>VXBZ01003339.1:6932-17461 GCA_013399135.1 Heliornis fulica
TTTTCTTGTTGTGGGTTAGGTTCTATTTCTTTTCTTGTTGTGGGTTAGGTTCTATTTCTTTTCTTGTTTTACTGTAGCTTCTCTTTTCCCTTCTATTCTTTATCCAAAATTAACTGGTTACTGTTGTTCTGGCCAACACATCAATAAGAGAGTAGATTGGAGATATTTATAAATGCACTTTTTGACCAAATTATTCACTGGCTTTGGTGGTAAAAGCTGTCTGTTTGACACAGAAAAGTTGGTTGAGCTGCAGAAGGAAAAAACACTGAGACCTCAAGAGTGAGTAGTTTAGAAAAGCTTTGATGACTGTGATGGTGTCAGTCAGGGTTGGGTATCGGTGGACCTGCTTGGGAGAGACACAGCAAAGGCTGTTGGGAGGGTTGTTGTTTTTTTACAGAAGCTGCATCCATAGCAGAAGGGCACTGGTATGTTAGTGAAGTCTCTGTATGCACGTGTGAGATTTATTTGCTTTAATACTTTTAGCTGATTTGGCTGTGGCAAGCAAAGTATTGATTTATAGGCCAGACCTAAATGTAGGCTGAAGCTCCAGCTGCTCAGGATGAATTCAAAGGGTGCTGGGTTGAAACCACACCGAGGCAGTTGTTCAGAAGATGTGACTTAAATCACTTGAAACATCCCTGAGGTTGACTTGTGTCACAGAGCAGCTTTGCAAACGTCCAGGTACTCCATTTTGAGACTGGGTCTCTTGGAGAGACCTTTCCCTAAAGGGGAAATCCTGGGTTGAGGTTTGTGTAGTGGAGGTTGACCTGTGTGTCAGTTATGCTTCCAGCTTAGCAGGATCTTTGCTCTAAATGTAACTGAAAGCCTCTAATGCTGATAACACTTTCACTTCTGGAGATGAGAGCTCTCTGCAGTCTGTTTGGGGTAAAGGACAGCCTTGTGAATGTAGTCTGCACTCCCATATGGAGCAGTTCCTTGCCCAGCTTACAGTTCCATTTAACAACTGCCTAACCAGTGTTTTGCTGTACTGTGTAGCCAGAAGAGAGAAAAAGGTTAAGGAGAGCAGCTTGAGAATCAAGTAGCTGAAGATCTGCAGCTTGGAGTTTCAATAGGGTGCTCTGGAGAGGGGTGTTGCAGGTGTTCTCAGCAGAGAGTGTTCCTTGAGAGCTCCTTTGGGGGGCAGAGCATGTTTGGAATTCTCTTCCTCCTGGTTATAGGTGCAGTTTTTTTCATTGTGCCACTGTGTCAAAATAAAACTCTTCAAAAAAGAGTTGTGGAGAAGTAGGCCCAGGTGAACCTCATAAGGTTCAACAAGACCGAGTGCGTGGTCCTACACCTGAGTCAGGCCAATTGTCACCAAACAGTCTGGGAGATGATGTGATAGAGAGCAGCCTACAGAGAAGGACTGTGGGGTGCTGGTGGACAAGACATGAGCTGACTGCACACTTGCAGCCCAGAAGGCCAACCATATCCTGGGCTGCATCCAAAGGTGAGTGGCCAGCAGGTCAAGGGTGGGGATTCTCCTGCTCTGCTCTGCTCTCATGAGACCCTATCTGGAGTATCGTGTCCAGTTCTGGAGTCTCCAGCTTAGGAAGGGCATGGAACTGTTGGAACAGGTCCAGAGGAGGCCATGAAGATGATCTGAGGGTTGGAGCATCTCTCCTATGAAACCAGGCTGAGGGAGTTGGGGTTGTTCAGCCTGGAGAAGAGGAGGTTCTGGGAAGATCTTATAGTGGCCTTCTAGTCCCTAAAAGGCCTACAAGAAAGCTGGGGAGGGACTTTTTAGAAGGGGCTGGAGTGGTAGGACAAGGGGGAATAGTTATAAGCTGGAAAGGGGTAGGTTTAGACTGGATATTCAGAAGAAATTCTTCTTTCTGAGGGTGGGGAGGCCCTGGCAGAGGTTGCCCAGGGAAGTGGTGGCTGACCCCTCCCTGGAAGAGATCAAGGCCAGGTTGTACAGGGCCTTGAGCAGCCTGGTCTAGTGGTAAGTGACCCTGCCCATGGCAGGGGCTTTGAAGTCGATGATCTTTGAGGTCCCTTCCATCCTGAACCATTCTGTGATTCTGTGACACTTGCACTGCCAAAGGAAGTGGAGCTGTGGCTTTTCTGCTGCAGATGCAGCGAGAGCAGCTCCTGGGCAGCCTGTGACCAGCTCCTTTCCTAATGAGCTGACCTGGCTACTCCGGGGGTGATTAATCTCTGCTGTGGAAGTGTCTCTCTGTAGCAGGATGTGGCAATACAAATGGGAAACTTACCTTCAAGACACTTAAAGGAGATTTGTTTTCTTACTTTTTCTTTTTCCACTAAAAAAAAAGGAAAAAAAAAGGTAATATTGAGGCAAATTTTCTTAAGGGCAACTTAGGAGTTTGCTTTTGACAACAGTGGTCTTGGAAGGTCACTGCTGCAAGACTGCTTCAAATAGGTATAATGACTGTCACAGGATTGAGAGTAGAGTGAAGGGTGTTATCTGCATATGGTGCTGGCATATTTGAGAGCACTTTCCTGTTAGTTCTTGTTTCTTTGCCCAGAATTCACTGTGGGAATGACATTCAGTACTGTATGCACAGGCTCTGATCCTTTCTAATGACTTTGGTCACTGTGAACTGATATTAAATGGGCATTTTTTAACTGTTGGAAATGAGATCACTGAAATCTGGTGTTCTTTCTTGAAGTGAGTTGTTATAAAGTTTTTAGCTTGAAACTAAATGTCTTAGTTCCCTGTGTCATGGACTGTTCGTGTGTATTGGCCAGTAGTAATGCTGACGGTGTGTTAACCTGACTCAGAGTGAGGGGTTTTGTCACTGGAGCCTGTGAAAGAATTTATGCTTCTGTCTTGGCCTGCTGTCCAGTCATTTAAATTTTTGCACCAGGAAACCTCTTTAAGCCAGTAAGAAAACAGATCTACTACATAATGTTTTGCTTTGTCCTCTATGTTTTAGTTTTTGTGTTGTGTTGGGTTTTTGTCCCCCAGTGCTGCCATAGTGGTGGTGACAAAGCCCTAGGTGCAAGCCTGCTTACACAGAGTACAGCAACTGTCACTTGGGAGCAGCAGCAGCAATGCTGAGGGGGGGGAAATTCCTTCTTCTAGTGTGCCCCAGGTCCACGAGGAGGGTCTTCTGGCAGGAACATCAGCAGAGTGTGTCACAAGTCCTCTCACTGCAGTGGACTGGTTTTCCTGCTGATGTCTGACTGTTTTGTCAGACAGACAAAGGCATAACAAGGGCCAGAGTTTGGATGTTGGAGCCAAACAAATTTATGCTTGAATTAGGTGTAGGTTTGTAACATGGAGAAGAGTAACCAACCATTTGAACATTGTACTTAGGGAAGGGTGGTTTCTTTTTCACTGTAAATTAGTACTTGAAAGAGAATGTGTTTTGGGTTACCTTTAATACAAATGCTGTAAACTAGATGGTCACAGCAGTGCTTTTGGGCCTCTGAAATGTTTTAATCTGAAACAGTCCACCAAAGGAGAGACTCCTCCTCCCCTGCCCCTATTTCTCGCTATTTATTTATTCCCAATTTTCCCACTATTGAAACCATCAGGAGAGACTTATGGGCAAAGAACAGAACTGGGGTATTGCAGCATGAAGTGTCAAATGGCTGTTGCAGAGGAGGTTCTTGACAACTGGGAGCAGATTTCAGAGCTCTGGTGATGTGGTTCAGAAATTGAGAACATTGCTTCTTTATGTTTTGAGTAAGTTGTATGTTAAAAATAACAACAAAACACCTCCCCTCACCCCAATTCCCTCTAGCATTTGGTTATGGTTCCTAGGCAGCAAGAATTTGTGGCAGTATTACGTGTTGAATTACTGCTGGTTACTGTGAGCTATCAAAAGCTTTAAAATTATTGCTGTAGATTCTATCCTTATTTGTCTATAAATATTATAATTGTGAAACCCACAAGGAGAAAGAAAAGGCTTGACTTTAGACAACAGAGTGAATAGTTATGCTGAACTTATACACTATGCTCAGCTCTTCTGTTTCTCACCCAGATTTACATTTGCTGAATACATTTGCTGCAATAAATAGCCAGTTTCTTTTGAGAACAAAGCTGTAACTGAATAAATGTAAGGCTTCAGAGTACTAACAAAGGGACTGAACTCTAAAATAATGCAGCCACACAGCCCAAATAATGTAAATTAGAACAGCGGAGAGGAAACCTAAATATAGGAATATGTAGGAAGAGCCAGTAATGTTTTGTGAGAGAGGATAAATTTATAGCTTTGTAGTCTCATCCTCTGTTCTTTAATCTTTTCTTCTTTTTCTCCTGATGGAAAATACATATGGAAAATATGCATCTTATGATTACAGCAGTGGTTAAGTCCTGCTTGTTGGAGTAGGCCAACAGAAGCAGTAGCTTCTGTTGGCCTACTCCAACTAGCAGGACTTAACCATGTGCTTTGAAGCTTTCCTTGTGTAAGTTAGTAATGGTTTCTTCTGCAGTACAGTGATGCTGATACTCAGACATGAGTGTAGTGAGCTCACAGATGACACTGAAGGTACACAAATGTATGGAAAGGGGTATGAGATGAGAAGCTTCACAAGTTCTGAAATAAGGAGTGTAAACTGGATGTGGCAATTGGTGTGAATTTGGCAGACAGTGAAATCTCTCTGTGATTTCATTTAATCAGTTTCCATACTGCTGCTAATTGGGATTTCAGGGAGATTACCTTGAAAAATCTGGTCATTTACAAGTTCTCTTATTCTGTTATAAGTTATAACTTATAAGTTACCCCCCTTCCTGGTAAAAGGGAGCGAAGGGGCAGGTATGGCAGGGAGATCCTGGGTGTTGGGAATCTCATCTCTTTGGTTATCAGTGAATACAGCCTGAAGGAATGACATGAAGCTGTGACAGGGGAGGGTCAGGTTGGATATTAGCAAGAGGTTCTTCACAGAGAGGGTGGTTGGGCCAGGGATGTGGTCAGAGCATCGAGCGTGACTGAGGTCAAGAATCATCTGGACAATGCAGTCAGTCCCATGCTCTGACTTGGCTGGCCCTGTGTGGAGCCCAGAGTTGGACTCAATGATTCTTAGGGGTCCCTTCCAACTCAAGATACTCTGATTTTAAGTTGCTAAATGGTCTGGAGCAGCAAAAGCTGTAGGTGAGTCCCCTGGGGAAGTGAATACAGGGTAGTTTTCCTTCTACCACTCTCACAGTAGGCTATGACTGTAGAGGACACGGCAGGTAGTGTCATGAAACAGAGGAAAGAAATGGTGCAAGATTCAGGAATAAATACAAGTAGACTCCAGATGATATGTTGACTTGAATTGATGGATGCCAAAAGCCATTCTTATTTAGAGAAGACAACGTTGTACCAGAGGGGACAAAGACAACAAAATGTTGTTTTTGTCCCCTCTGGTACAATGTTGTCTTCTCTAAACCCCCAAATGAACCTAGCACTTTGATGGAGTCCTACTCCACATGGAGGTGTCCAGAGCCTGATGTAGCTTACAGCACTGGCAGCCAGAAAATCCAGTGGCTAAAAAAAGCATAGGTATTGTCAAAGAGGTGTCTTGCAGATAATTACATTTATATGGGAATTTGATGATGACTACACGAGAGTTGTTTAGAAACGCTGGTTCTGAAGGCATCATCTTCTACAAACCTCGTAATTCCTTTTAGTTTTTCACATCCTAGTGCTCTGCAATATTTTAAGAGGATTGTCCAGTTTGTTCTCAGCTGTTATGTACTAAGTTGTATTTTTTTTCTTCATAGCCTCTAGATTAATTTTTTGCCTTGAACATTGATATTGCTGGTTATTCCACTGTTGTGCAGGTGTCTCTGGGAAAGGCTCTTGTGTGCAGTGAAGTACAAACAGTAGCATATTCTCAGTTTACTCATTTCCAGTTGGCTTGGATTCTTTTTCTGAGTCCTGTGCTGCATAAATTTAGGAAAGCTTTGAAGATTGTTGTGCCTCAGTTCATCATCAGTAGGTCAGATATGATAGTTTTTGACATACTCTGTCAAAGAGCTCTAAAGTATAGCTAGTAGTAATGGTACTGATTTTCTTTTATCTTTCTGTGTTTGTGTTAATTATAGATTTCAAGATAACATTGTTTGCTAAACAATAACAATAAACAATAACCTAATAAACAAGAACCTAAAGAACAGTTCCTGAGCCCTTTTAGAGAGGGTGTCATTGCTCTTTCATAGTTTGTAGCTTCTGCTTCTGACAGTTTGAATGCCATCATCATAAGCAAAGCAAATGTAGTTCAACACATGTGGTATAAAAAAATACAGTTCCTGCAAAGGGGGTTTTTTTGCTTGTTTTTGTAAGGTAATCTGTTGATTGCTTTGTTGATTTGGTTGCTGTTTTCAGTTCATTTTACAGCAGATTACAAAATCTGCAACAATCACAGGAAAAAAATATTTTTTTTTCAGGATAAAGAGTTCATAGTGTTTTGGCATTTGGGGACTAAATTAAAAATTCAGTCTCTTTTCAGAGGTAAACTGACCATTGTGGATATGAAGCTGACTACTGATGGTCTGCTGACATTTCATAAAATTGTTTATATAAATCTGGAGTAAGCTCTACATTTATGAGAAAAGCAAAGAAAGGAGACTCCTTTGGTTTAGGGATTGTACCATCACCCCTATGATATCATGCTGAATGTGATGTGTCTTTTCAAATGACCTTTATCTAAACTTTAATCTTTTTTATCCTCTTTGAGCAAGTTATATTATATGAATGTCTCCCATGTGGGAAAATGTACTTTACCATCCTTTAGCAGCTTTTATACTTTTCAGATTGATGTTAATGTTGTTACATTAGTAAGTGCTATGAACAGGACTGACTTTTTGGGTATTTTGAACAATTTTACAGTATTAGAATGGTGCTCATACCAGTTGTGTGATTAAAATTCTGTCAATCACAAGTAAAAATGGAATCAAAGAGGCTGAGATTAAAATTCTTACATATTATTTTAAAAATAGTTTTCAGTATATTTTTCTTATTAAAGGTTCTTGTACTGACAGAAGATGCATGAGCAGTACCTGTAGCATCTTTTGAAGGTTCAGATTGCCAGTCCTTTCAGAATGAGGCAGTATATGTGGAAATAATTGGAAAATAACCTTGAAGGTTTATGTGCCTATTTGAGTGTGAATGGATGTATGTCAGACCTAATTAGGTCTACTGAGGAAAACATAAATGTCAGTTGCTTTTTACCAAATGCATCCAGCTACTTTTGAGATTGTGAATGGGGTCCAGTGAACATACAGCCTGCTAAACATCACCTTTCTATCTTAGGTCTTTTAGTTCTGTCCCCTGTGATGTATGGCATTTGATTTTTCTTGCAAACAGAATCAAAGAGCTGGAAGCTAGTCGTTGCCACTCCAGTGCTTGCTTAGCTAGTGTGTCCAGAAGAGCAGATGTAACTGAACTAATTCAGAACATTTAATGGAAATGTTTTCACCTTCCAGTGTTCATAGGCTTCATAGACCAGAGCTCTGTTGGAAACTTAGGTCACCTCTCCATGCCCTGCCTAATCCTTTTTTTTTAATACTACAGCTATGACTTTATCAAGCCCTGTTGGAAATGTGAAAAGCACATGTGTGTTCACTCAAAAATTATATGTAAAAGGATCTTTCCTGCTAAGTTGTGTGTACATTCATTTATTGTGCTTGCTCATGTCTTCTCCCTTGGTGAAGTGATGTACTGCTGGTTTTGCAGGGCCATCATGAAGTGCACTGTCTTTCAGATCTTCTTGGGTAGCTTCTTTAGAAATATTTCTAAAATTTCAGCTGTGTGTTCTTGTAGTTTGTTAGAAATTGATAGGTTTCCCTGGGGATCCCTTAAGAGCATGCTAGGAATAAGAAAGTTAATATCTATAAGTAGCACCACTGGGTCAGTAGGGTCTTTGATTGTGCTGGGGAGGAAAGGATGCACCTTTTAAATTTGTTTGGGGAATTTGGAGACAAGTGACATATTGATATTGTTCACATGGTAAAGTTTATTTACAAGCATGAGTTGCGCTGTGCAAGTCACCTTTTACAAATTCCTTTATAGACTCGCTTTTGTGATATGAAAGTAACTTAGTTCAACTTAAATGTGTTCCTAAGAAAAAGAACTTAAATAAAGCTAAGGTAAACCTAGTGGGAGCTGAAACAAGAGTGTCCATGCAGCTTGTTGTACAAATATAATCAAGTTGGTTCAAAATCATACCTTCCATGTATCTATTCAGCATTTTCTTAGAGGCAGTCCCTTACTGGGAGTAGAGGGATGAGAGGCAACACTTGTGACTTCCACTGCTAACATTCAGAGCATGGGAATTGATGTAAAAATCACATAAAGTCTCAGTTTGTGTCTTGCAATGCTCAGAAAAGTGCATGTGATTCACCAAAGATGTGGTCACTGCACATAACATCAGATGGGCCTGGAGATTCCTCCATAGACAGTTTCTGCTTTTAGAGTTTAGTTTGCTCAATTCCAGCCTTACTTTCTTACACTGTGATTTTGTGGGTTTTTTTTAAATTTCAAATAGATTTTTTATTAACTCACTGGAAATATCATATCTTTAATATTTTAATTACTATTTATGGAATCAAGAGAGAATAAAATCTCCTGTAATATTGCAGTGAAATGGGTATGGCCCCCTTTAAGGGGTTTCCAAATACTTCCAGCATATTTACTAGAGCTACTCAGCCTGTTAATGGGTTACATGCTTGCTGGGTTTTAAATGTATAAGTCCAGTGAAATGTAATGGTATGTATGCTTAAAAAACCATTGCATGTTGTAACATTATTATCTTTACAGTTGTTTCTGTTATTTAGATGTTAGCATTTGAGTCACCTTAAATCCTGTCCTCCCAAATGCTGTCTGCAGCACTGTGGTGTGGATTGTTCTCTTGCTTGGGGGCTGTGACATGGTGGCAATGCTCTTGGCACAGAGAGCAGTGCTCCCTTTGGGACCTCAGAGTGGGTTTGGTGGGTGTTACCAACAGGCTTGGGGCACTGCAACTGTTGGTTGGTGCCCTGTTGACCTCGTGGGAAATACTGTGATTCTTACAGGATTCAGATGAGCAATTTAGAGTCAGGCTGAGATTTTATCCTGTGTACACTGGGTCATAATAGCATACAGAATAATTTTATAGGCTGGCTAATCAGATTAAAAAAGCTAATTACTGGGAAAAGGCTTATTCCTTTCCTCTTGAGAACATACTGTTCAACACTTTATTATTAAGCAGTTATTTTTTATACAACATTACAGGGTATTTTTAAGTTACCCAGACAATGCCCCAAGTTGTTCCAAGGCTAAATTAGCAAGGGATGCATCTAAATAACAGAAGGTGTCATTATTTCCTTGCATTGCATGTTCTGCAGTTAGGGAGCTCTGCTTTTGGTGTGTTCTGTTCTTATATTTCTATTTTCTTCTTTTTTTCCTGAAAATTTTGCTAAGACATCCCACACTGTTTCATTATGTTTTTCTGAGCACAAGGAACACTCACCCTTCTATGAACAGTTTGATGGCTATTAAAGGTATAATTATAACTTCTGTTAGCATCAAAATATGTTTGAAAGATGAGGCCTTTAAGCTAGTGGAAATTAATATGACAGGGTTTTATTCAGAGTTGATCTCATACTAGTTTGAGATTAAAACGAAGATATTAAATATAAAGTATGAGGAAAGAGGGAAGGGAATCATAAAGTAGAGGTGAGATGGCTGCTGTCAGCAGTTGTAATCATGACATGCAAAATGCCTAACTGCCAATTTCTGTCTGGGTATTGTGGCAGGGAGAATTTTAAGGAGAATTTGTAGCAAGCTTCCAGTTTTCACAGATATTTGATGGTTTAACAGAAAGCACTGAAAATTTAAATGGCTCACAAAAGATCCTTTGGACTGGAATTTTTACAGGGCATCCCCATTAAACAGATGGTCTGAGATGTCAGTAGTGACAGGGAGGAGACAGCAGCAGTATGGGCAGAGGGTATGGACAGCATCATCTGATGGACTAGTAATGGGTGGGTTTGTTCAGAAGCTGTGGATGGCCCAGCTTGCTGTGTTTCCAGCACTCACACCTTTGTCATTGAGTTTGGTTTCTGGTGCCCATAAACCCCTTGTTTTAGTAAAAGCAGACCAGTCTGTGCCAGAAGGAGAGTGGATCTTTCAGTTTTAGCATGTGCAATGTACAAGATAAACTGTGGTCCACTCAGGTTCTTAGAGGTGCTCTATGTTTGAAATACCAGTTTGGATGTGGAGTCTGTGAACTCTGGCCTATTATCTCATTTGATCTTGTTTTCATATTTGTATCTTAATTTTCATTTCCCTTTTAATTAGTTTCATTATATTTGATGGCAAAACGTTTGCTTTATCTTCACTGTTAATAGTCTAATTGTTTCTCTTGCCTTAAGTAATATCTCGTTAACTTTATAAGCCATCTTTTCCACATCATCTACAGAATTAATTTCCTGTGTATGTAGTTGCATTGTCTGCAGCATCTTTCCCAAAACTTTCTCAATTAGCATTTTTATTGTTTTATTGGATTTTCTCTGTAAGAATTAAGCTGTGAAGACAGTCGATAAAAATTAGTGTTATTAGTTGGTCACCTTTTCAGGCATCACTAAAAAAAAA
>VXBZ01003339.1:17638-36260 GCA_013399135.1 Heliornis fulica
TGCCCAGGGAGGGGGTTGAGTCCCCATCCCTGGAGGGGTTTAACAGACGGGGAGATGCGGTGCTTGAGGACATGGTCTAAGGGTAGACTTGGTGGCGGTGGGTTAATGGTTGGACTGGATGATCTTAGGGGTCATTTCCAGCCTTAACAATTCTGTGATTCTATGATTCTATTGTTTAAACAGCTTAGGACTATAGAAGTTATATAGACATTAAAAAAAACCCTAACAAGCAAACCTCCCCCCCAAACCCCAAAACAAACAAAAAAATAACAAAAGACAAAACAAAGTCCAACTGCTACACGATAATTGAGGGCTGTTTTCTAAACACAAATCAGAATTGTCAATAGCTTCATGCACTAACAACAGAGGCCCTTGGGAGTTTTACAGAAGAGCTGTGGGTAGTGATTGTTTCCCTTAGTCAGCATCTTATTGCCATGTTCTGTTGGTTAGTTCATCAGAAAAAATGAGTGCTTGTAGACAGCAAACAGATGCTGCAAGCAGGTATGGTTTAGCCCTTGGAATTCTTTTTGGAATTCTTTCTCCCTTCCCGTCCTTTCCTTGAAACCTCATAGCAGAGATGTAGTGAAGTAATCGTGATAGTCTACCACATCACCTTTGGCCATCTTTAATGGAAATGTTATTTCATTTGGTGTGTGTGGGTCTGTGTGCAAAATGGATCTTAGATTGTGACACACTTCTTGGGTTTCAGATTGCAGTCGTCTGGTGGCAGTATGCTGCCAAGGTCACTTGTGGGTGTTGAAGACTGGAGGCCTTTGTTGGGACCTGCAGTGCTACAGCAGGGGGTCTACTTCTGCCAAGGACGTTAGCTTGAGACTGCCTTTATTCACTACAGCTTTAGGTCTTTCTGGCAAGTCAGGTTATTCTGGAAGGGAGAAAGTGCTGAAGAGTCACCTTCTAAACACAGAATCTTTATATATGGGTTATGGATGCAGATGAATTACAAAAATCTAAAGTGGTACTTTGTGGAACTCTGGTTCTAAAAATATAAAGTTGAATTTCTTTTTTAAAGAAAAAACCCTTAAAGCAAACCCCCAGAAGTGGAGGTCCCCTGTCACCCAGTAGTTCCAAAGCAACAGAATGTCTTATTGCTGTGGAGCTCTAGAACAGCTCTCCCCCCACTCCTAAAAGACAGCTGCTGCACTCACTAATTGAGAAGAGTAAGATGAGATGAGCACATGTATTCACAGACACTTTGTGCCTTTATTGTAGGTCTTGGGTTGAGAGGAGATTACTTTGTCCTGGGAAAGCACGTGGATTTTTAAAAGATGTCTTTTCTTAAATTGCAAGAAGTAGTTGAAGTGTCAAAAAAGTCCCTAAGACTAGCTAAGATCAAGCAAAGCATTTTAATTTAAATTATCTTAAAAAGTTTTATGTTAGAGGTGATTGTTGAAGTTCATGCTTTAGTAGTAAAAATTCTCTCAAAATTAAATATTTTACTTGGAGAGTGATGAATTGGGATAGTTGACTTGAGATTTTTTAGAAACAAACATGTTTATCAAATTTTGGTTTTCCTGTGAACAATTGATTTTTACTATCAGGTATTTATTTTGAGATGAAAAAGTGTTTCATCAGAAATTGCCTGGTTTGCTGTATATGCTGCTTGTTTTTTCTTCTGTAAACTCAGACCCTGGTGCTACGTGATAAAATATATATGGCTCTTACAGAAATATTTTCTTATTTTTCCAGTGTGTTTTAAATTTAATGTCTGGTTGTATTTCTCTGTAAGACAACAAAAGACTTGACAGTCAGGGAAAGACTACTTCTATAAATAATATAACATTTACATAAAATCAAAGACAGAAGTAGTTTATACCTATACTTCAAAAAAGAAGGTAAGGCAATGTAAGATCATTTATGTAGGTATGTTCTTTCTGCTAATGTTTGTATGTTTCCAGGAGATTATTGTGCATTGTAAAAACTTTATGGTGAATTAAAAGCTGAAAGTAATTCTTTCAAACTTGGCATAATTGAGCCTTGTGCATTTTAAAATAAGACAGATTCACCCAATGAAAGATTCTCACCTGATATGCCTTGGCATTTCCTCATTAATTTTTACATTTTGCCCATTCATAGCAGCATCAAGTATGTTTTCATATCTGTAGAAGTCATTTAAATAGTTGTTAAGATACACATATGTATTTGAAGTATTTAAGAACTTGGTTTTAGATTGTTGAACTTGGTGAGCAAACTTATGTTTGCTCCTGGATTAAATTAATGATGGCTTGGACCAAATTGAATGTATAGAGGAAATGTTGACATGGCTTTGTACAGCTGGAACTAAAAGTAGAGAGATGGGTAACAAAAACTTAAAGTGGTGCAGAATATTTCCATGCAAGGAGATGAAATGGACTTGAACTTCAGCTTGGAAAAGAGATGACTGAGAGAAAATAGAGAAGAAGCTTATAAAAGAATATAATTACAAAAAAAAAAAAAGGCAAACCAGGACAAAAAATAATCTGTTGTTCCCCACCCCAATGCCAGGATGGAGAGTGTGAAGTTAAATGGCTGCACAGAAGGTTTGGAGTTGAAGGTTTGACAGGTGATAGGACAGGGGGAAGTGGCCTTCAGGTGCACCAGGGCAGGTTCAGATTAGATGTCAAGAAGAAGTTGTCGGGGTGTGGAACAGGCTGCCCAGGGAGGAGGTTGTCACCAGACCTGGGTGTATTTAAGACAGGTAGCTGAGGTGCTCAGGGATATATATGGCTTAGGAGAGGACAGGTATGGTTGGACTTGATGATCTTAATGGTCTATCACAGAATGACTAGGTTGGAAAAGAAGTAATTTTTTGTGTAGAGTGCAGTTATGTTGCACAAGCTCACTGCCACAGATACAGGAGAAATTAAAAGTATGAAGAGTTTCAAGGGGACTAGAGAACTTGATGGAGGAGGAACTAGGAGTGTCACTCGAGGCCTGGATGCGGCCTTGGTCAGTTCCTGAGCTCTGGGTGCTGAGTGACACAGGAATGGAGGCATTGTTCTATGCATGCTTGGTTTCTGTCCTCTTCCCAAAGCATGCAGTTCTTGTTATCATCAGAGTCATAACAGTGGGGTAGACAGACCTTTGATATTCTGAAAATTTATTTTCTTCCCAGGATCTGGTGTCTGTTTTCTAAAGAACTAAAGACACACACTGCTGTTAACTGGAGAAATAACTTGTGGATTAAGACTTTCCCCTGGCTTCTCAGTCATGTTTGATGACAGTTTCATTGCTGGAACTTAATTCACCTGAGATATCGGGGTGGCCAAGCTGAGTGCTCCTGATGTGTTTTGGAGTGCAGGGAACACATGGGTTCCTCACACCGCCCTCCCCCTGTCCCAATACTAATGCTTTATCACATGGTTATCACAGTGTTTTTCTGATCATGATGCTAGGCAATTAATTCAATTTAAAGTGTGTGTGTCTGTAAGAGTGGTGTGATCAAGACAAATGCATCCATGCTACATTTTGATTAGACTTTCAAAAATTGGAGGATAAATCTTGCACCCATTGAAATCACTGGAAAAAGTCTCATAAAGTCAAAGGACAGTGGTTTTTACAGCATTGCTTTAGTTAAATGGGTACAAATCTGTATTCAGAGAAACTCTCTCTGCTGTGAAAACATCATTACAGAAAATAGTTTTATCTAGAGTAGGCTTTTCTGCTACTTCATCCTGCATAAAGGTTCTTAGGATAGCAATAATTAGTATGGGTAACATCATAAAGTATTTTGTGCATATTTTGTCAGCAGGCCTGGTTGTCATTCTCTAATAATGTTAAGGTTCTGATTTTTCAGCTGTAAGTAAAATCCTAGGGGAAAAATATTCAGTATAATGAATTGCAGTATTCTCCTCAGTTACTAGAACTATATAATCACTACTTATTCTTTTTCATCAGTAAATAAACAGTATATGAGATTGTGAATGGCATTTGACTAACACAGTATTTCATATGGACCTTATTTCACATATTAAATACTCCATGTGAAACTTCCACAGGTCTCATAGCAAGCTAAAGGATAGAACTTTTCCTCTTTGATGCTTTAAAAAGTGCTTGAGCTCCTTGCACGGTGAAATCTATGAAAATGCAGTACAATTATATTGATGATTATGGCAAAGCACCAAAGAAAATGATGCAGGAAGGTGATTAGATCCTTACACCCCCCAACCCCAAAAAACCTGCAAAAAAACCCACATCCACCTAAAAACTCAACTGAAAAAGACAACCCCAATGCCCGAAGAGTTCTGTTTTTATTGCCTGAAAGATGAAAGCTGTGTAAAACCAAAGCAAATCGGCCCTGTAGTGTGAGTATGGAAGTTTTAATTTTCAGGATTTCAGTATATTTGCAGAGTACCTACTTTATTACCTGAGCACAGAAAAGAGACATGAAAAAGCCTTAGCTGCAGCACACAGTATTCTAGCCTTATTTTTAAAAAAGTGCCATAATTAGTTATAGACATGTTAAAAAATAACAAGCTTGTTTTGAGCCATAGAGCATTACAGTTTGTAATACAAATTTCCCATCAGAACAGAGTGATAAAAACCTATTTGCTAACCAGTCTTCCAGTACAAGCCAAGTAAATTAACTGCACGTCAACACTCTGCTGTCTATGGAAAAAGCCCCATCGAGTGAAGATCTCAAGAGAATTAATGACAGAGCTGCATGTCCTCTTTGGCTTAATTATTGTTCAGAACTTTCTGAAATGACAGCTAATGAAGAGGTCACCAGAGGCATGGAATGGAATTGGGCCTTAAGAAGAAGAGGAGACTGACTGTTGTTTTGTATCCCTGTGGAGTGCCTGGCACTGTGCAGTAAATGGTCATGCTTTTGATCTCAGTTTTAGAAAGTCTCTTGACCTTGAGTAGAAAAGCAGATGAGTCATTGAAGTCTAGCACCTCACAGAGACCAGTCCACCGGGCTGGAACACACAGACACTGGTTTGGATCCAGGTTCCCTTCTGATAGTTGTCACTGCGGTGTATGTATTCCCAAATGGGACAAAAAGGAGTCGGTAAGTTTATATGTGTTACCCAGTATGAGATTTATATAGTGTTATAGTGAGACATGGGTTGCACTGCTTTGTATTTTGTAACTCCAGTCTGTCTTGGAAAGAAGCACTACCAATGAGTATCATAAATAATGTATTTTTTTACATATGTAATGAGCAAGAAGGAAGAAAAATTGACTGGGTCATCTAATTGAGGACAACGTTTGTCTTGCTCAGTGTAATTCTTGCTTTTAATAGCTTATTGTTTTATGTAGGCAGCAGGCAGGGTGCCTGGGAGAGCTAAAGCACAGTCACATGTTTACACATGTGCTTTTCTATCCAGTACATATGTGTGAAAGTCGACTTTCTCATCCTGGCATAGGCAGTAAATGCTTTCCTTCCTATAACTTGTGTCACATTTGTTTCAGTCAGTTTACTATTTATGGCATAGTTTCTACTCTCTGTCTTTTCACGTTAGGTTTAGTTGTTTCTGCTATGATTAAGCAGGTTTATACAATGATTTCTTAAGATCCCTTCGACCTTAATTTTCCGGTTGTGGTTTTTCCTTCATGCTTGAGCTTTTATGTTAAGAAATTTGTGTCTGGGCTTATACTTTTGGCTCTAATATTTTATGCCAATTGCAATATAAATAGCAATACAACTGAAAGAGGAAAACGTGCATTACAGATATATACAAATATGTTTAAAATAAAATTTCAAGAAAAATACTCTTGAGGACAAAGGACGCTTACGAAAAGTGTGGTAAAATCACAGGTCCCAACATGGCTGTTGTAAGAAGAATGAGAATTTAGATTATTTCTAAATTATTTCTAAATTATTATTAAATTTCTAAATCATAATCTAGCACTAAATAGATTATTTAGTGCTAAATAGATTATTTAGTGCTAGATTTTTTCTTTAATTCACTTATGAAAAGACAAAACCTAAACAAAAAAGACATTTACAGCTCATTCCTTGAAGTTAAGGAGGTTACATTAGTGATCTGTTTAATGACTAGGCTGAACCTCCTTTAACAGAAGGCCTCTCTCTGTTACCTCTTATTAAGACACAGTATTTGCTTTCATTTGTTTCTGTTACTCTTTCCCCTGCTAGAGCTGCCAGCTCTATTTTAAGGGAGATTCAATTCTTTGTCATTACAATGAATAAAACAAAGGGAAGCGTTAGGGCAATTTTGAATCCACTAAAATTCTCTGAAAGATGTAATAATAGCAGCTTTGCTAATTTTGCAAGAGGAAAAATAAGTGTTCTTTAGTGTTGCTTTTGTCAGCTCTTCCCTACTGAGGACTAAGAACTGCCTTTATCTTCAGTAGTGTTTTAACTCAGTGCATCTTTTCTTTCTAAACACAGAGACTCGGCCTTGGGATCACTCTCTGAAGTGAGATTTTCGTTAAAGGCTTGGGAAGGATTTGCACTTAATCACTTAGTTTAATTAAAAGCTTCTCCTCCTTCATCAGATTCTGCAAGGGATCAATAAATCACAGATTTGTGATATTAAAAAGGGAGTCTTTTGCTGTGTTTGTTGCACAGCTATCTAATAATGACTTCATCTGGAATATTACTCGGTTCTTTGGATTAAAGCCTCTGAAATTGGCCACTCTGTTTCTGTTGGTTCACTGACTGAATTTCTTTAAAAGTGTGTTGCCCATCTGTAAGTTTTTATTTGGTTTAAAGCTCTGACAAAAAACAGCCGTGATCTGGTTGCATTATCCTTTATGGCTATGAAATGGCAGTGGTTTTAAAGAGAGGCTCCTTTTGTGAGACTGCTTTAGATGTTTTCCAAGCAGATGCTGGAAGACCCCAAACATGCCTGATCATGATGATCTGCAATCATATCAGATATTTCCTTAATTTTCCTTCTTTATTTATCTTTCCAGGGATCTCTGGAGGTCCCTTCCAACCCCTACAATTCTGAGATTCTATGAAACAGCAGCAATCCAATGTAAGAAATGGTATGAATAATCTCAGGTGTCAACAGAGTGCTAGTTTGGGGCCTGATATTTCAATGTGACATATTGAATAATAATATTCAATATTCATACTAGAATGTGGGCATTGTTTACAGAAGTCTTCTATTTCCTTAAAATGTTTCTGCAGTAGCTTGGGTTAAAAGTAAATCTGTTTTTTGAAGTCAACAGGAACAATATATATGAAGAGGGATAGTGTTTTAAAGCTGGAAGTCAGTTGGTTGGAAGTAAATATATAAAAAAGCTTAAGATTAGTCATTCTTCTTTTCCAATGAATAAAGGATACACACAGTCACTTCAGCAGAGTCCAGGAGAAGGTCTGTGTGTTGAGTTTTGTGGGGTTTTTAGCTAACAGTAGAGAAATCTGCTTTACCTGGATTTTGTGCCAAATCTGTCAGATGGCTCTTGCATAAAATACTTGTACAACTGTTGTGTCTGGCCTGACAACTGTCATAAGAAACTAGATATCTCTGTCAACCTCATTTTACCATAAAATTAAGTTACTTTTTGGGGGAGAAAATAGTTATACTTATGGAGTTATGGAGTAGCTGAATCTAAAATGAGGTTCTTATTCTTGTGTTTATTTTTCGTTTCAAAAATGTATTGAAGCAAATGAAAAAATTACTTAAATAGAGCAGTGAAGAGCAGGAAAAGCAGCAATTTACAGTTGTTATATGGGTATCTACTTTGAACCTTCAGAATCTAAGGAGTTTGAAACCGGTTTAACATTTGCCTACAATTAGCTAGAAGAATGTCAACGTGAAATTTAAATTGCATGTTAATACATTATTGAAGTTTCATCATAAATGCAAGTAAAACAGGAATTCTCCTTTTTTATTTACCATGAGAATTTTATTGTCATGAAAGAGGTCTTATAAACCAAAATTACATGTATTTTTATCATGATTTTAAAAACATCACAATAGGAGAATTAACGCCTTCACCGTACATGAGCTTGCTGTTGCTGCTGGTTTTGACTTCTCTGGGTGAGAACTATGTGTAAGTGTAAGGCTTTATGTTGGATAAATTTATTTGAATTGTAAATACATTCACTTTATGCAGGTTTTTTCTTTGTTACCTGACAAATAAACATAGTTTGTTGAAGTTGGTGGAAGGATTACACGAGGTCTCTCTTGAAATACGGTGCATTTTTGTTTCAGTGTAGCTGTGCAGCACATGTACCTGCCCAGCTCAGGCTTAGGGAAGGAGGAAGAACTTAAGCCTGTGTTTAAAATTAAGCATTTTCTTCAACTGTCCTTCCCTACAAAACCTGCTTTCCCTTTGGAGGACCTTTAGTCATTCACTGAAGTACCATTTTTCTCTTGAGCCGTAGATCTTATGTGATATGTATTAAAGTACCACTTCAAAGAGATCTTTCTTTCCTTCTAACAGCATGTTTTGTTTGAATATTTGTGTTAAACTTCAGTTGTGCAGCCTTATCCTTCATAAGTGTTCTTTATCAGGGTGACTACTGTTTATTTCCTAAAATCTTAAGTAAAAAAGACTGTAGCTTCACTTTACATCCACTTATAATACACATTGTGTAATAATTGAAAGTAGACTGACAGTGTAAATTCAATTCAGAAAGCAAAATGTTGATATTTAGTATTGTCTTTCCAGATCTAAGGCAAAAATGCTTAAAGGTGTAAGATGATAAAGGTGTAAGATGCATTTTTTCTCATTGAAAATGAGAAAAAATGTAGTTCAGTGGAGGTACAAGTGCCATGAGTGTTAATGCAGGAATATACACTCCTTTCCTCCATTACAAAAAAAAATCACATAACTCACCCCTTTTAGAACTTGCATTATGCTCCTGATCCATTTCTTCTATTACAAATGCATGTTATGTTTTGTAATGGTACAGGATAGAGGAAGAAAGGAAAATATGTAGAGAACTAACTGTAAGCAAACAAAATTGATGCTTTTTGAAGGATAAAGGAAAGGTGGTGGAGTTAATTGCATACAGTTCCAAGTAGCTTTAGAACTAGCAGGAGGAAATTAGCTGTTGTGTGAAAACAGCATGAAATGTAATTCAGAGCAGCTGTCTAATTTATCAGCAAGAACAAACTGCTCATGTTCTTAAACTGTACTCAATTACTCTATTCAACCTTCTTTGACCTGTTCAGCCTGGTAGTGTTTGCTTAAAACTACAAACTGAAGAAAGTTTGCCAACCTTTTAAAATAAACTAAAGGAACCCCAGGAGTTTCCTTTGCAATAGACTTCCATTAATTTTTGAATTTATAGAACCACACTCATTGCTTCTTTGGAAGAGTTATATGACATCCTCTACTCAACAGTGGAGAGTCAATAAACATTCTTCTGTGACTGATTTCAAAATATTGCCAAACTGATAGCATATAACACCAAGCAAAGGCATCCTTTGCTTTAGGAAATGACTATGAAACCTTGAGACAGAGACTATACTTTGCTGGTAGCCCATTGGGAGTGCTCTTTTATTAGTGGTGGTGATATTTCCTCATGTACTGACCACTTTTTTTTTCTCAGAACAACTGTTAAAACTCTTATTCCCTCGAGATTCTGGTTGGGAATTGAGCAAAATATATAAACTGACAGAGCAGATGTTAAACCAGAATTAAACAGTGAAACAATACCTACTTTTAATCACATACTCCAATTTAGTCTGTCAGTCTCTTATAAAACCAAATCAGCTGTTGTTGCAAATGTGAGTGTTCTGTCTGCAGAACAGAAATCACTCTTAAAATTTGGAATTTTAGTGTTGCTTTCTTTTTTCAGTGTAGATAAGACATCTCTGTTACAGAACCACAGAAGGGTTGAGTCTGGAAAGGACCACTGGAGGTTCTCTGGTCAGTCCCCCTGCTACCTTCAGTTGCCCAGGACCATGTCCAGGCAGCTTTTGGATATCTCTTTGGATGGAGACTCCACATGTCCCTAGGGAACTTGTACCAGTGCTTGGTCATCCTCACAGTGACAATGGGTTTCTGAAGTTTAGATGGCACCTGTGGTGTTTCAGTTTGTGTCCATTGAGTTTGGTCCAGTCACTAGGTACCAGTACATTGTTCAGGCAAACGCTGCCATTGCAGCGGGGGGTGAGGGATGGAGGGGTTGGGTGGAGGGTTGAAAGGAAAGAAAAAGTATTTTTTTCAGGGCTTCTGTACTGTTTAGTAGATTTATCAAACCTTGCTCATTATTCCTCTGATGAGCAGGACAATTGCTGCTGTAGGAAACTTGTGGGCGTTAAGAGGAGCGTGGCCAGCAGGTGGAAGGAGGTGATCCTCCCCCTCTCCTCTGCCCTGGTCAGGCCTCACCTGGAGTCCTGTGTCCAGTTCTGGGCTCCCCAGTACAAACCAGACAGGGATCTCCTGGAGAGAGTCCAGCAGAGGCCACGAGGATGAGGAAGGGCCTGGAGCATCTCCCCTGTGAGGANTGTTCTGGCACATGAATAGTTTCTCTGCCTGGTTCTAACTTGATTTAGGAAACATTTGTGCACAGTGAGGAATCTGAGGAAGGGGAGGATGATCAGTTGGATAAACAGGAGAAACCTTTCCTTGCAGATAAAGAGATGAGTCGGCACTTACTCATCAGTTAATAATGCAAGATGTACTTTTAAATAAAAACGTGGAAAATAATTGTAAAAAAAGCATTTCTATAACCTTAATGATGAATCATGAGCAGTCTTGATTCAGAAAGGATATTTTCTTGTGATTCAGTCACAGGTGCAGACTTTGAGATAAATGTTGATTGTGATCATTACTAAACAGCTGCAATTGCATTTAATTTTAACACCGATTCTGTGGAAGTTAAAGTGACTGAGAAAGGTTTCAAGTCATCCTCGAATCTCAAGAAAGCCCCTTGCTGTAGAGAGAGCAAGCTGATGCCAGGTGTGTAATAGTTCACAAGATTTATAGGAGAGAGATGATTGAGGACTGTAGGAAACAAGGACTGCAGTGGATTTGGAATGGATGGTAAATTACAGATGACACAACTGGCTTCCTTGAAGTGTTGTGTTGAGGTCAAATTAACTGTATACTAGTGGTTGTGTTTAAGATGTGTGTGATGAGGAAGGGTTATTGGACTCAGTCTTTGCTTATAAACACATGTGATTCAAGAGTTAGTCAGGAATGGTCTAGAAGTAAAGAAAAGTTAGTGTTTTGTTTTGACAAAACAGGCTTGGAAGACTTACATACATTAGGGACGTGGTACACGAGTGTGTAATGTATTGTGGAAAAAACCAAATCAGTTTGACTTCAGGTGCAAGAACAAGGTGTGCTAATATACAGGGTCATTAAAAAACCTTTGGGGCTTAGGCTGAGGTAAGAATCATGAAGTAAGAGTCATGAAGTGTGTGTACCTGAATCTGTATGTGTATGGAGCTGTGCTGACCTGTGTGTTGAGAAATACACGGTACCTGTTGCAATATCTTTTAAAGTCAGTTCATGATCCTAGGTGGAAATGGAAGTGAACCCAGAAATAACTGGATCACAGATGGTTTTTTTCCTGAATATGGTTGTTACTGTGCAACTGTTCAGATTGCATCCCTGCAGCTTGGTTGGCAGTAGGCAGAACTTCCCCAGCCGACTTTCCCTTAGTTTTTAGAGCCGTTGTATAAACCTGCTCATCTTTGTGCCTGGGCTATAAACTCTGATAAATGATCAGATCAGGCAGATGAGGTGAGCACTGTTTCCTAGCACAGCTCTTTACAGAGTGACTTTGTGCTCTGTGCCTCTTGCCATTGACATGTTGCACGTTTGAAAAGTTTCACACAAGTGAAATGGCAAATAATTATACGCTCTGTTTACAGCCTAATGCTAACTGTATAATTTTCATCTGGTGCAATTTGTGTGCCTGCACTGAGTGAGAACACTCATGAATTTCACTGCATCTTAAAACAGTAAGAAAAACTGCTCTAATTTAGTAAAATAACCATAAATAATTATTTGGTTTTAGTTAGGGCTCTCGGTAGAAAAGAACAGCAGCAAGAAAATGTTTGATTTTTTAAAGCTGGGTGTATGTTCACTAGGTCAGTCATTATCATATTATTTTAAAAACCAGTTTATTGTGATAAGTGTGTTTTTTTTATTCCATTCCAAAGCTTGCTGTTCCCTTGACTAGATAAAGAAAGCACAAACAGCAGGCTCTGTTCTGAAAAGAATCCAGCCTGGGAACGGTGACCGCTGACACTAGTTACAGATAGAGCTAAAACATATTCCAGTACTTTAAGAAACAGTGGGATCAACATGCACTGCTCTAATCATTGCTATGGCCTTCTTTCTTGCTCTCCTAAATTTCCTCTGTGTCTGACCAGCTGCTTGAGGAGTATGACATCATTTTTTCTTGATATAGGTTCAAGGTTGGGCTTTTTTAAATGATGAGGCAGTTACTTTTTGTTTCATGTATGTACATGCTGCTGGCGTGATTCAGTGCAGCAAATGACACTCTATTCCAGGGACTTATTCTGTGTTTCTCCTCTCTCCTTTTGGCAATTATATCTACTTAGCAATCAGCTCTTTAAATCCAGAAAAGCTTTACTTATGTTCTTGGACAGTAGAAAAGATTAAAAATACACTGTTTATCCAGTTGTCAAAAGACACTCATTCCCTATAATCTTAAAATACTTTTATTTTTTTTAAATCCAGGCACTTTACAGTCACTGTTCCCATTTCAAAGAGGGTGGCTTGTTAATGATCTCTTTGTCTCTTAAGGGCAAGGCTAACAAGGTCACTAGAGAGAATAAAAATTAGAGCAGAAAATGTTCCTTTTGTGTGATGTTTTGCTCACTGAAGTATCTCTCCTTTATAATCTTTATTCTCTATAACTTGTAAATAACATGATTTGACAGAGCAAATAGATTGCCTTACTACACAGTAATGAATGCTTTAAGAATCATGATCATTTGGGAAACTATGCCAAGAAGCAGAGAATTTTGTCTTCAGTCACCCAAAACCATGCATTACAGCTTCTCTTCATCCTTGGCATCTATCAAGCAGCTCCCTGGAAGCAGCAGAGCTAGTAAACAAAGCATCTTGGAATAAAATGGTCCCCCATGGGGAATAATTTAAAGTCACAGTGAAGTGTTGTTTTCAAAAGACACCAAATTACACTTCCACTGGAATATAAGACATATTAAATGCATATATGATGGAGAGTTCACGTTAGAAGAGGCTGCTGCTTCTGCTCAACAACTCACATTTATCTCAATCTCTCACATTTGGGCTCTGTGCAAACCCATAGTACTTCCACCAATTTGTAAGAGGGTTATTTAAGATGTGTCAATGTGTTTTTAAATTTAATTTAATTTTACTTTTATCAGTGCATTTTATACATACAAACCCAGAGGCTAATAAGTAGATGCTGTTTTATTGTCTCTCCAGCTAGGCTGCTTTTATGTTTTCAGGCATATACAGCAGTCCACAATACACTGATAGACACGATACAGGGCCTCTAATCAAGAAAGAGGGAATTTCAGCTACAATTTCCAAAGGATTTTTTGTGTTTTGGTTTGTGTGGGGTTTTTTTTCATTTACTTCACAGCTGTGTCTTGTTTCTTTGCATAGCTGGAGATTGCATTTGGCCCAGGCAGTGAACTGGGTTACATGACAACCACGTTTCTGTCCCAAAACCTAACCCTAACCCTGGTTTGGGACAGAAATGTGGTTGTCATGTAACCCAGTTCACTCCATTCTTTAAGTTAAACTCCACAAAGAGTTGTAGGTGCACACACTTTGTGTAGGAGGAGGATGTGGAGATGTGTTGTGGGCCAGGTTTTGCACATCCTCTCTCAAAGAAAGATACTATTCTCATTTCCCACCTGCTTAGCAAAACTTTAACGTTGGCACTGTGAGCTTTGCAGAAGCATAAAAAGGTGTTTATTTAGGCAATTTTGGAAAATAAAGTTTAGCAAAATAATTTGTAGGTTGAAAAGGATAGAGACTTGCCAAATCTGTCACAATTTTAGCAACAATTTTAATTACCAGAATCCCCTGTTGATGTCTTTTAGGCTCCCAAATAGCCAAACTGTACTGCCAATCTCATCTACCTGACTTAATGCTGACTTTATATGACTTGTCACCTTTTATCAGGATAACAGTATCTAATATTTAAAGTCAGGTTGCTAGACTATGGAGACCTAATTCTTTATGTATGATATGCTATCCATACCATGATCTCTACCATCAGGACCCATAAGAAGTTGTTTTCACTCCTTTCTTCTGTATGTTGAGTTCCTTCTGCTTTCTCCATCTCATTAGTCTCCAGTGCTGTCTCACAGAAGCTGAAGCTGCTGAGGCAGTGGTGGCTGGAGGTGTTATGGGACTGTGTGAGATGTGAGGTGCCAGGGGCTCTGATCTGGAGGGCTGTACATGGTGAGATGCTGTCTGAACAGCAGATGAAGTGAGGGCAGGGGTGGGCCACAGCTGGAAAAGAGGACACTCCTGCAGGCCCTGAGGTTGTCCCTGGTCAACAGTAGTGCCAGCTGTGGAAGCAAGGGCAGTGCCCTGTGGCATGTGGCAGGAGATAGGCTAAAGCATGTGGAGCAAGTGCCGCTGAAGCCAGAAGAACGTTTCAGATATTTCCATGCCTTAAGGGGAGATGTTGGGGAGGAGAGGCAGTTTCACCTCTGTCTTTGTCCATGGTTATCACTGTGTCACATGGTTGGAGGGGCCAGAGAGCAGCCTGGCTTTAGTTGTGTAACAGCTTTGTCTCACCTGAGGTGTTAGGGATGCTGCTGTGCACCCAGGTCTGAGTTTATGTGGCTCGGCTGTTGTTCATTTGGGGCTTACAGGAGGTACCCCAAAGCCATGTGCAGACTTAACTCTGTCTTCTCAAAACTACTCCTTGTGTAAAAACAGCCATCTCAACCAAGTAGTCTTAGTCCCATTGTGCATGTAGTTAGTTTGGCATGGTTTGAAGTTGCAGGGCAGTTGAAGTGATAATCTACCATCCTCAAAAATACCCTGATTTGGAAGATCACTGATGTTGCATTCATTTAACTTATGTAGCATCATTCACTGTGCACAGGCTGCAGCTTGGTTCACTGCTTGTTTCATAGGTGGTCCTTCTTCTAGACAGCTGCCTGCTCTCTGTGTGAGTATCCCTGCTTTTCAGGTGCAATAAAAATTGCTAGAGTTTTAGAAAAATATGCTTTAAAGGAGCACTGGTGTGTTAATGTTTCCCCATTTTTGGAGGTCATACTACATTACAAGCGATTTTGCTGGTGTCACTCAAGGATGTTTGGATAGTTGCTTAGTTCAGATACACATAATACTGAGATTCACGGCTTTTAGATTTGAACTGGATATTCAGAAAGTGGAAATACATTTCAGGTTCCTTCATTTGTTTTTATGATGGTAGCATTTGGTGCCAAATGGGGCATTTTAATACCTTTTTTTAAAAATGCTGAAATTACTTGGGTTTCAGTTGTCTTTCTAGCATTCCTCATCAGAGAAGTAAGGTAATTAGAGGAAAACATTCCTTTGTGTGGCTACAGAGGTATACATTAGCAGTCCACCGAACTGTCATTTGAATTTTAAAATGCTTTGAGAGGTACAGGTTTACATTTATTTAAACAAGAAAGCCTCAGCAAGATTTCTTTTTGTTTGTTTTGCAAGGCAAGCACCATATGTGGTTTTATATATATTGTATATGGTGGTGATTTTAGCTTTCTAAGGAATACAGAGTTAGAAGTAAACCTGCATCTGCACTCTGCTGTTTTGGGTTTTTTTTTTTTTCATCACTGAAACTTCATTGATTTAAAAACTACAGGTGTGAAACTTAGCTCATTAAATTGCATTCTGCAGTTGATATTTTAGATTAGTCCATCTAAACATCTCTCTAGAAAATGAAAAAAAATCTGAAGTGCTTCTGACCTGTTTTATCTGAGTATTATTATAGCAAAAAAAAAAAAAAGAAATAAGGGAAGACATTCTCTTAAAATGTTTAAAATCAAGGGATTTGATGCATCTTTTAAAAAAGTAATATTCAACAAGACTGGGAAAAAGAAAGACCTTTGCATTTTGGGGTATTATATGGTTCTTTTAAGCCCATCAAACGCAGCTATTGAAGGTAAGTTTAATGTGTGAACACACTTGTTGGTATCAGTTATTCCATTATGTTCAAAGGTAATAAGACTGCTTACAGGAGGGAGTTTGGGGAGAGGAAAAGCCTAAAAGTCAACACACTGGGTGTGAAGTGATGGGGTGAAAACTCAGTGACTGAAGTTATTCTTTATTTCCAGGTACTCTTTATTTCCAGCGCTGGGTGTCTGGGGGATCCCTCCAGACAATGTGCACACCGAGGGTTAGAGGAGGAGGATTACAGTGTTCAACTTCATACATATTCATGACATTCCCCATAAGCTGGTTGCATATTCAACTACTTACCCTGAAGTCATTATCATAGGTCTGTGTCTACTATTGCATGTGCATTGGAGTCTCTGGGTGGTCACTGGTGGTCTTTTGATGAGGGCTTGTAGTCTTCCTCGGCTTTAAAGTGTTGGCCCTGACTGCTTTATGTTACCATGAGAAGCTCAAACTGTTTTTCTTCCCAGGTGCATAGAATCATAGGATCATAGAATCATAGAATTTTAAGGCTGGAAATGACCCCTAAGATCATCCAGTCCAACCATTAACCCACCGCCACCAAGTCTACCCTTAGACCATGTCCTCAAGCACCGCATCTCCCCGTCTGTTAAACCCCTCNTTTTAGGGATGTTCCCTTATTTTTCAAGCTCAGCTGTGTCAGTGACAATAACCCCAAGGTTCTACATCAGCTTCTCTAGCCCAACTTCCCTTTTTCCCAACAAGCTCTCCTTGTTTTTACTGGCCAAGCTGCCCTTTGCAAGTCTAACCATGTGCTGGCTAAAATATGGGGCACCCCATAAACTTTAGTTTTCTCTGTCTCAGGAGGAGAAGCAGGAAGAGGGACTGAAGCATCAAAAGCTGCTTTGCTGCAGCTTTAACTTCTGCCTTTGCCTCACTGAAGGTGAAATGCTTGTGAAGTTCTTTCACTGAATTTTCTTCTGATGAGCAAAATTGGTGGTTCTTTGAGACTGAGCAGTCATGAACCACAGGCTTGGATCTGTCCCGATGCCTCCTGAGTTCCCCTGAGTCATGCTGGTGCTTAATCTTGAAAAGCTGCCCCAAATTTTTTTTAATCTTTTTTTATTACTTAATGAGGGTCCACAGACATCTGTTTGTGTTTGGCTTATTTGTAACTAGAATTGTTTGCCCTTTTTAATGTTTTTTAAAAGTGTTCTTAAAAGAAAAAAGTTAATGGCCCCTCAGTTTAGTCAGATTGAAACTGTTTTTCTAGCCACGTGTTTTATTCTGTTCCTGCTGCTGATGTTTGACATAGGCTGCCATAAGTAGGACCTGTTGCATTGCAAGTGGTTCCTTTTGTGCATAGCAGTGTCTATGATTATTAAAGTTTCTTTTCTTCAAATAAAGGATTTGACTTTTTTATTAGACTTAAAGGCTATTAAATGTAAAATGCCATTTGTTTTTCATTAAATGGGCTTTTCAGTTTTAAATCCTTGACTTATTTTTATTAGAAAACTAATATTCAGCTTTTCATTTTTATTATTTTTTTTAATTCGTTGGTGCTTAATCCATCAGATAAATACAGAGCTGTAATCCCATATGGAAAAAAATTACCTTGCTGTGTGTGGGGGTGTGTGCATGTGCATAGATACTTTTATGCTTCTATAGTTGTTTTATTTTCTCCTTTCACTTCTTCTGCTTCCCTTAAATCTGACCTGGTGAAGAAATTATGAATACTGCTTAAAGTTTTATTTGCATCCACATGCAGAACTATAACACTATTGCAGTCCTGAGAGGACTAGTGTTCATCCTTGTTTTCTTTCATTCTATCCATAATTAGAGGTGCTCTTCAAATGTGCTTTATAAAAGAAAAGGTTTGCTATGGTTTCTTCAGTTCATCTCCATTTAGTCACAGTGCTGCCTGCTGTTTCAAAAGCAGAGGGATGAACCATCTGCTGGAGGCACATGAGCACTGGAGACAGGACCAGACCTGCAGCTGTACCCATGTTAGTCCTGATAGCGGTTGATAACAAGCTCTGGTGGCTTTAGGGAGGAGGCGAGAGTTGGCACAAGGAACCTGAAAGCTGTTCAGCTGAAAGGAACATTTGTGTTCCTGGTAAATCTTGTTGAAAGGAAACTTTGAGGTGGTTGTACTGTAGATAGAGTGGAGCAGAAGTGTAAGTCATTAACCACAGAGCACAATTTCCACAGCTCTTTTCTGGAGAGCTTTGACTCAGGGTGCAAGGTGAATGAATTTAAAACCCCCTGACTTGGAGTCCCATGTGGAGGAGACCCTTCCAGGTGGGACACTGGCATGTCCTGGCTGGGGAGGGAAAGGGGCTGTCACTGAGATCTCCATCTTTGAAGATTCACTCGCCGAGGCGTGTTGCATAACTGATCTTGATGCTGGTGGTCACACTAAATGCGTTTTGCTTAAGCATCTGAGCCAAACTTTTGGTTCTTTCCCGTCACCAAAAAGCTGGTCTGATTGTGGTTGTAGTCAAGGACTGTTAGAGAGAATTGTGCCAAGCACCAAAGACAGGATAGCAGTTATCCAGCTGGGCACAAATCAGCATGAATCCATTATGGCTTGGGCAGGAGTGGCTGGAGAGCAGCCTGGCAGAAAGGGACCTGGGGG
>VXBZ01003339.1:38430-66556 GCA_013399135.1 Heliornis fulica
CCTGGGGTTGTTCCTCCCCAGATCCAATACCCTACACTTGCCCTTGTTCAATCCCATTCAGTGTCTCCCTGCCCAGCTCTCCAGCCTGGCTGAATCCTGTTGAAGGGCAGCACAACCTTCTGGGGTGTCACCACCCCTCCCAGCTTGGTGTCATCAGCAGACTTGCTGACTGCTTACTTGTTTTCTCTTCTGAAAAGATGGCATGTAATTTCTTTGCATATTGTTTTGTCTGAATACTCTGATGACCTCTGTGATGATCTTCTCTCTAGTGGTCCAGAAAAGTTAATATAAACGGAGTAGATCAAGGTTAGGTGGAAGATCTTCAGATCTGGTCTGGAGTTCACCTGAACTCCTATTCCCATGCCAGTTTCAGCTGGACCATGTCTGGTTTTGCCCAGCTGGGTTTCAGTGCAGACTGCAGGGTACAGACTAGCTGGGGAGAAAACCCTGGGGAGATAATTTCAGACTCTTAACTTACTCACTAGAGAACAGGCTTCTCATACAAATTGCTACAAATCTCTGTTCTTAGGGAGGCCAACTGTGAAATGAGAATAATAATGCTTATGCACCTTTGTAAAGTGATTTTAAATCTACAAATGGAAATTTAAGTTCAAAGCATTATTATTAAACACATTTTCCAGATAGGGTAATGAAGAAAAAAGTGGCTTAGCTGCTTTTCTTGGTGTATGTTTCCAAAATGTATTAACTCACTGGTCAGGGGGAATTTTCTGTCTCTCTGGATCTATAGACAGCTGATAGAAGTCTTTTACAGCTAATGTTTAGGCTGTATAAATTATGCTTTTATATATTCAGCTATAATTTCCTGTGTAAGTTGACCCAAATGCTGCTTAACACATAAAAAGTGCTCATCAAGATAGAACCAGTTTAAGTTTTTTAAGGAAATTTTTAAGGGGGTGGCTGCAAACTGGCAGTTCTAGAAATTGAAGTACTCAGTCCATGCAGCAGATGAAAAAAAGCCAAAGGTTTTCTCACACAATCATATTACAAAAGTCATTAGAATAAGAAATAGCAATAAACATGATGCTGTTTTAATCACCCTTCTGTTAAAAAACAGCCTCTAGGATTTGCATTTTCAAGTGTAGTTTCTCAGCTGTAAAGGCTGAAAAATCTCTTGAAATTAATTCAAGATAATGATAAGACTGTACATGAGGCATTCTTAACACTGCAAATCACAAAATTCCATCAATTAAAAAAAAATATATCAGTGCAATGTTGTGAGATTGAGTCATTTGAAGCTCTGCAAAATGCTGTCAAATTTTATTTCCTTATTGAAAAAACAAGTGGCATTCAAATTTCACGGAGTTTTGTGATTTGGTCTCACTAGGGCACTGATTTGACAGAGGTTCTGGTGGAAGAACTACACATTTGCTTCAAGCACTGTAACAGTAGAAGCAAATGTGAAGTTTTCCTAGAATGGTTCAGATGGTTAAAGTTCTAAATTTAGGACTTAGGTATGGTGGTGGCTTGGATTTTATTTTTAATGGGATATTGGTTTCAGAACCTTTCAGACTGTGTATTAGACTGCTGAATATTGAAGATGTTTTTGATGGACAGCAGTTAATCAGTGAGATCACTGAGCACTGGAACAGGCTGCCCAGGGAGGGGGTTGAGTCCCCATCCCTGGAGGGGGTTAACAGACGGGGAGATGCGGTGCTTGAGGACATGGTCTAAGGGTAGACTTGGTGGCGGTGGGTTAATGGTTGGACTGGATGATCTTAGGGGTCATTTCCAGCCTTAACAATTCCATGATTCTATGATTCTATGATCGTGACACTTGGTTCTCAGTATCATTCTGCGCAGGGAGAGCTGTGCCCACCCCAACATTGAAGCCAGTTTCGAAAGAAACTACCAGAAGAAGCTGGAAAGAAATGCAGTTCTCTGCAGAGTTTTTGAGGAATCACAGAAAGCTCTGGTGAATTTGGGCAGAGTAGCAATGTAAGCACTAGAATATTCATTGAAGTCCACTTTAAATAGTAAAATAAACCAGAAGACATCAAGATGAAATTATTTTATGACAGTCTTTACATTCACTGCAGGAGAAGCAATAAAGATATTTACAATAGAGTGTTGTGTGTAAGGAACCTAAATTAGGTCTCAGCAAGAGATATTGCTTATTTAAAAAGAGATGTTCACTATGGCAGTCATGTTACTTTTCTGCTGTATGGATTTATGGTTTTGAAATGGTTATGCCCCATAACTCTTAATTAAGCTTGACAGTTTTAGTATTGAAATTGAAGGAGCTGGTTGGAAAGACAGTCTCCAGACAAGGGTCTCTTAATAGTCCCAGAGCTTGTCTTTGTTTACAGTCTTTATTGTGGAGGAAGGATGGAAAGTAACAGTTATCTTTAATTATACCTGATCTGCAGCATGTCAAAATAAGGGACTATAAACAAGCACAAGTGGCTTATAATAAAAGCAGTTATCATAGACCTTGTGTAGTGACTAAACCTACCAAACCTTATTTGTGTGACAAGTGCCTTAGGGGAGCAGATTGCCATGATGATTTGGTGGGTCTGCTGGTGTAAGCAGTCTGCTTACAGGCATGCTGTGGGGGACTTACCTTCTCATGAGCCTGCACTTGCCAGGTATGGTGTCCTGATCTACTGGACTGCAGAGTGATCCCAGTAATGCCATCAGACCAGTTACTTGCCAAGAGCCTTTTCAGTCTTGTTCAAAAATTACATGAAGGAGAAACAATGCTTGTTCCAGAACTCTGAACATTAAGTTGTTGGGTTTTTTTTAACTACCTCTGGGAGATACATCAGTATTCTGATAATGTTCTTCAGCCTTTATCACTCATTAATTTTATTCCAAAGCACTAATATTGTCAAGTTTCTGATTCCAGTAATCCCATCAAATAGCTAATCAGAACTATTTGGTCCACAGAACTTTGATTATAGGTCTGGCTTTTTTGCCAGGTGCAACCCAATGACTTACTGCAGAATAAAACCTGAAGAGGAACCTTGTCCAGGTTACATAAAGATTCCTTATGTGGCTGATAACATATTGCAGTTTTCATTGCCTATGGTTATTTTAGCTTTATTTTCATTTATTTTAGCTTGTTTTCTCCAGATGTAGATTTATCTATTTATAAAACATACACAAGTAGGTCTTAAAAATGTTCTGTTGAGAAAGGAAGCCAGTAGTGGATGTAAAGTTACAGAATGTCCTGAAAGAGGCAGAACTAAGCTGCCTTCATCAGGTAAAAAGTTAACTCTAGAAATAGTAAGCAGCAGCTTGTGAAAATAAAAGACATTATTTTAGAAGTGAAATGTTTGTGAAGGTTGTTGGCAAATTACAGTCATTGCCTTTTCTTCCTACGCCTCTTAAGAGGATTCTCGGGATAGTAGTCAAAGACAGTCTCCTCCTCCTCCTCCTCAGTCTTCACCTGAATCTCCCTCAGGGGATCTGATTGCCTTCTCACTGCTACCACCACTTCTGTGGGCTGATGTTTGCCCTCTGGACCTTATATCCCATCTGCTCCGTTCGAAGCACAGGAGAATCTGCTTTTGAGAAACCACAAGACTGAAAAGAGGACAGGGTGTGAATGTCCTCTCTGGCATCCAACCCAAAGAGGCAGGAGCTGTTCTACAACCTGCTTGTTTCAGCGTGGGTTTTCACCAAAGCCTGTGAGGTGGAGTCTTGGGAGACAACGAGAGTTTTCTTATCAGTCTGCTGTTATGTCAAAATAGTACATAACTGATGGTTGCAGAAACATAGAATCATGGAATTGTTAAGGCTGGAAATGACCCCTAAGATCATCCAGTCCAACCATTAACCCACCGCCACCAAGTCTACCCTTAGACCATGTCCTCAAGCACCGCATCTCCCCGTCTGTTAAACCCCTCCAGGGATGGGGACTCAACCCCCTCCCTGGGCAGCCTGTCCCAATNCTCCAGACCCTTCCCCAGCTCCCTCAGCCTCCTCGTAGGGCCTGTTCTCCAGACCCTTCCCCAGCTCCCTCAGCCTCCTCGTAGGGCCTGTTCTCCAGACCCTTCCCCAGCTCCCTCAGCCTCCTCGGAGGGCCTGTTCTCCAGACCCTTCACCATCCTCGTTGCAGAGATTACTTGTAATTTCTGCTACTCTTTTAAACTCAGTGAACCTTTTAAAAATAAACCCAGCCACTTTCAGTGTCCATGGTAGCCTTGTTGAATGCTATGTGCAGTTAAATACATGTTTGATTAGTACAGAAGAGCTCAGGACAGCAAGAGATGCTGTGTCCATTGGGCTGGCTGAGGGAATTAGGGAAACAGAAGTTTGTAAAGTTGGCCAGACTAGAATCTGGTCAGAATCCATCTGTGACTTATAATGTATTTTATAAGATCAGACTGAGGAGCAGAGAGGAGCTTTTTTTTTTTTAATATTTGCTCATTTGCTGAGTAGGGATGTGATTATCCTGCAGTCACATATTACCCATGTTCCCTCTCTGAAAATGGGATGTTTCTGTCTGCACTCCGAGTGTTGTACTGGATTTCAGCCCTTGGGCTAGTCAGCAATTGCACAGAGGACTTTTAGGCACGATACAGTTGCCTTGAACACAGTAGCTGGACTGTGTATGCAGAGCAGTGGGAGAATTGGTGCATATGAAGAGTACAATCCATCAGAATAAGTGTACTTGGAAGGCTGGCTTGTCAGTGGGGATACCACGAGCAGCAGGGTGAATGAAGCATCTAAAATCCTTCTCTGTTGAATTCAGACATCTTATGCTGTGCTGCAGGAAGTTACTTTGTCCTTTTGTGACTCCAAAGTTTAGATAAATAAATGTTGGACAACTGCATCCAGGTCTGTGGAGTCAGACTGTGGAGTCAGACTTCCATACATTTCTCCTGTTTAACTGTTTTATAGTGAAAATAGTTCAATTAATTTATTTAACTTTTGAAACAGGAGGGAAGAGTCTGCCTCTTTGAAAGCAGCACTGTGTCTGGGGGGAGGGTGCTGCCTTGACTGAAGCAGGGTTTGGAGGTGAATTCCCTCTGGCAGAGAAGGAACCTAAGTGTGGGTCATTGGCCTACGGAGGGAGTGCTCCAACTTCTTTTTATTCCACAGAATTGTAGGGGTTGGAAGGGACCTCCAGAGATCATCAAATCCAACCCCCTGCCAGAGCAGGTTCCCTAGAGCAGGTCACACAGGTCGGTGCCCAGACAGGTCTGGAATGTCTCCAGAGAAGGAGACTCCACAACCCCCCTGGGCAGCCTGTCCCAGTGCTCTGTCACCCTCACCATGAAGAAGTTCTTTCACACATTCGTGCGTAACTTCCTGTGCTCCAACTTGTGGCCATTGCCCCTTGTCCTGTCCCCACAGGCCACTGAGAAGAGGTTGGCATCTCCCTTTGTCTCCCACACTNCTGTCTGGTTTGTCCTGGGGAGCCCAGAACTGGACACAGGACTCCAGGTGAAATTGTGGTGATTTATGTTATGACACACTTCTGTTTCAAAGAGTAAATATGTAAATCTAACAATGGCTGCCTGTGCTGGGATTTGCATTATTCCACTTCCTAATTAACTGGACACAGGACCCCAGGTGAGGCCTGACCAGGGCAGAGGAGAGTGGGAGGATCACCTCCTTCCACCTGCTGGCTACTATTAATCCATCCTGATAAAAAGTAGAGCTGGTTCCCAGTGTTTTAAAAACAGCAGGCTGATGCCATGAAGCTGTATCTATTACCTATGATCTGAGACCAGTACTTCAAACATGTCCTTCAGATGAGATTGATAGAGAGATGTCAAGTTGGTTGATAGCAGTGGTGTTTTGAGATCAAAGGAGGCATCAGCTTGCAGTAGCTTTTAAACTTCAGGTGTATCATGGTACAGATAGAAATCAGACTTTAATGTGCATAGGAGATGTTAATGGCCATACCTGGAGTGTCAGTGGAGTGCCTGGTCGCAGCAGAGAAGGGCTGTAGAGTGCTGAGCAGTTGGCTCTTAGCCATTCACATGGATCATACTCTTAGCTCAGCACTCTAGTATGTAAACCATTAAGTATCTGTCTAATTTTGTTAATCCTATAGGAAATACCCAAAGATATCTGTTCAGCACAGATAGGTGAAATAAGAAGGTGTTTGCAGAGCTGGATGTTTGCTGAGGGTGTTTGTGCTTCATCCCGTTTTGCCCAGAGACCACTGAATAACGTCCTCCACCTTCCTCATGATCCCTTGAAGTCACCTCACTCTGGTGACCTCTGAAGACCTCCAGTCACCTCGAGAGTTGGCATGCCTACTTGTGCCCCTAGAAACAGAGTTATCTCAGCTGACAAGTGTTTGGAGCACGCTGCTTCCAGAGAGCCTGGTGCTGTGTTTTTAAAATTCAAGGAGGACTCTGGATTAGACCTGGCTACTTCAACAGCTAGAAACGGAGTTCTGGGGTTTAAGGTTGGAACTTGAATAATACAACAATAGTGGTTTGGTGAGCATGGGAGGGGCTAGTGGGTAGTTCCTGGGTTTCTCTAAAGTGAATATATTTCAATATCTTATTGAGGGAAAAAAGGTTTCAACTAGAAGCCAATATTTTATAGTAATTTCTGTTTATTTTTCAGCCTGAAGATAAAATGCAAATTTTGTAGATTCTCCTCGCGTCCGCTTTCAATTTTACTCTGCTGTAGATTTAAGCTCCAATCTTAATACCTGTGCCTAGAAATTTTAAACAGGACAGTAAAATTTACCATAACATAATCAGTGTTTTTCTGTGTTATGGTTTGGAGTGGGTTAGTTTTCTTCACAGTAGGTTGTATGGGGCTGTGTTTTGGATTTGTGTTGGAAACAGGGATATTTTCATAACTTCTGAGCAGTCCTTGCACAGAACCAAGGCCTTTTCTGCTGCTCACCCCACCCCACCAGTGAGGTGGGAGGGGACACAGCCAGGTCATCAGCTGGCCAGAGGGATATTCCATAACCTAGGGTATCATGCCTAGCATAAAAAGCTGGGGGAAGAAGAAGGAAGAAGCAGGGGACATGTTGGAGTGATGACATTTGCCTCCCCAAGTCACCCTTATGTGTGATGGAGCCCTGTTGTCCTGGAGGTGGAACGAATTCCTAGGTTTGCTCTGCTTTTATGCCTGGCTTTTGCTTTACCTGTTCAACTGTCTCTACCTCAGCCCACAAACCTTCTCACTTTGTCCCCTCTGATTCTTGACCCCAGGCTGGTGAGGGCAGGAGTGGGTGAGCAGCTGGGTGTGCTTGGCTGCTGGCTGGACAAAACCATGTCATTGTAGCAAGCCTGAATGTCTAATTTTTACCTTCCAATTTGTGTCAAACTTAGAAGGTGTGAAATGGGTACTGGCTTAGAAGGTGCCTTGCCAGTGAATAACTAAGCAAAGCTTTTAATATATTGGTTTTTTTTTTGTTTTGTTTGTTTTTAAGGTGGTAGTTGCAGCAAAATTCACGCACTTTTTAAGTTCATCTGAAATATGTGAGGTTTTTGTTAGATTCTGCAGTTTTGGGGACTAGACTTCCCATTCTGCACCAAGTTGTCTCCCCTCCTGCTATTTCACTCCCAATCCAGATCTTCAGCCTCAGCTGGGTAGTTGTTTTGTGCCACAGGATGAAATCTGTCTGAGCAATCTCCCAGCCCCTGAGCTGTCTGTTACCATGGCAGAAACCTGTCTCTTTTGTTGGACCACTGGGCAATTGGAGTCCAACCAGCAGTCTTGAAGAATGGAAGAGCCTAACTGATAAGGTGATAATCACTCAGCTAAAAATATCCCGCTGCTTCCAGCTAGTTCTGTGCTTTCTGGTGCTCAGGATGAAATTAAAGTCTTGTTTGCACAAAGCACAGAACGGTGGTTGGGTGGGCAAGCAACATCTCTGGGGACAAGCAGCAAGGCTGTATATAGGTAAACCAAAGCCAAATGCCTTGCAGTAGCAAACTGTGCATATGCCAGCGTGCCTCTGCATTAATCTGTTGTATTTACCTTTGTGCCTCCCTAAAGTGACTGGTTACACCAATAAGTTTATTCTCAAATGAGAATCAGCAATGGGGCACAAGCAGCATTTCCATGTATATAAAGAACTGATTTTAATGATTTGTATTTGAATAGTTGTCATGATTCACTTCAGTCAGGTGTTGCCCTGGAGAGTTGAATCTGTGATGAAGTTTCTTGTGCTGCTGTACAAGTTATCTAAAACTGCAGGCTCACTGCTGGGAACTGTGTGACCTTATTCTGCTTGACCAGGCTGAGGTGTTTGACACATAAAGAGTAGAAGTCCCAAGCACTCAGAAATGCAGCTGCAGACTAGAGGAGTTTGTCCCATCACATCCTGAGATGAAAAATGCGTCATCTCAGGTCTCCAGAGGGGCACCAGAATTAATTGACAAGTTTCCATTGCCAGGCATAGCACCCTTCCAGGAGCAGCAGTGGCCAGTGATGTAGGTGGTTTATCCTGCCTGTATGGTCATGTTAGTGATTTATTGTGAAAAATTAGTTGCTTTGAATTCATCCATACACATTTTTGTAGAGGGCTCTCCAGAGACTCCCACACTGCAGCTTTTCAATAAGGCTGTTTGCACAAATCCTATTTTCTCCCTGCTCCTCTTGCTGGAATTTGCCTGGAGAATTAAGAGCTGAAAAATATTTAAAAATCAATAGAATTTACATGAAAAAATTAACACTAAATGGCATTGACAGGGATAACGCTGCCTTTGCACGAAGAGCAGCTGGGTGTGCATATTTGATTTATTCATTCGATAAGTTTGAAAACATGTTTGTAAGGTCTGTGATCCCTTTGCATAATTTGTGCTGGTTTATTATTGGAGTTGTCACTCTTATGAAGAAAATTAAATGGCTTGTTTGGAGGCTTGGGATTCAGCGTGGCAAAATGCAGCTCCACAGTGTTTTGTAAGTAGTGGCTATAATTAATACAATGGTCCAATCTGAACTGTTTCTCAGAATTAAAGCTGACAATTACCTTGTTAGCTAGAGCACAGGCGTAGGTAGGCAGTGGATTTTACTGGCTGACTTCAAAGAAGTTTTTCCATTTTCAAAGTAGCAGTTCTGAAACTTTTTAGATGTGAAGTATTTACGTTTCAGAGTGTAGATTTGGGCTGTGTAAGTTTGAAATGATCCTTTAAGGTTCTCTGGTGTCACAGCGGGAGCACAAGGGTTTCCTGACGAAGGGAAGTGCTGCTGGGGCAAAACTCTGCTCAAGAGAGAGAGAACAGAAGAATGAGAAGCATTTCAATACAAGGTGCACTGTTGGTTCAGTACAAAGTGAGGGGTTTATTCTGAAAGGTAACCTTCAAAAAGCAGTATCTTAGGATTCAAGGTTAAGTGCTTGTGCAGGAGTTTGTAGTGGAGAGGAGCTCAGGTTTTGAGTGTACACTCCACCCACCCACAGATGCCAAGTGTAGGGTTGCCTCTTATGTATAACAAGCTAAAGTTAAGAGATAAATTTTGATAAGTGTAAGATTATAAAAATCTGTTGCTCATTAACATCAAGCTGATCCTGTGGCGTTAATCATGTTGGTTTAGTAAACACATTGTTTTTAAAAACATTAATTTAAAATGACAAGGCAAAAGCCGTGTGACTGTTGATAGGTTGAGGTTAGAGTTGGACTTTTTTGATCAGGCACATGGTTTTGAAGTGAGTTTGAAGCAAGTTTCTTGATCCTGCCTGTTTACTGTGCTTTGCTTTTGTGGTTTTGCAATATGTAAGGTAATTCCCTTTTGGGTTAAACTAAAGATGTGTTTCAGGTGTGCACATGGTGCTCTCCTACAGTTGATGGGCATTTAGACTGCAGGATCAGACTAGAACCTGAAGTAGCATCACTTTTTTTTTCCAAAACATGCACAATGTGAATGTCATACCTTTAGCATCAAGAGTTTTTATCTACAGACCTGCTTTTATCGTGTCATGCTACTTACTAACCTAGACAATAGTGCTCCTAGTCAGTCAGCCAGGCATTCATTGCTAAACCACAATTCCCTCTAATTGGACAGAAATCAACTTTCAAGAATCATTGCTAAATCCACAAGGAAATTGCCTGTTAGGAACTGCATCTGTGCATCAGGTAGGAAACTACAGGTGCTGTTGTTCCAATGCTTAAAAAAAATAAACAAACAATCCCAGAAATAACCACAGTGAATCCTTTCAGCAAGTGGGGGATGCCTTATATTCTGATGGAGTCATTCTCCTTGGGTGTTGTCTGATCAAACATTTATTTAGTTCAGTTCCTGTGGAGTGGAAGGGGTTGGCAGCTCTTGAAACAAGCCCTGAAGGAAATGGACCATTTCAATACACTAGCAAGTAGTTCTGCCCAGAGCATCAGGTTTGGGACTTAACACCCAGGGACAGGTGCTTACCTCGGAGAAAATGGTGTAGATTTGGTGCTGATCCCACTGTATCCTTTCTTTTAGTTTTAAAATCCCATGTTCTCTGTGATTTGGTAACATCTGTGTATCTACTGAGCATCTATTTGCTTTTTCATGTTGTACTCTTTTCAAGTAAAAAAAAAACAAAGAGTTTTGAGGTTATACTGCTCAGGTAATATTTTCCTTTTTGTGTATTCAATGCTACAATGGTTTCTAACCCATTTTAGTGTCCTTTGTCTTTCCCTGATGTAAAACCAGAGTACTTTAGGGGTAACAGCACCTTTTTTCTTCAGGAGCCTTCATTTAAGCAAGAGTGTGGGCTCCTTTAGTAGATTAGTACTCTTTAAATAGCCATGTTCCCAGTTTAAGGTATATGAGTATTATAGCCCTTTTTCATTAAGAGTTTCTTAAAATTGCCCACTCCAATTAGTTACAATGAGTTCTTGATTATCTTGATATCATAATTTATACTTCTATAAGCTCACTTTATAATTATCCCTTGTTACTGACATCTGCTTCACCAATAGCAAAAGTTCCCATCCTGGCTATTTTTGACTTATTAATGGTTACTACTACACAGGAGCCAATCCACACAGTATGTTGTGTTTTTTTTAAGTAAAACGTGGCATTTTCATGTTTTTTTTGGTACATTGTATTTCAAATAACTAGGATAGTTTAATGTATTAAACAAACACAAAACCACCACCAAAGCTAAACCCCAAACCAGTGATTTAGCAAGTTTCTCCAGTAGGTTTGCTTTGCTGATTAGTAGCAAGAGCCTTATCTGTCTTCACTGTAGTTTTTCAAGAGCATTAGGTTGCCTTGCTTGCTAGTTTCATGAAGTGCTTTCTTTAAGGTTTATTAAGATAGGCTCTCACTAAATGTAACCTGTGTGGGACTCTTAGAATTACAATTTCAATGCTAATTCTTCTGTAGCAGGGGAAACTTCTGCTGCCATACAACGAGCTGTCTCAGCCTGTTGCTCCACAGTCTTTTATCAGTGTCACTCTTGCAATTGTGGAAAAAATGCTTTGTCCTTTCCCACATACTCTGACATTTAAGCAGGCATGGAGTGCTCATTTAAAAAAAAATCTGTGTGGCAGGAGTTTCTTGAATGATGGTACTGGCAACCAAATCACTTGTTCTTCTCAGGAATAAAAAAAAATAAAATAAAATAGACTGATGTGAAAGCAGCAACATGAGCAGGAGGAAATTTTCAGTGGGATCATTTAGAGTTTTTCTCCCTCAGAAGCTCATTGTATATTTGGACTCCCACCTATGTGGTCAGGAATATGTATAAGCCATATCTCTGCAGCATCTTTTCAAGGGATCTTGGTTAATATCTTAATAAAATGTATTCCTTCCAGTATGGTAATTTTCTGAAAACATGTAACAGACAACTTCAACTTTCTCAGTTCAGTTAATGATATACTTTACTAATGATAACATCCCTCTGCCCACGTACTGCCTGTCTTTCTCCTCCTCCTCCCCCTGCACTAAAACCTGTCTCTTTGGGGAAGGTGGAAAGGAAAGGAATTGCTCCTTTTCAAGCTTCTTTTGGTCCATTTGCTGCTTACCTGAAGAGGAGCCATTCTTTTCTTTTCCAAAGGAAAATAAGCAGTAAAGTGTTTTTTCCCCTCAAAAAAATTGAATAGCCAGGAACCTCTCAGTACAACTTCTAGCAATGTCATTCTGACACTGAAAGGAAACCAAGAAGGGGCATATATTGTTTATTGGCTACCAGAAAAAAGGAGAGAAGGTTGCCTTTAAAAGATATATGCCTTTTGCATATACTTCCTTACAGACATACATCCAGAAGACTGGCATGTGACAAGGAGAAATCAATAAAAAATGCATAATGATATTATAAATATTTATGGAATAGCTTGGTGAGTATAGTATGACAGGGAGAAGCCAAGATGGCTTTTAGAATAGGAAATGTGTGTTTTAAAATATATTGGAATTTCTATGTGTGAGTTAAAATGGGGTAAGAAGGCATAGCATGGGCTGTCAGAGATGTCCACAATGCATTTGATTGAAGCAACCATGAGAAAAGTTTTGTTAAAGAAGTGCAGCTAAATAGAAGTTGGAAAGCAAAGAAGGGAGAAAGCTTTCAGAATCAACAAGATTATTTGTTGATCTTCCCAGTGGGACTTGTAGGGGTTGTTGATTGATTTGCAAGCTAGGAAAGTAAGGAAAGTGATTCTCTGTTTCTGGCAGGATTAAAATGATCAGCTTTTCTCAAAGGGTTTTCCAGGTCTGCTAGAAGATATGTTTTAACTATATTTTTGCATAAGGCTGGCTGCTGATGGAGCTGCCACCTGTTAAAAAGAGAAGTCTGTAAGTTGTGCCTGTAAGACCACAAGGCTGATAAGCAGCAAATGGGTGAGGCTGGAGATGGCAAATTTGGTTCTGTAAATGGAAGGAAAAATTTCCTATAGTGATCATTCTGTCTCTGTGTCTTCTAGAAAATTAGACCTTACTGCACAGCAAATTCCTCTGCAGGAGGACTTACACTGTGGCTCCATTCATTCTCTGTGTGGATGTGAACATCAAGAATGAGCTGGAGGTTTTGTATGGGGGAATTTATTCTCTGCTTGTGCTGCAGATGGCCGAATTTGCTCAGTCTGCAGAAGCTTCAAGAAAAGTACATAATGAAAGAGAAAATTATACTAGAAATGGAGGAAACTCTGCAAGAACCAACTTGTTCTGCCTCTGACAAAAGGCCAACAAAAGCTTCTTTGGTGGTGTTAATCCATATGTGAGGACAGGTTATTTTTGCTGCTTACAGAATTCTCTTCCCATTAGTCCAAACAGAGCACAGTTTTGTTAATGGTTGGGTCAGGCTGCTAATTATCTTTGTGGAAAAACGGATGGCCAGACAGTCCAGGAGATAGATGCTTCCTAATTTGTTAAGGGTTTTTAAAGATAAATGGCCTTGAAGTAGATTTGTTTTCAAGTGAACAGCCAGTGGAGTGCTCGGACCAGCGGCACACTGAGCTCTCATCAGTTTTTCTCCGTGTGATGGATGCTGCATGTTCTATCTGTTGACGTAGTCTTTGCCATCAGAAGTCCCAATTTATTAATGGTTTTTAGGGCAATGGTTGTAAATTATTGCAGCCCAGTTTTATTACTGTGTTACATCTAGCGAAGACTGAGCCCTTTGTGCAGCTTTATATTAACTCAGTGAACACCATTAAAGTATTGACATTTAGGGTTATTTTGGTAGCATTAATCCTAGCATTTTATCATGCATTTTTGCAGTGGTTTGAAATTACTAGAATGTGCACTTTTCTGAAAGCAGGGAAACAATAATTTCCATTTATCCAGTTTTTCAACCCAGAACTGTGCTTAAAGAAACCCCACAAGCCAAATCGTGCAACCTCCCCTCCTAATTGCACATGCTGGGTGCTTCTACCTCTTTGCTTCTCTGCAGCAGCCAAACAAGAGCCAGCAGCTCTTGCAGGCTTCACTGAAAACTCTTGGAAGTAACATCTGAAAATCAGTCTCTCCATATGGACACCTACAGCCAGGCCCTGGCTTCGAAAATGTATCTTAATAATAGTAAGAGTCCTCCTGATGTGAAAAAAAACCACTACAAATCTACTGTATTTTAATATGCAGATAGGGCTTAAGGGCTTAAAACAGACACAGGAACACAGGAATGCCTATTGTGATTCAGCAGCAGGACTAAGTTTATAGCACCCATATCGATTTGTATTATCATCTCAGTAAAAGAACCTGCAGTGTTTGTGGCCCTCTTCAGTGGAGGGCACCACTAGATGATCATGCTTAATATAAGGAGTTGGCAGCCTTTCTCACTTAACCATCATTAGGAGATCTGCTGCTCAGGTACCATTTTGTAAGGCAGCTGGAAATTGGCACTTAGTTTGAAGGTATTGTTTTCTACCTTCCTTTTAAAGTTCAAGCACATGGCAAAACTGTTGAGACTACAGAGAGAAAAAGGTTTTTCTTACTTACCCTTGTTTACTTGGTCCTCTGACCTCCCCATTCTTTTCTGAGTAAATTTATTCCCCTGTATATACATGAATTAAATAGAACTGTAGACCATGACAGCAAAGATTCCAAGTGAAGACATGGGAGAAGGTGCTTGCAAGCACCATGCAGATGATAGATAGCTGTGATAAACATACAGCCTTTTTGCTGGAGTAAAATTATCAAGGTCTTTACTTACAGAGGGAGGCAGTGCTGTTAATTCTGTTCTAGGGAACCGAGGCACAGAATGGGGCAGTGGAGAAACCCAAAGTCCCTCAAAAGGGGAGATGCAGACTAGTGGTATCCTGATCTCCCTGCCTCCACTTCATGCTCCTAACCACTCAATTTTTAGGTTTAATGATTTTTTCCCTTACTCCCACCCTGCATCTTTAGGACTTTCATCACCTGTATATCCCCTGGCAATGAAATATGGTTAAGCCACAACTTTAGCTATAGCTTTCTGCTTCTTGCTGTACCATATCTACTGAAAACCCCAAAAGACTTTCTAGTGATAAAAGTTTTCTTTCTTCAGTTATGGTGGCTTTATATGACCAAATAATATTTCATTAACCTGATTGGCTGAGGATATCAAGGTCTGGGGAAAACAGTAGGCCTCGAAAACTGGCAGGATAATTAGGAAGTGAAATAATGCAAATCCCAGCACAGGCAACCATTGTTAGATTTACATATTTACTCTTTGAAACAGAAGTGTGTCATATCATAAATCACCACAATTTCACCTGGAGTCCTGTGTCCAGTTCTGGGCTCCCCAGTACAAACCAGANCTGGAGACATTCCAGACCTGTCTGGGCACCGACCTGTGTGACCTGCTCTAGGGAACCTGCTCTGGCAGGGGCCTGGACTCGATGATCTCTGGAGGTCCCTTCCAACCTCTACAATTCTGTGATTATGTGATAAATCCTTTTATTTTAAGCCCTTTATATTTGTAGGCTTATTATCAGCCTTCATGATGGGACATACTGTTAGGACAGAAGGTTTTAGGAGGCAAATCAAGTTGGGTAAGTTCAGGTTGCTCATATACCCACTGAGTGAGATTTTTTAGCCTGCAGTATCACCTAGATAACAGACTAAAATTCAATTTTGCTTTTACTAGCCTTGATTTTGAGCTATGTGGTCATGGCCTTTCATTCTGTATTTGTGAAGTACCTACCAGAGTGGATCTACCATAATTAGAGCTTCTGCATGATGTGAAAAAGTAGAGACAGAGCCACTGATGGCAACAAGACTTCTGCTTCCACTGGAAGGGATAGAGGCCAGGAGTTAATAGAGGCCAGGGCAAAGTGTGTGTCACTAAGTGCTGCATCCAGGCAGCAGCAGCAGCAAGAGGGAGATGAAAGAAGAGGGTTGCTGTGGAGAATGTCCTTCAGTGGGTAAATGTTTAGAAAAAACCCTACCAAGTAAAAGGTGTCTATTGAAGTTCTGGCAGCTTCTGTATCGGAAAGTGATGAAACCTCAGAAGAAAGGAAATAGGTGGAGTTGCTCTGAGGTGGTTGGACTGAAATTAATACAGCAAAAGTAAAATCAATAAGGGTAAATAATATTCTTGCTAATAAGAATCAACATTTGTCTTACAGGAAACCTGAAGTTCTGCCTTCTGATTCTCAACCAGCCTTTCAACAAAGGTCATTTTCATTGTCTGTGGAGCAAAGGTAATAATAACTTAGATATGTCTTCATTTGCTTATTTACTTAGCTGCTATCCAGCTGATGTACTTCATGGCTGTTGAATTGCAATGTGGCAATTTCTGCCTAACTAGAGCAACCTTCTGGTGAGGGAGTGAATTGGCAGAATATGTCCCTTGTTGCTGAATGTAGCAAATGAGCTGATTATGCAAATTCTGTATCTCTGCATCACTTACGTCAGTGGGAACTTTATGGACTGATCTGTGTAAGACTGTGTGCTGGGTTTGCAGTGTGGCTTCTTTAAGAAGTGTCTAGAAAGTTTCTTAAAGGTTCCAACAGAGCCAATCCCATCTGGGCTCCCAAGGCCAAACTCCCAAACCCTGTTGCTGACAAGGCCGGCCGGGCCAGTCAGCGCCGGTCACAGGCCTCTGGGAATCACATCTGAGACAGAGAAGAACCCAAACAGCCGCATTTTGCCCCCAGAGAAGGGAGTGAGAAGATGGGAGAAACTCTGCAGACACCAAGGTCAGGGAAGGGGGAGGAGGAGGCGCTGAGAGAAGATTCCCTGTGGCCTGCGGAGAAGACCATGGTGCAGTGGGTGTCCCACCACAACCTATGGAGGACAAAGAGACCCCACTGTATTAAATAACACAGGGAAGAAGCTTAAGTATTTTGTTCTTATTTCTTTATTTCTCCTTTTCTGTGTTTTGAGGTTAGAGATTAAAACAAAGACATCAAACCAGGGGTGCCCAGGTACTGAATAATGGTATTTAATGCTCTGTTGTATGTATTGCTCTTATGCTGCCTTCTCTTAATCAGACTTTTGTTTTCTGTCCTCTGGAATTTTAAACCTTCCTCTTGCAATCAAGCCTGTGAAGGGTGACCCTTGGGGCAGTGAAGGATTGGAATAAAAGTAGACCATGTCTACTTGAGTCTTGCTTGAGACTCCCTCAGTGGGTTCCTGTCCTCTGAAAGGTGAAGGTAGTTACTGNAAAGTATCTTGGCATCAGTAAACCTCAGTGAATCCAGGACAAGCTTTGGGCAGCACCTCATGAACAATCCTAGTGGACAAGTACAGGTGTCAGCAGTCTTGTGCCTCCTGGATCCTGCTTCTGAAGCAGTGTGAGCAAACACTGCAGCAGGACTATGAGAACTTGGGGGTTTTGGTGTGTGAACTGAAAGAATGAAGTGTCTGTAGAAGTAGTGCTTGATGACTTGCTGCATGTGCTTGAGATGTCATAAAGGAGTGATGAGAAGGGAACAGTGGAGTTGTTCAGCTACAGAAATTGGAGGGGGGGAAGAAACAGAAAAATGGAGAGGGGAAAGAAAGAGTAAAATATCGACCGGCTTCTCAAAGTTACACTGAATACAGAATGGTGGCACAAAAATGTTATTTTCAAGTACGTTGTGTCCTATCAAAATAGCTTCTTTCATTAGGCCTGTCACTTGAGTGTCAGGTAAAAATGGTGTGAGTTAAAAAACCAAAAAATCACATCTACAAAAGTGGGTATTCTAGGCTAAAATCATCCCAGGTGTAACTCCTCTTGACCTCAAGAAAAACTGGTTGCAGCTAATTAGCCTTTGCCTTATTACAGACTTACAGGAAATCTATTTTTACTGACATACTTTGAAAAGAACTATTTCAATCTGTGCAAGTTTTCATAAACTATAAAATTGAAGAGTGTAGGTCAGAGAAGAGGGATAGGCATGGGAAAAAGGTCTCACAAAAGGTGAAGCTGATACAAAGAGACTGAATATGGGAAGGTGAGGTGGATGCAGAGGGTTGGGAATCCACTGTGAGTAAGCACATGGCTGGGGACATGGGTCAAATCCATTAAAAGTGCTCCAGCTGTGGCTGTGGCTGCAGATGTTTTTGTTTGTGAAGGTTGGACTGTTTCCCTCACAGTCCTTAACCTAATTGTAGAAAATACCTGGGGGAGACCAGGCCCTGCTTTTCTCAGATCTGCATGTTTTTGTTTCTGGGAGGTTCCTGTGAGACTGGATCCAGTAGGGCCTTACCATAACCCTGTCCCACATCCTGAGTTCCTGTGATGTTTCTAGCTCCTGGTTTGAATCCTTTTATAAAAAAAATAAAATAATAATGTTAGGGAAAAAGGTCCATCTTATATTAGTCTCTAGTGATGTTTTACAAACAGTTTCAAATAAAGGAGCAGAATTACTGCAGTGCTAAGAAATCACCCGTGTAAAATTGTTGCAGGTTCAGGAGCTGAAAATTGTTTCTTTACAAAGTACAGTACTCAAATGATCCAGAATTCTCTTTGTGTCCTTGTGTGATGGTTGTGTGCTAAATGGCTGTGCCTTGTAGAGTACTTTTCATTCCTGAAATGTCAACAATGACAACTACAAGGAGCAAGAAGTTATGCTCTGGAAAATAACATTATTCAAGGATCAGAGTAAAATGGGAACAGCAATCTGATGAAGTTCCCACCAGTGCTGTGTTTCTGGGAATGGCAGGTTTGCTGTTAAATACAATCTTAGTGTTTCCTAGTGAAAAGAGATGTATTGCAATATAATTTTATAATTTATAATTTTATTATTTAACTTAGGTTCTGGTTAACGTCTGTCTGGCTGTTCTTAAATCCACATGTTTACTGACAAATGCAGTTGCCCAATTAAAATATTGGTTAAAGCAAACCAATAGGAAGATTATTGCACTTGAGCTTTGTAGTAAGGAAACATGCCCATGGGTGTTTTTCAGCATGGTTGTGATACAGTAGCCACTGTGCCTTCCCCAAAAGGATGGTGATCTTTTCCTGCAAATAAGGGCTTTCTGCAAAAGCTTTAACTCAAACAACATGTTGGATTACTTTCAGTATTAGCCATTCATGCTGCAAAATGTCCCTGACTGATGTACTAGAATTAACTACCACCATCCTTTTGGAACAGAGTGAATGGGTTGTTTATTTGATGCTGGACAAGCAGATGGGAAGGAACATGGCTGTATCAGTCCTTTCTGGTTTAAAGTCAATGAGGCTGGGCTGCAGAAACATCTGTCCTTCAGGACTAATTCTCCAAATAAGTCTCTTTGATGAACCATTCCTTTCAGTTAAGGAATTTGGGGTCCAGCCTTCTCTTCTTATTCTTCTGCCCTACCAGCCACTTCTCTGCAGGTGTAGTTTATAGGCATTTTATGACACTTTGTAGATTGTGAATGGGGAAGAACTCCAGAAACAGGAGAAGCTTGTTGCTTGCTGTGCAGATTTCAGCTTTATATCTTTTGGGGACCTGTACACTACAGCAGGAAGCAGATGTACACAGCTCTAGTGTAATATACCCACATCTGAACTTGGGTTAGATTGTCTTCCTGGAAAACACTACATCTCTTGCCATCATTGATCCCTATTTTGAGTTTTCTCTAGTTTCCATCTTTATCAGCACCTATTTTAAAACAGTCAAAGTGGCTATTGGATTTTAAATAGTATCTTGGATTTGAGGCAACTTTGCTGTCAAGGTCAGCCTACTGCTTGCTGAAAATGCTGCTGATAAATGGATTGTTAGTGCCTGGTGGTGACCAGGAATTACCAAATGCTTCCTCTTCCTAAGTAATAAAGTAAGGAAAGGTGCTAACTCATAACATGAATTTCAGAGTCACCTGTCTTTGAATGCCACATGCTCCCACGCATTTTATATCCCACATGCTTTTGTCTGCAATGTAATTGGTGATTGATATATTTTTATGACTTCTGTTGAGGTCCAAGAGCTGTGTATAGATGGAAATAAGATATAAATACAAGAAGCAATGTGAGGCTTAGATAAATATACACAGATAACAGATTACTTGGAACAGTTTGAATGTCTCAGAGCCAAGAGAGGAGTATTGTAATTTAATAATGGGAGAGAAATAACCTGAATCCTTGCTGCCATTTCTTCTTCTCTATAATTCATACCTCTTCCTCTATTGTCTTCAGTGGTTGAACTCACTACACTTCTGAAATTATTGTTACAAACAGTCATTCACTTGCCCTCTTGCCTGTCAGCAATGAACTTGCCTTGTTGGCATATGCTGCACTTTTTACTCACCTTTTATTTTCATTTCTAGCTGAACTTAGTTGTAGTATATCTCAAATTTGTACTAGACCCAGAATTGGCAGCTGGTGTAAAACTTGAGTGAATTTAGAGCAGCTTCTATTAATAAATAGGAAAATGTTCATAAAAATGGTGATTGGGATGTCACATAGACTTGCATGCTTTATTGCCCTTTCCAGCAGGCATTCAGACTAGCAGTAACTCTTACTGCTGGCCTCAGCTAAACTACTCTGTTCTCCCTTGAGTAATATTAGACTCCTGGTAAGTCAACAAGGAAGTTAATTTTTCCACATTTGAATCAAAACAGGAATATAATTTCTAGTTTGTGTTTAGCAACTTAAAGTTGCTGTTCTGTGCCACTCAAATTTAAACCCCGTTTTTTTACAGTGAGGTGCCTGTTCTTGGACTGCATGCAGCAAGTTAGTGTCCTTCAACTGTGTGGAAGTTATTTCAAGTGTTCTTGAGACTAGAGATCTACAATATACTGTAGAAACAAGAAAATCCAGCCCTGATTAGGGCTTGCTCATATCACACTTTAGCTTGGGAATGAAGTAATATCTGAATCTTGGAACATGCAGTAGTTTGTACCAGCAGAGGTTTGGGACAGAGAGATTTTCTAGTCCAAGCTTTGCCTGTGATTCAGTGTATAACTTTGACCTCCACCAGTTTTTCAGTGATGACCTGAAGGTTTAAATTTGTCTTCATAAAACTTAGCTTTAAATTCCAGAACTCTGGTAAAATTCTCCCATTTGTGACCTGGATATTTTTAGTGCCTTTCTGGATCCAGGTCAGGGTGCTTGAGAAGCAGCTTGAGTGTAGACACATTGTAAAGTACATCTCATGGCTTTGTTTGAAATTTTGAATAGTTATTGCAAAGCTGAGACAAGAGCTCATCTTCTAGGCCTTTTGCACAATTGATGTTCCCTCACCACAGTAGTAGCTGTGTCAGGACGAGGTCTTTAGCTAGAATTTGAGACATACTGGCCTGCATCTTTTTTGTTGATTTTAATTCTTTACAAATCCAACAACAAGAAATTCTGAGATCTAAAAGGAATTTTTGTTTATTTAATGGATTTAAGATTTTGTTTGGGGAAAAAAAAAGCAAAAAAAGAGTAATTAAAATCCCCTTGTGTAATGCTTTGAAAAGCTAAGCCCTGCTGAGCCAAAGTTCAGAGTGACATAACAAGAATTACTTTGAAGTACTAGTGAAAAGCATAACAGATGATTACAGCAGAAGAAAAGAAAAAGTGGGGTTATTAGTGCTTTTTTCTATTGAGCTAGGATGCAAATCCCATTAGGGAAGTTCTATTGTCACCAGATTCCCCATCTAGCATCATCCTATATATATCTTGTTACTGCAATGCTTCCCAGGGGACAGTTGAAAGAAGGAGCTTTGGGAAATACTGTCAGGAGGATGCCTTAGAACACCTCAAGCAGAAAGGGGAGCATAAGGCAGTAGAAGAAACAATGATTAATACCTTGTTTTGTTAGTGATTCAACAAGAGATGTTGTCCTGGGAAGGAACCCAGGGAGCAGAGGTGAGTGTATGTAAGTTCTGTCACAGGTAAAACCTGTGACAGAACAGTTCCTAATTTCCACTGCCTCAAGCTACACAGCCAGAAGCATTTAAAAAGATTGTTTCTCTGGGAGTTGCTACAGGGAAATAAGTATTATTTTCATAGCTAGAGTTTAGCATGAATGAATTTACTACTAGGGTGAAGATGTACAAGAGGTTGGGTTATCTAGGGTTGCTGACCTGAGGGTCTTCTCACTGGCTGTGATGGCTTTTGGATTAAAGCACAGTTTTAAGGGCTTTTTCTCTTATTCTAGGATTGCCTTGGGGCAGGCAGCCTTTTGTAAAAACAAAACCAAACAAAAAAACCACAAAACCTCAAAAACCTAAACCAACAGCAACAAAAAACACCCACAAAAAAACCCGAACCAAAACCATATTGGGGCAAACACCATTGTTCTTGTTCCAGGGGTTATTTCAAAGAGTGATTGCTTTTTAAAAGTGTATCTCCTCTTTTTAATATACCTAAATCTGTTTCAGGTTGTAGCCTGTGGGTTTTAGAGGTTTTGATTATTGCCATGATATACAATACTGAGTAACCCAGTGAACAGTTCAGTTGAAAGGGACCTCTGGAGATGATATAGTCCAACCCCCCTGCCTGAGCAGGATCACCTGGAGCAGGCTGCACAGGACAGTATCCAGGCAGGTTTTGAATGTCTCCAGAGAAGGAGACTCCACAAGCTCTCTGGGCAGTTTGTTCCAGTGCTCTGTCACCCTCACAGTGCAGTTCCTTCTTGTGGTTAGATGGAACTTTCTATATTCACCTTTATGACCATTGCCTCTTTTCCCATTATTGGGCATCACTGAAAAAAGACTGGCCCCATTCTCCTGCCACCCACCCATCATTTATAAGCATTAGTAAGACCCACCTCAGTCTTCTCTAGGCTTAAAAGTCCCAAGTCCCTTGGCCTTTTGTTGTGAGAGAGATGTTCTAGGTCCCCAGTCTTCTTCATAGCCCCTTTTTGTATCCAGTCCAGTAGCTCTCTGTCCTTGAACCAGGCAGTCTAGAACTGCACTCAGTATTCCACTCTCTTCAGTCCTCAAGAAAAAGTTTCACTACATCAGTAGTTTGAGAGCTTGGATGCTGGGATTGCTGGTTGTCTCATCTACAGTTTACATAGTGTCTTGTGCTCAGCCAGATTGTTAAGTGTTAAAATTAAATTGTAATGTCAGAAAATAGCTTATTATTCTGCTCATTATCTCTGCTCTTGTACAGGTGGGCTGTTCTGATGATAAAAATATGATGTTCTTAAAGTAACTTCGATGCTCTTTTGACTTTGACTGCTCAGATTGGTGTTTAAATGGGCTCTGGTTTTAAGGGGATAGGTTGCAGCCTTCCCTTTTTTCCACCCAGGACTAGAAAACAAGCTGAGCCCTGAGAAACTGAGGCACGTGGTTATGCAGCACTTCTTAACAGCTCAGCCTATGTTTCATCCTGATTTAAAACCACTGAAAACACTGAATGTTTGAACAGTCCACTTACTGTCTTGACAGCTAATCCAAGATAAAGGGAATGAGAATTATACCTTCCCTTCTAGGAGGATAAATATTAAGTCCCTTTATTTTCAGGCAGAGCATGACTGAAGAAACCTATACAAAGCAGCGCTGTGGTATGTTCTCTCCACCTGTAAAATCTGCAAGTCTAAGAATTTTACAGTCAGGAGAAGGATTTTCTAGGTGTTTCTATATCCTAGAAGTATTGAAAGGATCTATCTGTGCTTTTCATAGCTGTTTTTTTTGTCTATCCTAGTTTAAGTAAACATTGCTCCTGTTCTTTCGAGATGGTAATGGAAAGGATGATGGAATTGGTGTTGATTTTGCAAGGTGTGGAGGATCATCATCATGTCCTCTGGGACATTTGAAGGAGGCTTTGTGGTCATTCAGACTTAGAACCTTTCACTGATAAAGAGAGACAAAGTAATTATGGATTTGGGATATGTTTGGTTTTTGTTGGGTTTTTTTTAATAAGGTTTCTAGAGAAAGCAATTAATACAAGCAAGTCCCAAAGAGCTGACCTGAGGATGACCTTAGATCACGTGTCAGCTCTGTTTAGCTGAGCTGTGTGATCATTTTGACAGATATGTGCAAGGCTCTTACGTGATATCAAATTTAAATTGCAAGAAAAGCTTCAGACCATCAGAAAAAGCTTCTGCCAGGAACTTTGGTTTGACCAAGATCTTTGAATATGTTGAAGCCTTTGAGTATCATACAGAGCTGTCTGTCTGACTCTACTTACCTGCCTGCTTTCAACAGTCAAAGGAAATTTGTGTCTTGGGGACAATGCTTTGGCTTTGTTTGTTTTTTAACTTTGATAAGATTTTCAAAAGTTGCAGTGGAAAGGGAAAGGAAAGCAATCAGACATGAACAGAGAGAGGGAGAGGAACATGCCAGAGTATATTTAGCATTACTATATAAGAGGCACCTTTTAGGAAAGAGGATGAGGTCAGACAAAGGGGGGTTATTTCTGGGACTAGAAGTAGACTGGTTCTCTCAGTTTGTCTGTACATTGTCTTTGGTGTCACTGGAGTGTAAAGAACTGATAATAACAACTGTCTGGCAAAAGCCATGTCTGGTTTGTTTTTTCTGTGAATTGTTCTTTCCCTCTGATTCCTGACAGAGAAGACAAAGTGTAAGAGGGTGGGTGAGCCACAATGTCACACTGTCAAGGGTTGAGGCTGAACTTCCCTTTTTGCTTGTTTGCTGTGTCTGCCTGTTATACCTCACCTAACCTGGGACATTTGGCTGTAGCTCTTTAGGTGCCAGCATTCCCCTCTTCAGCTGATGGACAGAGATCTGAGCTGCCTTTTGGCTCTCTGCAGAAATGGAGGTGTCTGCTCAGTCCCTAAAGCTGAGGAGTTGGGAAGGGCTGAAGAGCAGAGCAGATGTGAGGTTATTTTGTGTTTCCTTGACCAGTTGCAAAAAGAAGAGTCAAGCACATTTTTTGGTAGCTGTTATTTATAGTTAATTGGCTTTATTTGATCTCAGTGTTACCTGTCTTCTACCCCAAGTCTTTCCCAGCAGCCAGCTCAAACATGACTTTTCTTTACAGCAACAGGGAAGGACATTGAAGGTGAGACCCTGGAGGCTGCAAAGCTATCATCTGATCTTGAACTTGCCTAGGTTGCAGTTTTCCTTGACCAGCTCTTCTTTTGTAGGCCTGTGCATCTCTCTGGTAGAGCAGCACTCTCATTAGAACTTTGTAAAACCCAGATACATATTAACAAGGCATCTGAAGTTGACCTTTTGTCTGGGAGGGAGATTGCTAATGCTCTTGGCAGTGATTTGTGGAGTTTGCTTTCCTCAGGGAATTTAGGATCAGTTTAGTATTTAAGCTTACCCCTAAATCATGCATTTAATTTTATTGCTTTGTCTTTAGATCTATAGATTTGAGTGAGCATTAATGCATCAGTCATATTTCATTCAGTGATTATAGGGCTTGATATCCTTTGTACTCACCTTCTAGAAATGCTTTGGCAGCAGAACTGGCTATGCAAAAATGTATAAGAAAGGGTAGAAATAAAAAATGCACTATCAATTTGGCTGATGCAGTTAAACTTTTTAAGTTTTGTTTGCAGCCCACAGTGCATCCCTGGCAATTTAAATATCCATATGCAGTGTCCTTTTAAAAAATGTGCAGGACAGTAGGTAAGCTATGGTGTTATTAGTGTAATAAATCTTTGCTAAAAGAGGTTTCTCTTACATTGCAAGTGTGTGCCACTGCTGTTCTCATTTAGATATTAAATTTAGGGGTGTGCAAAATCTGTTGAAGCTTGCTGCAAGTCTTAGGATTTTATTTTTTTTTAAATTTTTTAGTTAAGCTGTCTTATCTCTTAGGGGACTGCTTAAAATCACATGAATAACTGCACATTGAACCTTTGTCCCTGCTTAGCTTCACATTGTCTAGGGCACTTCTTTACCATGGCTGTTCAGGGTACTATAGTTGATAACCCATCTCACTAGCCAGAAAAGTTGGGGAAGGGGAGCTTGAAGACACTTTGGGGCAGCAAATTTGATTTGCATTTTGTGTGGCACGTTTGACTATGGTAAAGAAGTATCTATCTCATTCCCAGCTCCAGGAGAATGACACAATCATTATCTGAAAACTGATAGAACTGCTAAAATGAAACTATAAAAGATTTGTTTGGAATGTTTTGGGGGTGTTTTTAAGCCTGCTAATCTTCTTATCTGTAGTTTATGTGTGATAGCATTGAATTATAAACAAGAACATCACTATTTTGGTTGAATCAGTGTCATAATTCAAATTGGCTTGGACTTACTGATGTGTTTTCATTAACAGACAAGGGTGTTGAGTCTGTAGAAGAGGAACTTCTGTGGATGTTCCTTTTTTGTTACTGACACTGCAGTAGGCATTCAGGTGGGAGGTAAAAGCCTGTGCTACACACTAGTGGTTGGTGGATATCAGTAGATTTGGTGATTTCATGCTGAATTTTGGGGAATTAGAGAGAATGGTGAGAATGATTGTATGAGAGAGAAAGCCACAGAAAGGGCTGAAGGTTTTTTGAGCTTCTCTTTGGAAAATGAAGTGCACTTGCCCACTTTCTCTGTGTGCAGAGATCAGAAGTAATCTAGTCTGTTCCCTTGGGAGTTGCAGTGATGTCTTTCTGCAGTCACTGAGAAGCTGTTGACCTTGCCATAGGGAATCTAGAAAAAAGAGGATATGAAAAGGGAACATGAACAGATTTATATCAATGTGCTAAGTTCTTCTTCAGTGCCTCTGTGGAAGAACTTTTCCTCTCTGTCCAAACACGGAGGAGTAATTGTCCACATGTTCCTGTAGAAGGTCACTTACGAGGTTTTTCTAGGTTTAGAGGTGTTCCTGGTTCTCACATCCTACCTCATTTTCTGTTTGGGAATCACTTCCAGTATCAGGAGTGTGTTTAAAATCATACTGCAGGTACATTCTGGTTTTGATCTTTCTGAAGTGCTACACGTTTCCAGAGCCTGAGAGCAAAAGTAAGAAGGAGCATCTGGCACTGTCACCAAGTTGCAAACCTGTGTGTTCTGAGTGACCACTACTGTGGTGACATGAACCTTAAACCCTTTCTGGGATATCTTCCAGTTCACTCAGTATCTGAAATATAGTGCTGAGATAAATAAATTGTCCCAGGGGTCATCTGGGACTGAGGAGCAACCGTTCATTGAGTTGTATTGGACCTAATGGTTTTGCAGAATGTTGTTTGAGTCTGTTGGTAGTGCTGCAGCACAGGCCTATTTCATTCAGAAAAGGCATTTTGCATCTACAGTAGGAGCAGCTGGAGAAACTGAGTGGGAAGATGAACACATGGAGAGTATGGTGAGGCCTCACCTCGAGTACTGTATTCAGTTCTGGGCCCCTCACTTCAAGAAGGACGTTGAGGTGCTGGAGCGTGTCCAGAGAAGGACAACGAGGATGGTGAAGGGTCTGGAGAACAGGCCCTACGAGGAGGCTGAGGGAGCTGGGGAAGGGTCTGGAGAACAGGCCCTACGAGGAGGCTGAGGGAGCTGGGGAAGGGTCTGGAGAACAGGCCCTACGAGGAGGCTGAGGGAGCTGGGGAAGGGTCTGGAGAACAGGCCCTACGAGGAGGCTGAGGGAGCTGGGGAAGGGTCTGGAGAACAGGCCCTACGAGGAGGCTGAGGGAGCTGGGGAAGGGTCTGGAGAACAGGCCCTACGAGGAGGCTGAGGGAGCTGGGGAAGGGTCTGGAGAACAGGCCCTGAGAGGAGGCTGAGGGAGCTGGGGGTGGGAAGAACTTCTTTCCTGAAAGAGTCCTCAAGCATTGGGACAGGCTGCCCAGGGAGGGGGTTGAGTCCCCATCCCTGGAGGGGTTTAACAGACGGGGAGATGCGGTGCTTGAGGACATGGTCTAAGGGTAGACTTGGTGGCGGTGGGTTAATGGTTGGACTGGATGATCTTAGGGGTCATTTCCAGCCTTACAATTCTGTGATTCTATGAATATGTGGTATATTTGGGCATACTGAGAAAAATGTTGAAGTTGTAATGTACCCAAATGTAAATAAACACAAGGAATGTTTTTTCAGTGCAGCCTGGTGAAGTTATGTGTCTGAATTCCTTTTAAAATTATCAAATTCAATCACCTTTGGTTTTTGGAATGTCCTATCTAAATCATATGAAAATGCATCTTCATCTCACTGAGATTCCCAGACTTTCTTCGCCTCTTTAATAAGATTAAGTTGGGAAAAGATCCTGTTGAGCTGAGGTACAGAGCAGCTGCTATGTTTGTGCATGGTGATTGTGGAGAACTGTTCTATGAAATAAACCCCAAACAAAAAAGCGCTTCACAAACGCAACTGCTCACCAGAATAGAAGGGGAGGGGGTGATGGTGGAATAACCTGATGCCCAGTCTGCTTCCAAGCAGCAAATCTGCCCTTCCCCAGTTGCACAGGGTTCTATAGTACAGCAAATCCCTTTGGCCAGGCTGGGCCAGCCCTGCTGGCTGTGCTCTCCCAGCTTCTGGTGCACCTGGCAGAGTGTGGGCAACTGAACAGTCCCTGACTTAGTGTAGGCACTACAACTACCTAGCATC
>VXBZ01003339.1:66868-88632 GCA_013399135.1 Heliornis fulica
GATGGTGGAATAACCTGATGCCCAGTCTGCTTCCAAGCAGCAAATCTGCCTCCCAGCTGCCTTCCCCAGTTCCACAGGGATGATGATGTTCTACAGCACAGCAAATCCCTCTGGCCAGGCTGGGCCAGCCCTGCTGGCTGTGCTCTCCCAGCTTCTGGTGCACCTGGCAGAGTGTGGGCAACTGAACAGTCCCTGACTTAGTGTAGGCACTACAACTACCTAGCATCAACTAAAGACATCAGCATGCTGTCACCATTACTCTCATACTGAGACCAAAAGACAGTGCTATACCTGCTGCTAGAGAGAAAATTAACCCTCTCAGCCAAAACTGGGGCAGCATTATAAGTCAAGGGCTAAAATCCTGCATCAGCTGTGAAGGTTGTATTTGGCTGTGTGGCAATGCATATTGAATACTGTCATTATCTTTTTGTGTGTGTGTGATTTATTAATGTGTAAAGAATAAAGGTGGGTAAATCTTCCTTGAGCTCTTGTTGGCAAAACACAGTAAAATCTTGAAACCATTAGTTAACTTTTCCGTGGCTTCATTAAATCTTGGCTTTAACAGCTGTCTCCTTAAAGTGTGATGGACTGTGGGTGATGAGCTGGCATGCCATCCTGGAAGAGTAAATCACAAACTTACCAGCTAGTGGAGTCTTAGGTTTTAACAAAAAAAAAGCTCAGGCATCACTTTCCATGGGTAAGTATTCTTTGGAGGAATGCAGTAAAACGAATCCCAACCATTAGAAGCCGGTTTTCAATCTCAGCTTTTTTTCTCTCTGCCAACTTTCTGTTGGAATATAATCTATTAAAGTTCCAAATGAGTGTGAATTCCAGTTCATTGCCCACTAATATTATTTAGGCCATAAGAGTTGTCAAATGGATTTTATTGACTCATCTCAAAGTTAACCCTCTCTTGTGCAGAGCACAGCTGCTGAAAGTGCAGACTGCCACACTCACCCTGTCAAAATCTTTAAGGTAAAATCTTTAGAAATGTGAACAAATATTGATGTCTTGGGCTGCAAATAAATTACATTTGTCTCACTTGGAATCTTAATGCTTTTCAGTAGATTCACGAGGAAGCAAGAAACACTCACATGTAATAACAAGATGCTTATTCAGATGTTTTATATGATCTTTTATGGGCAGCTGTAGGCACTTAAGACAGAAGTTCAGATCCTACTCATGTCAACAGAAGTTGTTTCCTTGACTCCAGTCAGAGTTTCAGAAAAGAGAAGCGTTATCTTTAGCTGTCCTTGCTAATAGACCTCATTGAACAGTGGAAATCTATGAAGGAGGGTTGCCTTTGACCAGGAGAAGGGTTTCCAACAGGATGAGCTGGTTTTGCAGAGTTCATGAGAGACTTTCTGCCTGCCTTCCTTTCATCAGTGGTGCTGCAGTGGAAAGCAGATGTGGACAACTGCTTCAGCTGTTTCACATTCTTTATCTGAAAGTTACTTTTCCATAAGTAGCTGCCAAAAGAGTAATAAATTCTGATTTGCTAAAAGCCATCTGGTTAATGGATTGCTTCAGAACTATTTATAATAGCAGCTATCTGTTTAATTAACAGTTATAAAACATGCCACTTGTTCCTATAAGATGTATGTTACCTTTGTTTATTAACTCTTTGTAAGGGATGTATGGCAGCATTATAGAGTCCAGGAAAAACTTAAGTTTGAAGAGTGCACAAAATTGAGTCAGCAGTTTTAAACACCATTTGTAGCTGTACCATGTCTTCAGGAGTTGTCTCCCTTCCACCAGTGTGTGCTGTTGTGGAAGCCTTACACCTTGGCTGTAAAGCTGGTGGTTGATGTTCTCTCTTGCAGTCAGAGGGTGGTGAAGGCAGGTGCAGTGATGTAACCCCAGTTTGGTCAGCCTCAGCAACACATTCCAGACCATTCCCATCTTCCATTCACTCAGAAGGACAGATGCACCACGAAGAGACAGACACATCAGAACATGGTGTTCTGAACTGGTGTCCACATTGACTCCAGGTGTGCAGGCTTCAGTTGCAGGAAGAGCTTGGCAGATTTTGGCCAAGTCCAGCTTTACCCCTCCTGCTTGTTTTGCCTTGCAGCCCCTCATAGACTTGCATGGCACAGCCCACCACAATGTTACTGCTGTTGGAAGCTACCACAGTGTCAACACCAACTGATGAATTGAATGTGAGGAAGAGTCACACTGTGTTCTGATTCACTAAGTCCCTCATTTCAGAAGCAGCTGGAGTGCTGAGGAGTTGTCTGGTTTCTTTTGACTTAGACATGTTCACCTGGAGCTCAACTACTCTCATACCTTTAGAAACAAACCAGAAAGGATGTAAAGGTGCTGAGTCTTTTTAACATCATTCTCAGTGCTTTTTAAACCAGTATCTAAGAACTGAACTACTACTTATCTGTTCCTTGGATTAGATCCTCTTTGTGGCACTGAAAAGTCTCCTTCTACTTGAGACAATTTTCCTAAGTGTTTCTTTAAAAGTCTCCCAAGGATCCAGCAAAATAAAAATGCTTAGCTGATCTTGTGTGAAAAGAAAAAGAGTACAAGCACACAGCAATTTCAGGGAAGCTGGCAGGAATTTTTAATGGGACTAAAAGTGTCTGAGTGACAAATTAGTAATAAAAATGTCACTAATTAGACTGTAATAGAATCTTGATAATCAAAACTACTTGGGTGAGACTAAATATATTCAGATGATGGGGAGCCCAGATAATGGGAGTCAGCTGAACAGAAAGGCAAGCTGGCAGCTCGTTACAAAGGGAGGCTTAGAGTGATGGTGGGTGTTTTGAATAAACAAGCACCTAAACTAATTGACAAAACACAGTCCAAAAGTAGGAATGATGGATCAGCTGGATCAAGAATTTTAAACAGTAGGGAAAATTCAGCTCTCATGGCTGAAGGAGGACAGTGGCAGTGATAGAACTAAAGTCTGGCTTTAATCCTCCTAAATCTGCTTGGTCCTACCAAATGGATTTTGAGAGCTCAAGGAGCATCTTGGGTCCTCTGTTTCTGCTGCCACCATGAGTTCATGACATGGTACATCAATAGGAATCGGGTCTGTGGTGGGGTAATTTGCTGATAATTCTTCATGTAGGAACCTGTGACACATCTTCTGGGGAAAAGGGAAGAGACAGTGGGAGGATGTCTTTATCCTCAGGGCAGCTGGTGTAATAAAAGCAGTGTAGTAGAAAATATGCTGAAAATGCTAAAAGTTGCCTTTTGCTGAAAGATGAAAGTTTGACAGTGAAATGTCCATAGATGGAATGAGTCATCTGATGCCTCTATCAGCTCTTGTGTGAAGAAAAAATCCTTCGTTCTTTGACACGGGAACGGCTCTAAGCAGGAGCTTCTTGATTTCTTCATTTGAAAGTTGAACTGACTTCCAGGGATGATGTGATCATTTAAATCTTTCTGATGGGTCTAATGTGCCATTTCTGTCATTCTTTCCATCCCTTCTCAGGTTTGGATGTGAGAGATGTCATACATTAAGTGTCTAGTTTAGTGTTTTGGTGTTGCAATCTTACAGTGTGAGGTGATAGGGCCTTCAGTATGGAAAAGACAACAAGCCCAGGGAACAGGGCTATGGAAGATGGAGGATAAAATGGCTTTGTTAATGCATGAAAAGTTATTGATTGAAAATAACCTTGTTCTGTTTATTAAAAGAAAAATATTTTCCCCTTGCTAATCCAGCCTTGTCACAGCATAGGCTAAACACAAGTGTGATCCCCTTTGGTTTTTTCCTATTTACTGTTGTAATTACTGGAGTGTGGGATTACTGAGCTGTCCCCTTATATGGTGCAGTAGGTGCATTTATAGTGCTGATGGCACTTGCAGAGCACATTACTGCTACAGAAGCAATGATCTAGCTGTTCTGAAAATACCACTTTTCAACACAGCACCCTTTGATTTGAGGCACCTCTGTGAACCAGCCAGGACAGAGACAGACAAAGGCACTTCCAGGAGGTGATTTGAAGTGCCTACACTGATGTCCTGACCTGAATCACCCTCTTACTAGTCTCTCTCATGCCTCTAATTGCTGTGCAGAGATTTCTAGGATCAGTTAGGCATGACAAATTAGGCTCTGCAGACCTAGTTGAACCTTTTCTTGCATGGATACTTCTAAGCCCAGGTGGTCTTTTCTGCTTGCCCTCCATGTGGTGCACAGGGGTTTGTCAGAGCAGTGTTTTCTGACCTCCTCTACTTGCTCTCCAGTTTAAGTACACAGCACAGGAGTGTAGTCAGCTTTTCCATTAGCTAGTAGCTTCTAAATCACTATGTCAGTGTGAGGGCTATTTTTTTGCAATGGGTGCCTGGTTTAGTTCCACCTTTAAGATAATTCTTATACCCTCCTGAGAGAAGCAGAGCCTTGCTTCCAAAAATAAACAGGCTTCCTGGGGGGAAAATCATGAGTGGAGTAATGGAGCTTCTATAGCTACCTCGTTGCTGCTGTATATCCAGCCTTAATTTATGTGACCATAATTACTCAGAAATTTGCTCCATGAGGAAGAAGCACTGGCAGGAGATTATTTCTGCACCTAAACTAACTCAGTAAAATGTTAAATGAGCTTGTGTGATACTGATGGATGAAAACTGTTTTCCATGGGAAGGCAGAGGTGGAGATGCTAAAGGACAGGCTGGGTTTGTTAAGGCCTGATCACGCACAGAGGCTGCTGCCAGTTAACAGGCCACATTTATGCTTCACTTCCCAGCATGAGGCCGGTGTTGCACTTAAAGAATCACTTGCAGCTTTTTTGACAGCTGCTTAGATGACTTAACAGAGTTAGGGGTTCTCTGAGCTAGCCAGAAGTAAGGAACTATATACTGCAATGGGTAGAAACAAAAAAAAGTTTCCATTTACATTTTATTCGAGGTCAGTCTTGTGGCAGGGTAGTGTGAGGTGTTCTGTGTACTTGGAGTCCCTATTGTGTGTGTCCACATGTGAGGGGATGTTCTTTTGTTGAGCAGCTTTTTGAAGTGCTCTTTTAGTAGGTCCAGGTAATTTCCATAACTAAGCAGCTCATACCTCTGGGAGATTTCTGTATAAATATTTAAGCCATCAACAACTAGGAAAAGAAGTAAAAGTCACACACAAGAATTACAACATGCTTCTTTTTTTAGTGATGCTAAGTTCCTCTGACCTGGAAATGCTAATAATTTAAACACTTGCATTTTGGCTAATGCTAAAAAATAAATTTTAAAGCAGTAAAAATTCACTAGACAATACATTGAAAAGGTTCTTAATAGCATCAAACAGAAGTTTCAATCTAGGGCAGGCTAAAGATAACAACACAGCAAGCAGGTGAGCAGGCTGCTGAGGCACCTAGCTTCTCCTGTGTAAGGCACAGGGCTTTTTCCACAGTTGATGATGCTGTTAGTGGGTGCCAGTGGGAAATCAGAAGGAAGCCTGGCAGTACAGGTGTTTTCTGAATAATGGCTCTCTATCCATGAAACCTCTCTGTAAAGAAAGGGAAAGAAGATATTCTCACCAAGCTGGCTGGCTGTTAGGGTAAGAAAGCCTTGTATCACTCTGGTAGCAGCACAATACAAAGCCTTAACTACAACCTCCCCATGACCATTCATGTTTTCACACAAACTGCACCCTCACTCCCCAGGGTTGGTGAAGCTGTTGTATACTTGCCCAAGCAAAAGTGCAGGGTAGTTATACCTGGGTGTTGCAGGCCTTTGTGCCAGCTCTTACTAACTGCTGGGGATTAACACAATAGCCTGTCTTGTGCTTTCACATCCTTGGGAATTAATGTCACATAAGGGATGACTGAGCTGTCTGGTTTTCTTCCAAAATAAATTTTGAGCTGGCCAATCAATTTGTAGAAATTTGAGAGGGGGGATAGAAGCATCAAAATGATAAGGTGCAGTAAGCTTTGTGAATATGGGTAACTGGTTGAAAGAGAAAATAATGTCCCTGCTGGTTCCTGGCTGACCTTCTCATTGGAATTGTAGCACAGGTTTACTCTTAGAATACAGAAAACCCACTTTGTGCTAAATACTGATTGCACACCATGGAAGGTGATTTTGGATGTTCTGTAACTCTAAGAGAAGCACCAGTGTGGCGTGGTTCCCATTTTCTCTCCCCACTCTCCTGTGTAATAACTAACTGCCAGCCCCTGCATTGGTTTTTTTTGGTTTTTTTTTCTCCTCAGATGTGATACATGTTCATGCTGGTATCGATGAAAGTAAACAAAACAGTGCTGTGATGGCTGACGCTCATTTAAAAAGATGGGCTAAAAATCAATGTGTGCTAAGTGCAAGGGGATGGAGTGGCAGAAGAGAGGAGCTGGGCTGAGCTGTGGGGTTGGTTTTTAAGCTACCAAGCAGTATTTCTCTCAGTGCAAATGTAGAACATAACATCTTTCTTTTTATAATGAAGTTTTGTGTAACCTGACTAATGGCAAGAAAAAAGCCTATTATATGCATGTTCTCTTTAGAAGAAAAAGAAGGAAGAGGCTTCTCTTCCAGAGGTGGAATAGAAAGTTCCCTTTTAAAACCTTTCTAATCTAAAAGGAGACTGAGCTGTCTTTTATAGAGTCTTGTATACACTGATATTCGATGGACTCTGACCTCGTTAGTGGCTGCTGGAAATAATTAAAATTAATGCTGAAGATCTAATGTGAGAGGTAGGACCAAATAATATAATGGAGTGCAATCATGTAGGCTTTTAGATATTGTTGCACATTATTTTACATTATCTGATTTATTCTTCACTGTGCAAATGACTTTATTAACAAAACTGAGCCATATAGTATAAAAAAAAAAGAAAAGTGATGATCTCCTGTTATGGTTTAGCCCCAGCTCAACACCGAGCTCACTCATTGCTCTTCCCATGGTGGGGTGAGGAGGAGAATTGGAACACAAAGTTCATGGGTTGGGCTAAGGACAGCTTACTGGGACAGCTCAGGGAGAGGGAAATAGTAGAATACACAGACTGGGTGACACACAGTACAGTTTGCTCACCCCTGGAGTCTGATGCCCAGCCCATCCTCCAGCAGGGTTTTCCTCCCTGCCTGATTCATCCTCCCACACACTGAACTAGTGTGAGTTGGCTGTCCTGGCTGTGTCCCCTCCCAGCTTCTGGTGAAAATGACCTCTAGCCTAACTGAAAATCAGGACATTCCCCTAATAAGTTGCTCTTTTTATTTTTTTTCCCTAATTTTATGGATACAAATGAGAATTAAAGCTAGAGCACAAAGACCAGAGGGCTGAACCCAGTCCTACCACAGGAAATACCCTGATGTGGTGTGCACTGTTGTGCTTATTAGATGGTGCTGCTTGGACTAGAGGATCTTTTGAGGTCCCTTCCAACTCCTGACATACTGTGATACTGTGAGTATGCTTTCCTTGAAGGGCATTTTGCTTTTCTTTTGAATAGAGAATGCTTTTTTATTTAATAATTCTCTTCCACCCACGTGCAGTCTTGAAATAAGTATCTTGTTTTAGGTTTTTTCTTCCAGCAAACTCTCTAGAAATCATAGTAGAAAGTATGGTTAGAGCTTGATTTTTCTTTCAGTCTTTTGCAGTAGTGCTCATTTTGAGGGCAAAAATTTCCTCTGGGAATCCAGGTGAGATACCAAGGATCATTATTATTTTGGTTAAGAGAGAGATGTGATATATGAGGAACTCTATTCAAATATTGATTGCTTGTATATATAAAAACCAAGCAATCATAATTAGACAGCACAATTCTGCATAATAGAGACTGCTCCTTTGGTGGCCATTTGATGTTCAGGTCCTTTAAATTTGCTATTGCTCACTGGAGTGTTGCAGATGAGAGTTGTTTTTTTTTTTCTTTTAATACCACCTCTTGTGTCACTGTCATTGTCCTCTTATTTTTTTAGTACTTGCCATCAGTGGTAGAATTTGGCAGAACCTGTGCCATCATGCCATCAGGTAGGATGTTGCATTTGCAAAAGCAAGTGATTGGACCACTCAGAGGTGTATGGGAGTCTGCCAGGATGACCTGATGTTCTCCCCTTGAGTGAAAAAGGCTTTGTGGTTCTGGTATAAAACCTCAGATAACAAAACCAAGAGGTGGCAGAAAATCACTCCCTGATAATTCACTCCACTCTGCTTATAAAAAGCCATCTCCTCAAGATGTAGATGTGGGACAAGGTGGTGAATGAATAGATGCTCCCTGGGATGATTTCCAGAGATTGTCAAGTGCAGATCATCGAGGGAAGTGACTTGTGGAGTTGAGTGTTTTGCATTGCTAATGCTGCAATACCTCTCTTTACTCTGACCTTGCTGGCAGCCAAATCTGGAAAGAGCCCTTACCTTTGCTTCTTCCCCTTCAGGCTCCATTTCGAGTCTTCCCCACTTAAAATGGTAATAGATCTTACTCCCCCGGTGAGAACTGGGTTTTGGAGCCACTGAAGGCAGCTACAGCTGGAAATTTAACCCCTAAAGGAGTCTTAATTCCCATGGGATTGGCAAAGCTGTGTGTCACTAACAGGTATCATAAACCAGTAACATGTAGCTCCCCAGGGAGTCTTTTTAAGAGACTGGGAAGAGAATAATCCCTTCAATGTGTCCACCCTCTCCTGACAGAGTAGTGCAGATTAAGCAGTGAGGGGCTGATGCCATGAGTGAGAGAGCACTGAATTAGCCTGCTAGTTCTCAAGAGGGTGGTCTGTGCCCTTTAATACAAGAAACATTACTGAATCATTGGAGGGAATTATCTGCTTATAGTCCCTGTATATAGGGTGATACAGAAACTTTCTGGGAAGATGGTAGCAGATGTATGCTTGGCAGAGAATTCTTTTTAGGCAGCACAGATTTAGTATCTGCAAAGCTGCAACATTGCAATATACTGATTTCATCAAAGCTGTCGAGACATTATCACAGCTTCTGCACTCAAAACCACAGGAGACCTCATGAAGGAAAAAATGGTTTGGATCTTGACCTTTCAACATAGAGGATAAAAGGAGCTGCTGCAGCATTGTAAATTTTCAGTCAAGAACTCTTTTTTTGCAGCAACTCATTTACAGCATTTTGTCTAGAGTGAGAGGATCTGAAAGTGGGGGATAAATCATCCAAATGCCCCCTTTTCCTGGCAGGGTAGAAGAGTGTTCACTGCCACAGCAGTGAAGAAGGGTGTTTGTGAACATGTGGTTTTAAAAAGAAAAACTTATTTTAGATTATATCCATTTTAAAATATGTAAATGAATAGTGAGGTTATGTAAATGTTATCATTGAATAGACTGAGATTCACCAGAATGACAAAAGTAGATCTGCAGTGAACTAACTCTAATGAAATAATTTCATGGGAATCCTGTTTCTGCTAAAAAGGCCAAAAGTGCAGGAATGATGCTAATTCTCCCTGTTTTTTCTAGCAGCTGGAGCAGCTGTCAGAACATCACCTCTGTTGTGCTGGTCCTATTCCAGTTAGTTTCCTGGTGGCTGTATCATCACAAACAATTTTTGTAGCACTGCATAACTTGGTTGTAATTCTTGATTAAGGTTATTGAGTGTTGGGGGCTCTTAGAGTTCCTCACAAAAGAAGTGAAACCAGACCTCCAGAAATGGCTGCTTAATATGCAGAATATCAGCATTCATATATAAATGGTATTATTTGTGCCAAAGGTTGGACTGCAGTCTATCTGCTGAACATACATCAGCCTCATCACTTCTAACTGCCTTTATCTACCATCCCTTTATCAGGACCATCTGCATCAAATTGACTGGGAAGTACAAATTGCACTAATTGCAGTAATTCTGAGTTCCCTGTATTGTCTGTGGCTTGAGGAGGTGGTTTGTGGCTTTGTGGGTTAAGGAGGCTGAATGTCTCCAAAGCACCGTGGATGTTTGTGTGCTTAGTGCCTGTTAAGGTTCCTGGGAGTTTCCAAACTCATCTCCAGCACATAAATGGATGGAGTGAGTTGTAGAGTGTGCTGATATCCTGCTGCTTCTTCACAGGAGCATCTCAGTGGCTGCACAAGAGGCCTGAATCACAGCTGGCTGTATAAACAGCCAGTGATGATTAACAAGTAACTAGATTTAATAGGACTCTGCCAATCTGATATGTGTAGGAACCAGGTTTAATGGATCTGGGGTAAAATACTGGTGACTCCCAGTTGTATTAACTCAAATGGTCAGTTCTGCAGCAAATGCAGGACAGGGATGAGAATATTTTCAATGTTTCTCATATGACAGAAGGCAGACATGCAAATTCTTGTGACAGAAGCAAGACAATAGTGACCTCTTCATCCCACTCTCAAGTATATGGGCAGACTGAGTTGGTTACCAGATTCTTCCTTGATCCTTCACCAATCTCAGTTTAGGAATGGCATTAAATAATGGTAGTGTCAGGAAACAGAAGCATCCATGTAACACAGCCTATATCAGCAAACACCAAGGGGGGCCTTCCTCTCCTAGAGCTGGTGCCCAAGGTTGTCAGTTAGTCACTAAATAAGGATGTAAATCCTACCCAGATATGTAATAAAATAAGTGCAGTGATATAAGGAATAATCAAATCCAAACCTCCTAATTTGTGACAAGTGCTAAATGTTAATTATAACAACATATGAATATTCAGAGTGTAAACAGACAGCATGGCAAAATTAAAGCAAACATTTACATTCAGATTAGGAGAGTGTATTACTTTGTTAATGTCTGTTTCCAGGGTTAGTTCTAGAGTCAATAATCCAGACTTCTTGAATGCTTTAATTGTAAACTATCTTCCATTTGCTTATATTTTGAATCATAGAATCATATTTTCTGTCAGTGGAATCTTTCAGAGTCTTCTGCCACTGCATGATGATGTATTTAAACCAGAGTTGGTCAGAGGCATTTAGTGGCATTGGAAATATACAGAAAGTGAGCAGCAAAAGGGCACATTCCTCCTCATCTCCAAATGGTTCTAGGAATTCCTGGTGTGAAGAGAGTTCACGTTCAGCAGTGCTGGGAAGATGTTTCACATCATACAGAGAATGAGTCTTTTTGGGTTTGAGGGATTGTGCTTTAGCTGAGCTACATTCCTAAAGACAGCTTAACCTAGAAAAGGTATGTTTTCTACTTGCACAGTGTCAGAACACCAGGTGCCCACCAAAGCTGCTCTCTCACTCCCCTCCTCATCTGGACAGGGAAGAGCAAATACAGTGGAAGGCTTGTGGGTTGAGAGAAGAGCAGGGAGAGACCACTCAGCACTTACCATCCTGGGCAAAACACACTGAACTTGGGAAAATTAATCGAATTTATTGCCAAATAAATCAAATAATGAGAAAGAAAACTAAATCTTTAAACACCTTCCCCCTCAACTCCCTTCTTCCCGGGCTTAACTTCACTCCCAGTTTCTCTACCTCCTCTTCTCCAGTGGCTCAGGTGGATGGGGAATGGGGCTTGTGGACAGTTCATCAGGCCCTGTCTCTGCCAGTTCTTCCTCCTCAGAGGGAGGACTCCTCACACTCCTCCTGTGTGAGATCCTTCCCATGGGAGACTCCCTCCATGAACTTCTACAGTGTGAGTCCTTCCATGGGGTGCAGTTCTGCTCCAGCATGGGTCCCTCCTATGGGATACAGACCTTTAGGTACAGCCTGCTTCAGTGTGGGTCCCTCCCAGGGTCACAAGTCCTGCCAGCAAACCCGCTCCAGCATGGCCTCTTCTCTCCACAGGCCCAAGGAGGCTCCAGTGAGGGTTTTCTATGGGGTCACAGCTTCCTTTGGACACCAACCTGCTGTGCTGTGGAGTCCTCCATGGGTTGCAGCCAAAATCGGTGCTCCACTGTCTTCCATGAGCTGCAGGACACATGAGGAGGAAGGTGATGAGGAGGAAGGACCTAGCTTTTGGGGACAGGTGATGCTGGTATGTACAGGCTNATAGCACCCTGCTATCAAAACCTTGCCACGCAAACTCAATACTCTGCCCTTCCTCCTCATGTCAGAACACATGAGGAGATACCTCGCTTTTGGGTAGGTGATGCTGGTATGTACAGGCTGGTGGCAAGAAGCTGGACTCTGTGCTCTTCTGTTAGAGGTTTTGGCATTGGATGTGTAGCATCTCTGANCCTCACTCCTCTCTCTCTGTCTTCAACTGCTCTAGTTGTTGTTTTGTTGGGGTTTTTTTCCTCTTAATTATGTTATCATGGAGGTGCTATCATCCCTGCTGATGGCCTTAATGAGCAGCAGGTCTGGTAATGCCTCTGTTGGAAGCTTCTAGCAGCTTCTCACAGAAACCACCCCTATAGCACCCTGCTATCAAAACCTTGCCACGCAAACTCAATACTCTGCCCTTCCTCCTCATGTCAGAACACATGAGGAGATACCTCGCTTTTGGGTAGGTGATGCTGGTATGTACAGGCTGGTGGCAAGAAGCTGGACTCTCTGTGCTCTTCTGTTAGAGGTTTTGGCATTGGATGTGTAGCATCTCTGACTGTTTCTAAGGTCCAAGAAGTCACGCAATGCTGAGGGAACCTAGAACTTGGTTTCTTCTTTAATGTCTTCTAAGGAAACATCAAATTGGGTGTGTAAAATTATCCAAGAAGAAGGTGTGGGGTTTCTACAGGGACAAAGAAAGGGCAAACATGGAAGAAACACTCTCTGGAAAAGCCTACATCTTAAAGGCTGCCTGACCTTGCATACAGAGGAACATATTTAATGGTAGGAGCAGAAGCCTGTCTGCAGAACAGAAACCAGGTCTGAGACTGCAGCAGGGACCTGAGGGAATTCACTGTGTTGGAGAGCAACTGGAGCAAACAGTCTTGTGAACCCCTCACAGCCCTTCCCCCATCAGGTGCCACCAGAGCTTGAGGTGCAGGAGCGTTGGCATGAGGTTGGGTCTGTAGAGTTAGCATGTATCAGGACCACTGGTTAGCAGTAACAACTGTTCATCTTTAGCTGATGTTTTATTTTAGCCAGTGCACATACATGTTGTCCCCAGACTGTCAGCCCCAGCTCTGGCTCTCTCACTGGCTGTCATGTAGTCCTGCTATGTAGAAAGATCTCTTTGGGGTGCAGACAAGCTGACTTCTCATGGTGGGTCAGAGACACTCCAAGCATGACCACAGCCTTTGGATGTAAAAGCATATGTAGCCTGTTTAAAAGTTTTTTCTTCAAATTGTTCCTTGCCCCCCCATTAATAAGAATCCTTGAATGACCTGCTGTGAAGGTTTGAGTGGTAACTCTTTTCCCCAGCTACTCCCCTGGGTATCTGTCCCCTGAATTTCTGCAGCTGAAAGAGCTAAAGGCAGTAAAGCATATGCTGAAGGTGTAAGTCCCACAGAGAATATTTTATTCATGTTTTTATGTATCTGTTTCCACATAAGCTATTTTTTCTGGCTGGATATGGTATAAAAATTGGTAGCACAGTATGATATTCTTCAGTTTTGAGCAGTAAGAAGTCTAGCTACTCTGTTTCTCTGGAGGAGCTTCTTCAGCTTTGGATGCCAGTTGTCTCTTCCTCCTCTGCCCTCAGCAAGGCTCAAAATCCGTGTTAAAACCTGGGTTAGCAACTCATGCAAAGAAAACACCCCAGGCCACCCCATTTTTCATTAAAAAAATAAGAAAATAAAACCTGCAACATGGTTATGGTCTACCTTCAGTTTAGATACAAGGAATGGAAGAATGAAAAATATGCCAGTGTCAAGAGCTTTCACTTAGGAAACTGTAGATCTCTGCTAGTGTTGATTAGGTAAGATTAGTACCTATCAAGAAATTAGGAATAGTGACCTTTGAGTGTCATTTAAAGCAATAATATGGGGCAATGGAAAGATTTCATTAGCAATAAGAGATTATTATAAGAAGCCTGTTTTGAGGAAAAGAGCTTCATTTAACTGTGATGCCTCAATATCTTCTATAATCAAGCTATGATTGTTTTCTAGACACCCACTTCTCCATTATCAAAGTCCCTCCTGAAACTTTCTGCACATTACCTTGTTGCTGTTATATATCACAGAAATAGTATATGCTTTAAAAAAAATCCTGACCTATTTTAAACTACTTCTCATGGACCTACAGAAATCCTAATGAAATCTAATCCAGAGAAACTGCTAATAAATGAGAAAGTAATTATGGTGGCTGTCTGTGCACTAATACTGTTTTTTAAAACAACTGGAGAAGCTGAGTGATCATTGATTAAGCTTTTTGCTGTGGTGGGAAGGCTGGTTGTGAGTGATGCTCACAAAGCAAGTGGAGCTTTAGGTGTTAACAAACTGCCTGTACTCTCATACACCTCTCTGCAGGTTTCTCCTTTTCCTTCTTTATGCCCATTCTGCAACACTGGTGGGAGCTCCTGGTTTCTGCTCAGGATTTCTGTTGGGAATCTGGTGAAGGGACAGGGATCCAAAGTTCTGAGGGCAAAAGTACAATAGGGCTGATCTGTACTAAGTAGTACATGTCAGTTTTATGCTGTCAAGGGATGTTCCTTGCAGAGGGTGATGGGTGAGGTAAGGATATTAATTGCTGAGGCATACTCAAGTTTCTCTTTCCCTTTCTCCAGGAGAACTTCATCCTGATGTGCAGCTTGCTGGCCAAGTCTGAAGTTTTGCTTTCACTTACCAGTGAAAGTGATGTGCTTTGTTTTCTTAAACATGTGAGATTTAAGTTTTTAAGGTGAAAGTAAATACACATGGAGGCTAGGTGAGTGTGAGGAGAAACACCCTGTCACTTACTTCTACAGCTTTTCTCAATGGAGTAACTTCAGAAGGAGGTTGCACATGTCTGCCACAGCCACGTTTCTGCCACTGTGGGAAGAACCCATAGTCTGCAGTGCTGTCCAAGGGAGGCAGTTTTAGAGCAGCCTAAGCACTATGAGCTTTACTGAGGAAGGTAAAACTCATACTGGGGGGGAGGTGTTAATGTGTTTTTAAAGTGAAGCTAGAAAGCTGCTTGCCTGTTGGAGCAGGTTTGAGGAGAAGGAAACACCACCTTTGCTCCTCTGAGTACAGTGGATCTGCAGTGCTGTTTCTGTGCAGTGATTAATAGGGGCACCAAAGCAAAAGCAGCTGAGGAGCATCAAGTGAAAGGTTACTTCTGGATTTCAAAATAAGTTTGTAGGAAATAAAACACTGGGGTTTGAGTGGAGAGATTGTAAAAATGGTGAAAAGATCTTCCAGTTTTCCATTTTCCACTTCTGTGATGTGTCTGCATTCCTGGAGCTGCCTGATGACAGCTCAGAGCTGTGTGTGGCTGCAGCAACAGGGCAGATCCAATAGTGTTTAAACCTGCAAGTGAAGCACTTTTGCCTTTTCTATATTACTTTTCAGACATGAAAAGTAATATAGAAAAGGCAAAATATTACTTTTCATGTCATGAAACTTGGGGGGACACGGGTATTTTGAGAGACTAAATTAGATTGTGTTATAGCAATGAGTAGAAGGCTGGTGTGAAAACCTCTAGGATTTTTTTTAAGGAGAGAATTCAGGTACAGCAGCATAGGAGGGGACATGGTCTATAAAAACCTTTTCTCTTTGTGTCTTTGTCTTCCCTCCCATGTTCCTCCATTTCTAGAAGGGAGCACGATGAGAGGTGCAGAGCTCTGTTTCACTCTTGTGTCCTGTGCAAAATGGGAAGGAAGGTGTCACAAGGAATCCACAACTGGGTCTGATTTGGGTGGTCCCTCTGTGGCTCTGCCTCTCACTCTGAAGACAGGACTAAGCAGGTGTGCAGCTTGTTTTCAAGGTGACCTGGTAATTCTGCTTCATCAGCCATCACCGCTTCCCTTAGCAGCCGGGGAGCGTAGGGCTGCGGTAGTGTCTGTGTGTTACCACATCACTCCAGGGTGGGACCAAGGGTAAAGCTGCTGTGGCTGGCAGGTGGAGACCTGAAGTGGGAAAGAAGCAGCTGAATCTCTTCCTTTTCCTGGCAGCTGCCTTAGGATGTGACAGAACTGGAATGTGTGTAGCCCCTTCTCTGTGGCACCATGATGCAGCGCTGATCCTTCAGGAGTTGGTGTCCAGAACGGGCTGGTTTATGGTGTGGGACACATGAAAGTCTTTGCATACATGTCAGTCAGGCATAATATTCCAATGGGACAGAGCAATGGAACAACTGTTTCTTTTGTTGTTACACTTTATGATAGGAATTTAAGTACTTTCAGTTGGGTAGAGAAGAAAAGGTCAAGGTGTAAAATTACCTTCTTGGGGTCATACTGACAGCATCGCTTTAGAAGAGAACTGTGCTTCTGTACTCCTTCCTTTCTTTCTCTCTTTCTTTAGATCATCCTTTGTCTTCAGGTATTTTTTAACAAGTATGGTCTGTTAAGTAGGACTCTGAGGGCAATGTGTATATTCCCTCTTGTGACAGGTTGTGCACACATAACCCCGTTCCCATCAGGCTGTTTCCACCAGTCTCGCTTGGAATGGATTAGATTTGCTTTTATTCTTAACCTAGAGAGGTGGTGAGAATGAAAATAGTTGTGTTGGTTTACATTCTGACTATATTAATTATTAATTGTTATTGTTATTGTTTCCTGGATTGGTGCTGTTCACACTTATTTTGACCAGCAAGGAGTGCAAATACTTTTTATTTTGTGGAAGTTCACTGGAGATAATGAAAATTAGTGTCTGATTTTTCACTTCATTGTTTTCCACAAGGCAAAACTCCCTCTTCTCTGAGGGTCTTCTCCCAACAACAAACATAATGAATCTTTTTATTTATTGTAGTTCTTGACTGAGGGCATTGGTTAACCATCCACACTTACTTTAACTATATCTGCCTTGGAATTTATGTACAATATATATAATGGCAGTGTGGCCACATGATGTTCTGTACCAACAGGACTATTTTTAAAACACTTTCCTGAATGATTTCCCATCGTCATATTCCATTTACCTTCGCCTTGGTTACAGCTTGTTAATGATGGAGAGAGTTTATTTGGGTGAAAGTTCACTATTAACTTCATTATCTTTTATTCAGGTCCACTCTATTACAGCAATAAATGCTGATTGCTCTCTCAGCCTCTTTCTCACTGAATTCTGTATTCGTGCTGCAGATTGTCTGCTAAAAGTGTGCCAAAGTTCTTGCAGTTTGTTCTAAATATATTGATTATGGGATAGTTTGTGATTGACTGTCAACCCTTCACAGGTTAAAATCTGGAGTTACAGTATTGCTGTTAGCACAAGAGAAGGGCTGTCCCTGGACAGATGATTCTAGGTGAGGTTCCTGGCCATGACACTTAGCATAGGAGACTTCCCCATGTCCCATCATTTTCTGCTAGAATCCCAAGAGTCTCTAGTTTAGAACACTAGTTATGATCCTGGTGCACAGATGAATGCAGCGTGATCCCTGTCACGCCGTGGTGTTGAGCACCAGTGTCTTACCTGGTCATTTCAGCTTTCACCTCCTTTTGGCTTAGAGGGTGCATATACTATGCCTGCAGTTGGTAAGTTGTTTTTTCTGGGGAAGAACTCCCTCAGATGTTCCTGTTTTGTTTTGCTCAGAATCCTCAGTACCGTGCAGAGCCAGCCGGGCCGGGCCGCGTTGCCTTTCCGCCTCAGCAGGAGCAAGTGGCTTCCTCGCCCCATACTGCCATTTGTACTCGTGCTCCTGAGGGACCTGACCTGATTGTGCTCCAGTGCTTCAGCCTGAGAGATTGACCCGTGCCTGAAAGGGGGTGAGAATCATGTATTTATCTATCCTCTCGTGCTGTTTTCACAGTTGCCTTTAATTTGGTGCATAGAACCCCTGGGTTCTCCTGGTTGTGCCGTGGTTTGCCCTGCACTCATCCTAAGAGCAGCCTTCACTGAAATCTGCATTGACCTCACACCTCCCTGGGTTTCAGTGTTAGCTACACCTGTGGCCAAGCAGTGTGACAGGGTACACCATGAAGTGACCCCCGAGCAGGCTCCAGGAGCAGCAACCTGGCACTGAAACTCTTAACCCCCTATTTAAGAGTTTAGGTCCTTCCACCTTGCAAGCTGTGGAGAACCTGTGACTGGGTCAGGCTTGGCTGGTTCTCAGAGCAGTTCTCTCCTGATACGTTGTTTCAGGTGTGAAATTGATGTTTATGATCCGAGAGTGTCCCTTTAAAACAAGTTTTATTACACCTGTTCATATTTGTAGTGTGCAGCTCTGACTGTTGCGTGACCAACCTTTATGCTTTTCAAGTGTCTTTTATAAATCATGCCACATTGATATACTGTCACATCAATAAATTAAGGGACTAACCTAAACAAATGCCAAAATCATTAGCAGTTAATTAACCTGGTGTACTTCTCTCCAAATTGACTTTGGTTTAATTGACGACGTGGGCTCAGTTCGCTTGCTCTGTGCTCACACAAACAAACAAACTGAACATGACACAGAATTGAATGAGGGGGAGGGGGAAGAAGGAAAGTGAGGAAACAAATGGAGAAGACTTGTGAACACAACATCTCCATCACAGAGCACCAGCAGCAAATATTAACAGTGTGGTTACAGCCACAGACTGTAACCACAAAAGGCTGGGTGATGCTTAGGACGTTGCTGTGGTTCCCTTGGCCCTGCTCTACAGTAAAAATACCCTGTTGGGCTGGGTGGCAAAGGTCTCAGGTTACCAGGGTTGGTTTGGTGGTGCTTGTAGGGTTTGGATTTGTGGTTTTTTTTTTTTGGTTGTTGTTTTGTTTTTCTTAAACAACCAGTTTCCTAAAGAGGCATGATAGCTCATAAAATGCTNAACCAGTTTCCTAAAGAGGCATGATAGCTCATAAAATGCTGTTAAGTCAGCAAGAGTCTCTTGGAGCTATGATCATTCACGTGTTTTTATTGAACTTAATAATAGATATTCTCTTTTAATCATTGTTCCTTGTTTCTGCATCAGACAGGGGGTGCACAGGTCATCTGAGCTTGCTCCTGAGCATGAACATGACTTGATGTTACTTCTGGAAGTGGCATTCTCTGACTTTTAACAGGGCAAGTGCCTGATGCATGAGTTGAAGTGTGAACCCCTTGTGCTTGCTTAACTACTGGAGTATTTTGCCTTTGTCCAGGAACCTCTGTTGGCTGCTCAGTCCGTGTGCCCACACACTCTGGGCAGTGAGGTTATGGTCCACAGAGGAGGTCAGTGCTGACATCCTCCTGAGGAGGCTTCCATCAGACTCTGCATGTGGGAATGGTTTTCCAGCTCTGGCCTGAGTGTGACTCTGTGGTGTTGGCATGTTGTTAATGCTTCACTGCATTTCACTCCCCGTTTGAGCGCTGTGCCTTGGACCCTGTCGTGGAAGCCACCTTGTCCTGACTGTGGCTGCTCTCTGTGGAGTGCTGGGGACACTGATGGACTCAAGTACTTGCTAAGAAATTAAAATCAGCTCAGTTCATTGAACCACCCTGCTGAACACATATGATTCAAAAATATTTGTTGGAAACATTGAGAGAGAGAAGCTTTTGCTTGAAAGCTTCTGCACCCCCCAACCCTCTCCTTGTTTTACTGCCTCATCAATAAATACTGCTTTACTAATGTTCTTCAATAGTTTAGCATATCCCACTGCCTTGAATTTTACAACAGTTAATATCAAGTTCTATATACCTAAAATATTAATGAAAACCTTTCTGAAACTGCATATGCTGTTGAAAAGATACTTGTTGACAATAGTTTTTCTGCTTCCAAAGGAAGTTTACATAAATATAAAAAGTGGTTTTTTTTCTTCTTGTTAGAGAAAATGCTAAAAAGTTTTTGCTTTAACATAGTAGTGCACACAAGGTTAATATGCATAGAATAGATTTTTCTGCACATATATAAATAAAAAATGCAGGGGTTGGTTTGCTGTGGTTTTGTTTGCTTTCTTTGGTTTTTTTTTTTAAGTCAGCCCCTAGAAATTCTAGTAGATTCAGAAGACTTATCCTGCCAAAGAAGGGGGTATTGTAATGAAAGTAGAGGATCCCAGTATAAACTTCAGTGATAAAATCACAGAATCACAGAATGTCAGGAGCTGGAAGAGACCTCGAGACAACACTCAGTCCAACCCCCTGCCCAAGCAGGATCATCTACAGTAGATCACACAGGAACGTGTCCAGATGGGTCTGGAATGTCTCCAGAGAAGGAGACTCCACAACCTCTCTGGGCAGCCTGGCCCAGTGATCTGTCACCCTCACAGGGAAAAAGTTCCTCCTTATGTTAAGATGGAACTTTCTATGTTCCAGTTTGGACCCATTTCCCCTTGTCCTGTCACTGGCCATCACTGAGAAGAGCCTGGATCCATCCTCCTGACACTCACCCTTGACATATTTATAAATCCATTATGCCTGTTAGATCTACACGAGTTGTGGAAAAATAATTTCCATTTTCTTTCATTCTGGAAGTAACTTCTATCAGCTAAATTTGTCTTAGATTATCCTGGTTTTTTGATTTTTTTTTTTTGTTTTTTTTTTTTTTTTGAAAGGATCTTAAGTGAACTTCTGCTTAATCTAGTTTTGTTAACAACTATTTAATGTATGTATTTTTATTTTTTTTATTTTCTTCACTCAAGTGTTTTTCTTAAGCTTAATGGCTTGGAAGAGGGGTGGAAATTGTACATTTAAATACCACAAGAAATAACATGTTAAAATTGTATATTTAGAACCACAGGAAATAACCTTGCCCAGTGACTATGCAGATAACAAAATATGTGTATAAATGTGCACTCAGAAGTCCTCACCTTTAACTTATTTCTCCTTGTTTCTCCTCTCATCCCCTGCTCTGAGTTGTGCTCTCCTAACAGGAATTTGCTTTGGGAAGTGGATTTGGTTTTTAATTTCAGAAAGATTTTAAGTTTTGCTGATAAGTTTTTCCTTCTGTGACGCGATTTCCTTTTATTAGTTTTTAATGCTGAGTTTGCTTCGTTTGATCTGCTTTCTCTGTTGTTGTTTATGAGTAGTAAAGTTACAACTGCCATGAATTCTCAGAGATCTTTGGAAGAGGTGGAGTAAAGAACTTATTTTCATGTGTTTGGAGTTACCATATAACTCTCAAATGACAGGAGAAAGTGGATTTTAATTGTCACCCTTAAGTTAGAGAAGGAAAAAACCCCAAGCAAAAATAATTCCCTTAGACTTCCTCTGTGTCAGCATTACTGTCATTCTTGGTTCAGACTGATGTTTAAATGATGCCTTTTTATTCAGATTTGATTAGTTAGGCCATGGACTTAAATATGTATTTTCATTCTACATTAACAGTAGGTTGGCCACAGAAATTCCAAGAGATGAACATTAGAGAGTAGAAAGTGGGATTTGGAGACACCCCTGTGAAAACTAGGAGTAAAATAGGGTTTATCTGCAGGGTAATTTGAGGCTTGCAACATATTTGTGTTTGGAAGGGGAGGAGGTAGGAATGGATGAATTTGGCTCCTCCTTTATCCAGTCACATCTTGCAGCTTAATCCAAACAAACTGTAGCATAATTTATCAAAAGAAATTGGAAATTGGGGTGACTGATTCTGTTTCCCAGATATCATAGTTTAGTTTTGCAAACTAAACTAAACAATGTTTAGTTTCTCAGTGCAAAACTAAACCATGATATCTGGACTAGTGGGACTAGTATCCCCCACTTAATGGGAGAACTTTCTTCTGCTTTCAGGCAGAAGAAAGTTCTCCCAGGATAATTTACACAGAGATACTTTTTATTTTCTAATATTTGTCATTGCATGACATCCTTATCTCTAAACTGGAGAGACCTGGATTTGGTGGATGGACCACGTGGTGGATACAGAATTGACTGGATGGCTGCACTCCAGTCAACATGGATGAGTTATGCCATCATCTTGATGTCCAAGTGGAGATCAGTGACAAATGGCATTCCTAGGGTGGATACTGGGACCAGAGAGATGTACTATCTTTGGCCATGACACGGATAGAGCGATTGAGTGCAGCCTCAGCAAGT
>VXBZ01003340.1:0-86261 GCA_013399135.1 Heliornis fulica
GGCCCTCTTTTTGCTGCCTGTATGTTTATATTTTTTTGTTATCCCTGATCCTTAAGGAAAGAGTAATTTTTACTTAAAACCCTTTTAAGATGCTGATTTTAATCTACAAGAATATCCACCCTTTCTTACAATTAGATAATTAGAAAATTAAATACTGAAGAACAGAGGGGAAGGATTCTTTTACATCATTTTTTCACCATGTCATTTTTTTAATGAATAGTTACGTTTTTCCTCCTGGGAAATCTTCTTATTTCAGACAAGTGTTTTCAACCAGTCTAGAAGATTTTTCTTTTCTAATGTCATATGTTTATAAATAACATGTGCTGGATCCATACTCAGATAATGTTGTCAATCTTGAATTCCAAAGGTAACAATTTCTGTTTATCAGATATCCCTTGGATATTTCTATGGCTCTTCTTTCAATATTGCCAAAATTCTGTTTGTCTTGCAAACCTTGATAAATAGGGCTATCCACATTTGACAGAGGCACAGGGATAGTACATGGATAGTGTCAGTTCAGATAGGCAACACTGGGATTTAAACACTGTTAATTCTATCCTCCTAGAACATCATTGCTATTCTTCAAGAGAATCATAATAGTGAATGTGGATTGAGGCATCCAAATTCTTTAAGCAGCTTCGGAGATCTCACCCTGAAAGTCTTAGTGTCATTTTTTCATAATCCTGCTAAATCACTCTGAACCCATATTTTTATCTATATTTTGAAGAACATAAAAGACTGAATCTTAATTTTCAAGCAAATGCATTTTACCTGGTAAAGGTCCATAACAGTAACAATTGTTCTACATATACCACGTTAACTTACAACTTCCAGAGTCACATGATGATGAAGTACAGTATCCAAATACATCACAACACATTCTAAATAAAGTTTACCATAGGGACAAGCATACATAAGTAGCATACACAGTGCAGTATGCCAAGTTGTGGCACGCAGTCGCAACATTCTTCAAAGCACATTTACAGATACTCCCATTTAGCCACTCCATATGCAACTGTCTGACTTGGATACAGAAGAGCTTGGCCTGGAAACTCTAAGGTTCTTCTTGCTAAGTACAACAAAACATATGAATCTTAACTTCTTTCTTTAAATTTATTGTTATGGAAAAATGTTTCACAACATAAACATTCCTCAAAATCATCAAGAGGATTAATAAGGATCATAATTACACTCATTATTTGTAGCTTGACACCTGAAAAATTTCAAGAACATCTGTTTTACTGTTTGATTAACTAAGGAACAAAGTTTCAGTTAATATAAAATCAAAGTAAGTCAATGGAAGACTCCTGAGTGACTTCTTGATGACCTAAGGGCTGTGTGAGACATTAGTCTTTATTCCTTTCTCAGCAGTAAATTATTCCTCAAAGGGTAAAAGTTAACTTTAAGCTATCGTGTTCCTGACAAGGGTAATATCCTTTATGTAACCTCTTCAATTTGCCTATCTGTACCAAAAGTGCTGTGTGCATCACTGAAGTTTTTAAAGAGCAGAAATCCACAGAAGGTCAAGACCTAAATGACATATTTCCCTTCAAGCTGCAGATAAGTGAAAGCAAGTTTCCTCAGCACCCACTTAACAGTGAGCCCTTTAACATTTACCCTTCATATCAAAGCCATTATCAATTTATAGCTGGGACACAAAGATGAAAGCAAATAAAAAAATGTTCCAATCACCTCCAGGAAAGAAGAAAAATTTTAGTCACCATCTCAAATAACTGTCTTCAAAATATAAAGTTATGAAGTAAAAACATTAAACTATTGAAAGAAGTGAGTTAAAAATAAAACATGAAAGTGCAATATTTGACCAGGTGAAAATATTAACAACTTAATAACGGCTTCAACCAGTTTCTAAAGATCCCACAGAAAAAAACCTTTATGAAACAATACACCTAAAACTCAGCAAGTACTGAAAAATTTAATCTAGAAAGCATTTTAGTACCTCCAGAGGTATTTTTATTTGTATCTTGGTCCAGAATTTCCATGTCAAATATTCAGAGCAGTAAGAACTTCCATCCTTTGGCAGAGATGTTTTGACATTAAAAAATATCTTCTGAAGGGGTAAGATGCAGAATGCTTTCTTTATTATAATTTTCACTATAATAGCTATGATTAGCTATTCTGTTACAGAGAAGTTCCAAAGCTTCATAAATATGAGCAATTTTTAATTTAAAGTTAAGAATAACTTTTTTTTTTGCTTCCAAATTAATATTGGAGCTTTAAGCAAAATTCTTCATTAATTTTCTTTGCTGAAAGCTTTGGCCTGATCTGCCCCAAGAACAGGATCAGAACTACAGTCCCTGCTTCAAGAAATGTATATGTATTAACATTATGTTGTCTGTGTAGCACAGCTATTTAGAAGAACTACGTAAAATGATATTATACAGGCATATCAGGTGATACTCTACACCAGCTCTCTAGGCAGCAGTGAGTTTTACCCACTTACAACTCCCAGGTGATTTGCTGTACCTTTTTTGTTCCTTTTTTGTTCGGTTTTTTTTTAATTTCAACATGATTTTAGTGTTTGATACCTTCTAACTGATTGCTTAAAGCTCCTTGCTTCAGAAAGAAAGAACACTGTGAGGTAGCTGAGGAACTTCATTAAAGCCCACTCATCAAAGACCAGAAAACATGTTCCAATTCAAATAATTTCACTGCAGTTTCAGTGATTATTTAAAACAGGTGTGAAAAGTGAGTGTAAGATGGAGATGAGACAGAAAAGAATACAGCCTGTTCTGCAACTTCTTCTTCACAAACATCCTAAAATCAAATGCAATAAGATGATAGGTGAGATGGTACAATTTTCCTCTCCTTGTATTTACCAGATAACATATGGAATATGTTTATACTAGAATTATTTGTCCTAAACAGCAGAGAGCAAACCTGTCACATATAATCTGTGCTGCTGCCATGTGCTGTTGCCAAATGGTGTCATTTTTAACATCAGTACACTTAAAATAAATGCAGTATGAGGATACAAGTGTTGGTCCCAGATGGAAAAATTCCTAGAACTGAGAAACTGCAGATCAATTTCCAGCACACTCTTTTTATACACTCTAATTTGCTTTTCTTTTACGAATCAGAAAAATAGCAAGTGAGGTAATAACAATTTTGTATGAATAACCAGTGTAAAATCACTACATCCACTGAAGCCAGTGGTAACTCTGCTTTAGACTTAGGAAGAGTAAAAATATCAGAAGTATTTCTAGGAGGGAAACAAGAAAGAATGCAAAACAAAAACCAATAAAATGACAGTTGATCTTTGAAAGTCAGAAATAAAACTTTTTCCAATATAGTTAGCTTCCTCTACACAACTTGTATGCTAAAATTTCTCATATGTCTTCCTATTATACTGTAAAAAATAAAGAAAAGTTACATAAATCAGTTAGGAGCTTGATGCAGAGAGGAAATTCTTACTTTTTGAAACTTGACATGGAAAAGGGGAAAGCAGACTGCTCCTAATAGAAACTGCAGGAGAGAAGGCTCTCCCATAAAAGAGTCATATTGCACATGAGACATGGTGTACTTCCAGTTGACATCCTCTTTAACAGCCAGCTGTGGTAGCTTTAACACCTACAACTACTAAACAAAGGAGTTTATTTCTGTATCCATCACAAAAAAGGCTCAATGTTTTTAGTGTGTTTTGATCACATTTCATTAACAGGCAGGGGAGAAAGTTAATGTGCAAGTCAACACTGAAGAACAACTTCTGATGTAACTTCCTGCTGAAGAGAAATCCTGTCACCCAGCACCATCTATGGAAATGGGTGCTGTTGTATCCAATGCTGAATAAAACCCTCCTCACCCTGTTTTATCTCAGATATATGTATAATCTTGTTGAATTATGGTGGAAGGCAGCAAACATATTTGTTCATCAGCAAACTTTGTGTTGTACCACAGTAGTAATTAACCAAACACTAAGGAAATAAAACCACATGGGTCAAAAAGCAAATGGTAACACTCCATTGGAGAGCGTTTTCTTAAGACTTAACTCGTTCATGTTTCACTTCTGTTGTTTTTATGTGCCATGCTGATAAATGTGATAACAGAACTTCAATTCTTCCCTAAATGGAATGACAAAAGATACAATGTTCATCCATCTAAGATAACAAAAACCAAAAAAAGGGAAAATGGCTGTCAGACATTAAAGGGGGTAAAGAAAGCAAGACAAAGAACATAAAGGAGGGAAAATCCATTATAAAATATGTATTTATAATGGCTTTGGGGAAGAAAAAAACTTGGAACTAATTTTTTTCTAAAAAAAAAGCTTATTTTGCACATTGCCTCAGTGAATAATACAATGGTTGTGGTATTGTACTTATTTCCACATATGATGTTCCTTTCACTGTGATTTTCTAAAACTATTAAAATGTGTTTGACTGTTTTACCATGAAATTGTCCTTTGTTGTCAATTGTTCTCTTTACAATGGTTCACATATTCAGCAGTTTTAAGAATTATTTTGCCAGTGACACAAACCATCAGAACTCAGAAAATAGTGGAGAAGGAGCAGAGAATGGATTGAAAGCAGCCCTGAGGACAAGGACTTGGGAATGCTCATTGATGAGAAGCTCAACATGAGCTGGCAGTGTGTGTTACCAGCTCAGGGGGACCACTGTGTCCTGAGCTGCATCAAGCACAATAGCCAGCAGGTTGAGGGAGGTGATTCTGCCCCTCTGCTCTTGTAGCCTCTGCTCCAGCTCTCAGGTTCCCAGTGCAGGAGAGTCATACAGCTGTTGGAACAAGTCCAGAGGAGGCCATAAGGATGATCAGGGCACTGGAGGACCACTCCTGTGAAGACAGGCTGAATTTGTCTTGTTCAGCCTGGAGAAGAGAAGGCTCCAAGGAGACCTAATTATGGCCTATCGATACTTAAAGGGGTCCTACAAGAAAGTGGAAGAGGGAGTGTTCACCAGGAAGTACAACACTGGGATAAGGGATGGTGGCTTCAAGCTGGAAGAGCGTAGGGTTAGATTAGACCTTGAGAAGAAATTCTTTACTCTGAGAGCGGTGAGGCCCTGGAACAAGTTGTCCAGAGAAGCTGTGGATGCTCCATCCCTGGCAGTGTTCAAGGCCAGGTTAGATGTGATTTTGGGCAATCTGGTCTAGTAGAGGGTGTCCCTGCTTATGGCAGAGGGGTTGGAACTAGATGCTTTGAGGTCCCTTCCAACCCAAACCATTCTATCATTCTATGAACTCTGCCAGTTGAACTAAAAGAACCTCATGACCCCATAACACATGGGCATATGTACAGGAACAGTAAGTCTATTATGGACCTACAGTTGAAGTGAAACAAATACATTCATGTTGAAAGGACAATATATTTGATCCAATCTTGAATATTTAGCTTCTGTAGCTAATGATAAAAAGCATAGAACCAAAGGTCCAAATCCCCAAGTGACTGTGAAATGAACCCACTTGGCATCTGTCCAGAGTACTCAGTGCCAACCAGAATGGACTGGCATGATCTTAAAAGCTAAAAATAAAGTTACTTGAAAACTTCAAGGCACCTCTTAAAGAGATACCATAGTCAATGGATTGTATGCTGTCTGGTAAGTAATGATTTAGCTTACAACCCCTGCACTCTAGAAAATGTGAGAAAAGGCATTACCATCATGTGCTTTTTCACTTCACTTGTCAGATGATTTTGGATGTCATCTCTAGAACTAATATACCTGACACTGTGTGAAAGCCATGTAATGTAAATGCTCAGGAAAGCAGTATCTACCAGGATAAGTAACACTCAAACAAAACACTACAAGGAATATTCAAATCAGTATATTTTACCAGCACAGTGCACCTTACAATTATTGTAAGGTCAATAAAAATCCCACCTTATGCCATACTTTTAGGGTTGTACCCTAAAAACCATTCAGAGTTGACTGAACAAGTTAGTTCATCAGTTTTATCTTATGAGGCCTTTCGAACTTGGCTAATTTCTTAATTAGCTCTTTAAAAATGGAGAACAAATTTATAATAAAAGGAACAGCAGATTGGACTAGCCGCTACACTTTGAAGTTGTTTGGTTTTGGGGTTTTTTTTTTAAACTCAGGAAATTTCCGTAATAGGTAAAGGTTTTCTTAAGGAACTATCTTTTTTAAGACATTGACAATTTCAGCTTTTGTGATCAAAAACAATCATGAGAAGAGAGCAGAACTGTAATATGGTCTGCACTTCAAGCTTTTCCTGCAAGCACAGTAAATACTGTATTTGTGTATGTCACCAAAAACCAGCAGAATGCATCCGCCTATCAAAGCTTCTGAAGTTAAAAGATGGGCCTTCAGCAAGCCCTCTGCCTGGTTTATTAAATAGAAGACTAATATTTACCCTGATTTGAAATATGCTGAACATAATTTTGTGACACCTTCTCCCAAAAGTCTTGAGGAATCGACATTGATTTTTGTCTCAGAGTAAATATTCGCTTAAGGAAGAAACACGGCAGATACAAAAGGGGCAAGGGAAGCCAGAAACTAGAGACAGGGTATTTCAGAATTGTGAAACAGGATGATTACAGGTAACAGGAGATCTGAATTAAATCATGCTATTTTTAACTATTTAAGCATAAGTAGAGATGAGCTGCCATTCTAACTTATTTTAGGAAATTATATTTCCTAAAATAAGTTAGAACTATTTTAGGAAATTATATTTCCTAAAAGAAATTTCCTAAAAGAGAAGATTTTTTAATCAAAAATTAAAACGGAAACACTTAAAATCAACTTAGAATGCACAGCTGAGTTATGAGTGTGTTTCTGTCATAATGCACCTTAACTTTGAAAAAATATCTCTTTTAACTATTTGTATTGGAATAGAAATAAAAAATAGCTTTTGTTTGTTTGTTTTGTTCCTCTTTGTCCTTAGGGTGACCAGCATATCCCAATTTTGCTCTGCAATCCCCTCTGCTAGGTTTCTTTCTAAATTAAATTTGTTACTTGTCTTCCTGGGGGCAATTAATTTTTTCTTGTTTGGTCTGTGTTTAAATAAGATATTGATTTTATTTTCAAGGTAATTTAAGGTGGGAATACAGCTCTTATTTGATAACTACTAACCTAATGTGCTTTGATTAAACAAATGTTATGGTTTCAATATATTATTTTGGTCATCAAAATTGAAAAGCAGCAACTTGTGCTCATGTGGTTGGATTTTGAGACTAAATGTTGTGTGAAGCAATAAGCAACATTAATACTTCAGTAATGTGTTACCTGTGGCTAAATAATTACAAAAGATGGGACATAACATTCTTCTTATACAGTATAAGAAGCTTGACACTATAATATACCCTAAAGCATGTGATAATGGGACAGCTGCATAAGTGAAATTAAATACCATAAATTTTAGAGGTCGTATTTTATTATATGAGACTGTTACAGATGCTGAGGATGTCCACCTGAATGACATAGTACCACAGGATCACACTATGTTAGGAGTTGGAAGGAACCTTGAAAGATCATCCTGATTAAACTCTTGCCATCAGCTGCTGGATTGCTTAGAAATCAGAACTATTTTTTACAGACTGTCCTTTCTGTGCTTGAAGTTAGTCTTACTCAAAAAGGGTGCAGACAGAGATAAACCATGTGCATTTTTAACCACCATCTTTTCTGTAAGTTTAGATGTCTAAGCTGTTCACATCACTCCTAATATCAATGTCTGTCTGTAAAGCACATTTACAAAATGTATTACCAATTCTAACTTCCTGAAGCTTTTACATGTCCTAGAATGAAAACAAACACCCTCACCCATACTAGATGTTCATGTTTAAAAACAGTAGAAGCTCTTTAGTACATCTTTAACATTGCTCAGTTTTTCAAAAGAAAACAGTATAATCCTGTACTTCTTGAAATTAAACCTAGTCTATACAACTCTCCCCCCCCAATATTTAGCATTTTCAAATGCTATGATAATATTTTAAATAGCCTCCCACAAAATCATATTATCCCAAATTCTCATAATTTAAAATTAAATCATGCACAGTAATAGTTTGTAATTTTTTGGTTTAAAATGTTGAAAGGTCTATGAAGTAAATAAACAAGTAAAATATGGACTGTAAAGGGTTGGGAATATGCTTAAGACCCTCATGGCTAAGGAGTATGTAGAGAGGTAACATTCCGAAAGACTTGGCAGGTTTCAATAGGAAAAATCAATAAGAAAAATGTATCTCAGGAGAAAACAAAACAGTGATGAATTGTAGCCAGAGCCAGAATAGCCAGAATTATTAACAGGAATAATTAATTAGCACTTACTATTCAGGTATACTGTTTCATTTCATTTAAAGGTCAACATGTCACTGCTTATCTTTTTCAACCAATTGATTTCCTATTCTGTGTAATGCAACAGAAAAGGAATTTGAAAACAGAAATCTTAAAAAATACCAACTCGATCCTGGAATATTATCACAATACATTAATTCTGGGAGATCCTGTTCTGTTATGAAGCACACAGTCAATACCTGCATTTGTCTAAAAGAGGTTTTGATTTTTTTCTAAAATCAAAACTATCCAGGAGCTGTCAGCAAAAGAAAGGAAGATATTTTCAATGCTGAATGCAATTGAGTTTCTATTGCTTGAAAGGCTATTTGGCAAGATTGAGGGTGTGTGTGAGTGAGTGTGTGTATGTAAGGGCAGAGGAAGGTCAGTTGCTGAAAAATAAGCATTTTCATTGTACAACACCTAGAAAATGCTATAGGATTCAAATCTTGTTTTCAGTGCCAGCTACTGAAAATAATACCCATGAAATTTGTTTTTGTAGCTCTTATTAACAAAACAACAATTAATTTGTCCAGATTTAAACTTGAACTCTACTAGTTCCATAGATTCTGGCAAAGGCAGGGGCCTATCAGATACTGTTCTTATATTATAAGCCTGTCCTCAAGGCCTAATACTGCCTAAAAGCCTTCATGCTATCACTTAGGTAATGACCATTGCACTGAAAGTCTGGAAGGAAAAGTTGTATGAGCAGCAGTGTTTTCCCTTTCCTCAAGCCTTTATCTGACATTAGCAACAGAGGCCACACTCCACTGCCCAACCGTTCTACGCTCTTCCACGGTGTTGCAGTTCACTACACCACAGCAGGTTAATACCACACTTCTGAGAGTCTCAGTTCTTAGTCATGCAATGACTGAAAGTCTCAATTTTATTTTCTTTTTACAATTTCTTTCCTATAGAGATGAAGAAAAAAACATAATGAGTGTGATCCCAAATGTTTAAATCCTAAAAAACAAATGAAAAATTTGCCTGTTTTTAAATCTTGTGGCTTTCGGGAGAGAATGAGGAAACATGTTCATGAATTTTCAAGAACTGAAGTTGGCAATATTGCTATTTTGACTTTTCTTTACTCTTTCGTCCTAAACTTTCCACATATACTTAAAAAATGAAAAAAAAAACCTTTTTGAAGTAAGAAAATAATATTCTTCGCAGCTAATCCCTAAATAAAAAGGGCCTCATAATGCAAACTACTGCTTTTTAATATTGCAATCTGACTAGTTAGCTGCTAAAAATATATTACTGTAAATAAATACATAAAGATGTCAGTTGAGAAACACAGTTTGCTACAAAACCGAAAGTGCTAATGAAAATGAAATGAAAAATTATGCATCATAATGAGGAGGAATTTGGAGATTAGGCAAAATTCTAAAGCTGCATTAAAATTCACTCTGCTAACAAACTTAGATCAAAGTGGCCTCCAAGAATTGTCTGATCTCTCCTCTCACCTTCTTGATATTTCATCAACATGTGAGAATTTTTCATGCTGTAAAGAATGTAGTTTTGCAGCTGCTTTTTAAAAGAAGAGAAGGAATTGTCAATATATGTGAAAATGAAAATACCGAATAACTTGCAAAGCATAAGAAGATTTCGGACCCTTCAGGCGAAGGACAGAGTTTCAATAAAAAACCACATACCCACGACACAGCTGTTACAGGCCAGTTCAGTGGAACACTGTAAATTAAGGCATTCAGGTGATGTAGCTCAGCTGACTATGTTCGAATTGAAGGTAACTGGTCTCATGGTGCAGAATTTGTAAAACTCTGAGCTTTGTAAAAAAATCTTTCAGGTGAACATATCTTTCTATATCTGGACAAAGAGACCTGACATTTTATTTAGATTGTACCTTCAAGTTTATAGGTCCAGATAGTCACAACAGCTGGCAAAAGGACACTAAGTGCTAGACTTATAGAGATGCAGTGTTAAATACAGAAAAATAAGCTGTAATAGACATGACTTTCCTGCAACTTAGTCAAAGTAGGTAGCTTTAATTAAATAAAATGAAAAGCATAAAAATAGAAATAAACTTTCTAAAATAGTAGATGTTAATTTTATTGTCCCTTGACAAAAAAATAACTTAGATGATTAAAGCTTTGATTTAATGAGATTGATCTTAACATGATCCTAGCCCTGCCTGACACTTCTTGAAGCAGTAAAATGTCTGAAACATAAGTAAATCTGCAAACATAAGCGTGTGTTCTTTCAGAAGAATATTATGCTTTCTCCCAACATTTCCTCCTTGAATTTAGTAACAAAAACCAGCATAATTTTATAATCATATATTACAGTAACTACTTTGCATTTAAAAAGAAAAAAAGAAGACTTTGGTAGGGTCACTGACATTTAATGAAGTGGTTCTTCCAGAGCATCCCAAACTGGTTATCTTGCTAGCCTCATTAAGATTTCTCCATCTAGAATACAACCCTTTGATAATATCTACTTGGTCTTGTTTTCCATCTGACAGCTGTCACAAAGGAGGGAATGGATGTTTTTAAGATCTTTACTGGAGACAATTTTCTTCACATCATCTTTGAGACATTCCATGGTCTGTTGGGTAAATCCTTTGCTCACTGGGTTTTTTAAGAGATATCCTCATCTGCTGCAGTCACTGTAAGCATGCCATGAATGAGCTAATGTAATCATTCTACAGTGTTTCTGAAAACCATGTTTTGTTTAACACTGTATACTGCCTACTGTTCATCATTAGACACAAACCAGGAATAGCTAACCTACTAAGCTGACAGCAGACTGTAGTTAGTTGCCCAAAGCATTTTATTGAGTTTGACTCAGTCAATGTCCTTATATGTAAATATAATATAAAAATTAGAATGTAGATTATTGGTAAGTACACAGCAAGAACACTGAAACACCCTGCTTATGAAGGCATCTATAGTTATTAAATCTGTCATCAAATTTGCTCCAATGCATCACTAAACCATCAGTCCTAAGCATACAGATCTATGTACAAGTGTTTCAAGAAAATAGCTGCTAATCCACTAAAAGCAAGTGCATCAGGAATCACAGTAACGTCTTCTGCAAGTGTTCTCACTCCAAATGCTACTCCAAACAGTATAATCATGCTTCAGAGAGACAGGTGAAAACACTCTGTGAGCCCAGAAAGTAGTGGGAAAGTAAATCAAGACAACTTGTGGATGGTGGTTTCCAGCACACAGGTTTTGACAACAGAAAAAGGCTTGGTTTAAACAGAAGTTTTCTAGGAATTCTGCTTAAACAAGAAAAAAGCATAGGCTGAGGTTCATCTGTCATGGAACTGGTAAACACTGCATGGAAGAAAAAAACCCAGTTCTTTCAAACAGTGTCAAATGCATGAGTGGAATTTACAAGGGCAATTCTTTTTAAAAGCAATACGTTAAGAGGAAGACTTTCACATTTATTCAGCATTGCTCTACCCTTGATCGTGTATCTGTTTGGTTTGGATTAAACCACAGAATGGTTTGGGCTGGAAGGGACCTAAAAGGTCATCAGGTTCCACCATCACTGCCATGGGCAGGGACACCTCCCACTAGACAGGTTGCCCAAAGCCCAATCCAAGCCAAGTGACCACTTCTGAACATTTCAGAGTGATTTTCTAAAACAGTTTTCTGTTCACTGTTCCTATAGTTCTAACATAAACAGCATAGTCTCCATTAGCTTCTATTACTCTCTTAACAAGCTTTAATAGAGAGAAGTAAGGAAATGACAAACAGCAAACTCTGTAGCCTTGCTAGACAAACTAGGTATTCAGAACCATAAGCTCCCTCTACTGGTATAGCTGAACTAGTAGATACTGATGATGGTCCTAGATTCTGTAGTTTCAGCCCTAGCACAGAACACTGTTGCTTCTTCATTGTCACAGACAACATTAACTTTTCACTTCTGCAGTATTCTTTTAATCCTAGCAATAAAAAAGAAGTAGATGCAAGGTCATGCAACCTTTAAATCTATTTCCTCAAAAGACACACAAATCTTCAGCATTTGGTTTAGCTATCAATTTTTAATTTTTTTTTAAATTATGTTTACTCCCAAGACTCTACAATGTCTTGTCAAATGATATTTTTAGGTTTGGCAAAACCCAGTAATGCTTGCCAAGAATAAGACAGGTTTTTGTTATTAATAGTAACACTGAAGACCTGAATCTCATCGAAATATCCCACAGCATGAGAAGCTTATAAAACATAGCATATGCAATTAATTCAGGTCATTATATTTAGTGAAACATTGGCCAAGCCAAAGGGTACCAATTAAATAATCTGTAAAAAACTCAGGCAGTATTTTATCCAATAAAATAAGAGCTGCAAAGACTATAGGATATTTGATCCTCAGATTTATGGATGGAGTCTTTTGGTAACTAACAGGAATGATCATATAAAAAAAAGATGTCCAGTATTTATCGAATATCCATGGTCATTTGATCTTATTTTCCACATGTGGACCAAAGAGCAGTAGCTGAAGTTCTCATTCTTTCTAAATAACTGGAAATTTCACTTACTAAGAATTTCTGAACTAAGCAGAATGTAAGTTGTCCTAAAGATTAAATCTCTGGATGCAATAATAATTCTATCCCAAAAAGGATCTTACAGCATCTTTACAAATTAGGAAATCACAAGTCTAGCATGTTGTAACAGTCATAAATCAAGACATCTGTACAAGCATCCTATCAGTCATCAACACATGCAGAGTAAGGGTGACTGCATTGGAAGTGCCAGGTGAGCTGCAAATCAAAAGTCAAAAGCACAAGAGCTACCGTTTGGTACAATGGACTGGGAATAGCAGGGAGATTTTGTACACATGGATCAGGCCTGGTTATGTTTGTTATTTTAGCCTGTTTGACATGCCAGAGCTGGGTCCATTTTGAGTAGACTTCATTTCTATAAACCCCCCTGGCAATGTCAGTTTGACTTCACTGTGATGTCTGCACAGCTCCTGTCTGGGAACCCATTAAATGGAAAGAAATTCAATAATCCTCTCTCAAACTAGAAAAAGCACAATTAAGTGTTTAACCTCAGGATATAAAAGGTGACACTCCTACCTAGTAGTGTGTTCAGTCATGAAATGCAAGTCTGGAAACAACACCAGAAGATATTTATTGAAATCTAAATAAAATTATCTCAACAGGTCCCACTCAAGTGAAATTTGCTGGTGAGAAACTTTTCAAAGCAATGCAATTTTCTCTGTTCAAAATGCCCTTTGGGTATCCCTTGTATAGTACAGGCACAACATATGCACATCAGGAGTGCTGCAGCAGAGAAACTGGTAAGAAATTTGCCATTGTATATATCAATGAAAACTAGCTCTGCAAGACCTGGACATACTACCTGAAAATTACCACTCATAGACAAAGCATGACCAAGACAGTACTTTGGCCCTCAAATGCCCGTTTATGATTTGATAATAACTACAATCCATTCTGACAAAAAGCAGCAGAGCTGAATGGAATTAAGCTCTGTACAATTAGAGGCAAGTGAAAAAACATAAGGAATTATACAGTATTCTTGACACCCACTGAAGCTCTTCCAAACATCTCCTAAGCAGCATACCTGAATTTTGAAGGCCACACTTAACGACACAACAAAAAAATGTAGAAAATCAGGAGTCAGCAACAAGTTTAGGCAGGGGACATCATAGTTTCTGATGCAGCAGGACAAGACTTGTTACCCGTTCTCAGAAAACTCTCCAGAGACCACCAGCAAAGAGCTAAAATATAGCAAAGCATTCTTTAGGAAAGCATAAAGGAAGCATTCAAATCCTCCAGCAAACGCATACACACGTTGCTTCCCATGACTTTGTGACACAGCCTGGTGATAGGACTTGGTCAGTGAGTAGTGCCCTGGAACAACATTCACTCCTGAGGTAGTTTTCATACAAAGTGAATTCTTTCCAGTGCCTGCAAAAGAATGGCTAGGAAGGGCCTGCCTAACAGTACAGCAGTGTTTAACATGACATTGAAGACCACTTAATACCTTTACATGTGCAAACTACTATGTTTTAAATAGTTATTTTATTTCCTAGGGGAAAAATATGAAATATAGCTAATCTTTGAAGCGATTTCCTAAATACTGAAGCTTTACACTAAATTTTTCCTATTCTAACTGGGATCCCTTTGTGATACACTAGCTAGAGGTTATAGTCATGTTCTGAGCTTTTATCTGAGAGAGAATGACAAGTAAGATTTGAACATTATTAATCACTGGTTACAAGTAGTTTTTACAGACAATATTTGCACACTTTGGGTATTGCAGTAAGAAAAGACCCACGCAATACTTTCCTCCTGATTGTAATATGGAAATGATAAGGAGTGTTCACTACATGCCGCTGTGATAATGAATTCAATTTTAGCATGGAAAAGCAATTAAAGGTGAAGTGAATTTTCCAAGATTGCACAGCAAATCACTACCATAACCAGAATTAAGACTGAGAAGAAATTTTTCACTCCTAACCCTCTGGACCATGCGCTTTTGTGGTAAATGGTGTGACTCTACAGCTGCATAGCTCATTGCTAATGTAAAAATCTTCATTTAAATGCTGCATTATTGGCAGGAAGAGGCAGAGACTACGCATTTGCAGCTCATTTAACTGGACTTCATAAATAGGCACATAAAAATATGGTAATTTTATCTGCATTGGGAATAAAATTCTTAGTCAATCAGTATTCAAGTATTTTGAGAGCCTGACAGTATATTTTTAAGCAATTTCAACTAATGCTAACTTTATTGCCTAAGCTGTTCTTTCTGTAATTTGTTAAAATTTACAATTATAGATAGAAAAATTAACTAAGCAAAACAACGCAAAAAAAAAAAAAAGCCCTTTCAGCCAAATACGTATCTAGCAGCATTTTTACTCTCAAGAAATTCTACTTCAAACATATTAAAAGAGCTGCACAAAAAATTTTCCACATACAATGGCATTAACTGGCAGATAATCTATGTGTCTAGAAACACACAGATAGAAAAATTAAGTTACCTGCTTTGAATTACAGTTCAACTCTTACTCCCTGTATCTCTTTCACAACATACTTTTCTCAGGACTAAAAAAGCCTGGTAACTCAGGTGGTTTTGTTTTATTTTCTACTGAACAGGTAAAACCAATTGCACTGTGAAGCTAGTGCTTTTTTTATGAATTTTCAGAATTTTATCATACTTCATATTCAAAGTCTTCCTTCTACTGTGGATGAAATCCAAAGATAAAATTACATTTTAGCAGAAGTACCTCATAAAACCAGCCATTTTAGTCAAGAGGCAGCAATGTCTGGAGATTTTAGTTTTAATGGCTATAAGTTTGGGTAGCATACACGGCCTTAGTTCCACTGGCTGCCTTGCAGTGTTATCAATTTACACCGGCAAAGACTGTAGCATAGTATTTTAACTACTAGCAACTGAAAGATGCAAGGAAATGAGATTGTCTAAAGAACTAGTGCTTCACTAAGAGTGAAAGTTACTGAAAATAAAAATTAGGAAAGGTATGAATGCTTTATTTCACTCTTGCATGTTCTATCTTTAAGACACTTCTCCCGTTAAACATCCTGAATCTCTATGCTATTCCAAGTGATTAGTGGTTTAGTCTGAAAAAAAACCATGAAATCTGATTTAAAGTTGTCATCAATCAGCACCACAAGAAACAGCGCCAAATGTCTACCTAATGAGCAATTGTGAAACCTGTGCTTTTTGCATAATTGGAATGATTGTTGCAGATCTAAAGAAAAATTAACATAAACCTCCAATATGAAACTGCTGGTGGTACCCATCAGTATCTCTCAGCATCCTCACTATCTCACTGTATCTGTATTGTTGCCTTTGGACAGATGACTTACTGTTAGCTGGCAACAGAAGACCTTTAATAAACTAGATTTAACAAGGACCAAGTATACACGAATCCTTTCTACCATTTAAAATGGACCCCAGGAAAACAAAACTGAACAAAGAACATATTGCAGAATTAAATATGTTTTTCCTATCTTTCAAATGTATTCATTTGACTTGCAATAGCTCAGCAGTCCCACATCTCTAGAGGTAATTCTAAATACATATAACACTCACTTCTTGAAGTACATCCTGGCTCATGAAGCCAAGACAAAGCACATTGTATGACTACCGAGAACTGAACCATTTACCTTTTATCTTTACCATTTACCATTCACCTTTAAAGTCCCTGACCACAGTCCTTTCATAATGTGTTTCACTGCTATCCTAAACAAATAATAAATCTCTATAAGATGATTCAGGCTTTATTTCTCCTATTAACATATACGTTGAATCTTTAGGAAAAAAAAAGGAACAATAAAGTGATTGTTTAGTTCCTGTCTCTGGCAAAGAGAATCACATGACACTCTCTTAAATTATTATTTCAGGTACCCTAATTTTTGTTGGCCTCAATTACTGAGATAGAACATAAACTTGGGAGAAGTATCTTTCCTAAGCAGCTGTCCACACTGAGTCCAACACAACAGAAGCATAGCATTCTGTGATTCTGAGGTATCACATACTATTCTTTGTATTAGAGTTACCACCTATTGCATTTACTGTGCAGAACACCATAAAACCTACCACACATATTAGTTTAAAACTAGCATGTGCAACTCAAGAAGTAGTTTATCAGGCTTTTATGCACTGTGACGACTATATCTTCCTGTCACTTTGATAACCTGCAGGTATCTTTTTAATAGTCTATTTTCTTATTGTGATTTGGCAGAACTTACAGGCTCAGCTGAATATAGCAAGTGTATCTGATCACTGGTAGATCACCCATAAAACACAGTATTTTAGTTACAAATGCAAATCTTCCTAAGCTAGTGTAGCAATCACCATTTCTGACTCTCTAAAACAGGTATCAAAGCACCATCCCAAGTAAACAGGTTATCTTTCACAGCTGGAGCCACTGCTGAGGCTCCTTAGCATCAACACATAGAAATGCTCAGACTTAAAGTAAGGACCTAGCTCATGACACTTAGCAAATAATTTTCTCAGCGATACAATACATTTTTAAATTTGGACTGCATATTTGAAACTGACTTTTGAGACACAATAATTGCAAGACTTCTATAGTTTCTGAGTTCCTCTGAAACACTAAAAAAATGTCAGAAAAATGGAGATTGAATACTATGGTTATGAAAAGAAATCTGAAAGAAAAAGGCATATAATCAGTAGCCTTAACAGTGACAACTACACCCTCTGGGAATCAAAATCAGAGCTCCTACATAGCCTTGTCACTTTTCCAACCAAGAATCTGAGGCTCTGTTTTAAAGAGAAACATTCCCTAGAGGATACTTATATGAAACAAATCACTGACTTCCTATAGGGAAATGAAAATAATGAATTAACTCTCCTTGGTAATCACACAGACTGATGCAGAGAGATGCTGCTCACTCATTTATTTCACAGTGTACAGGTTACTTGAGATTGACAGAACATTGCAAGAATCTTGGCACTGTATTGCCTCTTTGATGGCATGATATTGCCTCTCAGTTTAACATTAGATGTTTTTCCTCTGAGAGAGTGATGAAGCAACACAGTCATGCACAAAAATACTGCTATTTGGAAAAAAATGACAGCATACTGTCTTCATTTGTAGGAGAGGTTATGAGGTCCATCCTTGAAGTTTCCTTCCAATGAAGGAACTCAATGGACCCTGAAAGAGAGTCCTAAGTTAAGGGATTTCTTAGCAGTTCTTTTAAACAAAACCAAATATGGCTGGCCATAGAAAATGAAGTCTAGGCTGTAATTACCATTTGTTTATAAAATATTTATTCTATCCTCTGAATTTGATAAAAAAACACTAGGAGCAGTCTAATCTCCACATCTACTGACATGTAGGGCAATGTTGTACTTATCACCCACTTTTATAATTTGGAAATCTACTAAAAAATTACAGTTGGTAACACATATTTTGTTATAGTTGCACATATTACCTCTATTTTAGTAAAATCTTACACTTAGTATTGTGATAGAAGCTGTGAGATCATTATACTAGACAATATATGAAGAGGAAAAAGAGTGTCAGAATTTTCACAACACTCTACAAGAATTCCCTCACATTCCTTAAATCATGACTGAGAATATTTAATCCTGCACAGAAAAATGCTTTTAGTTTCACAACAAAACACTTTCCTGGATGAATATCATTGTAATACAACACACAGCTCCACAGAAATTCTTGAATGAGCTCAGGTGCTAAAGCTAGCAGCACAACACTCCATGCAGATTAATAACCTTTGCTGAAAAGCTGGAAAAATATCTGATTTTTCTAATATTAGCCAAATGTGACAGCAGCCTCTAATGTGTTAAGTATTTCCAGACATAACTAGTGAAAAATCCAGGAACTGAACAAGAAGAACATAATAAATTACATAGGTGACATCACTTTATTGCGATCATCAAGCCAAAGATGCCTGAAAAATGTAACATTAATTGTATTTCAGCAGTAACATAAATTTCTAAAGAGTTTTAGCTGTGCAGTATAAGCCTACAGAGCAAATCTAGTGTATGGCAGCTTAAGTGGGAGACTACAAGAGAGCCTGCTACTTCAGGAAACATTTTGAAAGCTATTAAGACTATAAACTACAAAAGTAATTAAATTTAAGAAAAAAACCCCACAAACAACAAAAAGCAACACAACTCTTTTGGTAGGCCTGCTGACAGTGCCAGCTGAAGCTCCACCCACAAAATGAAAATAATAAACTTTCAGACTTTCAGATGCCACACATTTTCACATCACTTAATGTAATGGGTCACTGATACAGTGAAAATACTTTAAACTAGCAAGCAAAGAGTTACTGCTATCTCTTATAGTATGAGAATTTGTAAAAGCTGCTAGTGTACAAGGGAGAGAAGCTTTTTTTCCAACTTTTTAACAGAAGGCACAGATAAGGAACTCAGGTGAGACACCTACATTTCAGCCACTGTATACAGAAAGGGGTAGAAATACCAGCATTTTTTCTGAAATATTTAACTGCATTTGTTCATATTTATCAGTTAACAACAGCAAAAGCCAAGCAGTTCTTCAAAGCTTACTCTTGTCAGTACATTGCAAGAAATTAAGCTGAAGATAATATATATTAAGCTGAAGTATAGCTTTATAGTATTATGCTGAGTTTTTTCAATTTAGCTATTGATTTAGGGAATGAATCTGTTCGACATATGACATACACAGCACTGTCTATAAACTGTATGATAAATACAAATGATAAGACACTAAAGCTCAACTACAGAGGCAGATGTACTTCCCCCTCCCCCCCCCCTTTTTTTTTCAGTGTACAAATTTCAATGTGATTCAACAGTATAGAATAGGACAAATCTCACCACTCACAAGGATCATTCCAAACAGATGAATGACATCAATCACATGAAGGCACACAGTACTGGGGGAACACCTGTCAGAAGGCAACAGACTTTGTGGTAAAACTTGAGCAGGAATACTCCGAGTATGAGAAAACAGATGGAAGTTTCCCTTGACATAAAAAATTAAAATAGTGAGGGAAAAGCCATGATTGGGAGAGTGATAGCAACCTAATCCACAAATGTAGCACCTTGCATAGCAAGAATCAATATTACTCTTTTTTTTAGCACAGCTACAGCTTGGCATGCCAGGTCTTTTGTCATCATCAGCCAAGATCCAGTTTCTTCTGGCTTTAAGCTATACCACTGAAACCTTGACTTCTATGCTCTGGGTTATGCAGGTTATGAACCATGTTTAGCCACCTTTCACATAGAGAAAGATGAACATATTTTTAAAAATCAAACCCATCACATTATCTGAGAAGAATGGTATGCAGCTGGTATTATGCTGATTATCATGTATGCATATAACAACAAAAGATTCTCGGTCCAAGAAGGTAACAATCAAGTATCAGCAGGTTGAGGGAGGGGATTCTCCCCCTCTACTCTGCCCTTGGGAGACCTCACCTGGAGTACTGTGTCCAGTTCTGGAACCCCCAACATAAGAAGGACATGGACTAGTTGGAGAGGGTCCAGAGGAGGCCACAAAGATGATAAAGGGGCTGGAGCACCTTTCCTACGAGGACAGGTGGAGAGAGTTGGGGCTGTTCAGCCTGGAGAAGAGGAGGCTCCAGGGAGACCTTATAGCGCTCTGCCAGTACCTCAAGGAGACCTAGAAGAAAGATGGGGAGAGGCTGTTCAGTAGGGCCTGTTGTGACAGGACAAGGGGTGATGGTTTTAAAATAGAAGGAGGGAGATTTAGATTGGATATTAGAAAAAAGTTCTTTACTCGAAGAGTGGTGGAGCACTGGAACAGGTTGCCCAGAGAGGTGATGGATGCCCCATCCCTGGAGACGTTCAAGGCCAGGTTGGATGAGGCCCTGAGCAACCTGATCTAGTTGGGGGTGTCCCTGCTTCTTGCAGGGGGGTTGGACTAGATGACCTCTGGGAGTCCCAACACTAATCATTCTATGATTCTATGATTCTGTAAGTAGAGAAATTAACAATATGGCTTGAAGATGTGGCACTTAATTTTGGTGCCAGATTGGAAGATTCAATCATGAAATACTCAGGTCTGTTTTCAAAATTATAAGATTTTTCATCCTAAAGCCTAACATTCTTTTACGGAAACAATCTAAAACGTTACAGCTTATTTTCCGAGTACTGCTCAGATCTGGGATGATTGCTGGAACATACTGTCACGATTTCAGGGGGACAGGAGATAGAGGTTAGATCTGAAGGATTTGATTTAAAGGCTAGTGAAAGGAATGATGAGTAAACAACAGATGAATGATGATCATTCATATTTCATTGCAATGCTACTTAAACTTTTTATGTTATAAGCCATAGTTTTAGTAATTGTATTTCTGCTCATGTAAGTAAAGTGTTAAATTGTAGTTTAATGTTACAAACTGAAGTAAATCAGCTGACATAAATTATCGCCCAAAAAATAATGCTACAGAAAATGTATCCTTTGAAATACATTCCAGAACAGTTTCAAGCTGCATAACATCATATCTGGCAATTTCTTTCTAGACATTTAACCATCTTCCTAATGTGATTCAAATCCTAACACACCTTTTATGTTAGAAAATATGCTTACAGGCTACTTTTCCTTGGGTAAAACTGTCTTTTTATATGCATTTTGAAGTTAATTTCAGACCTCAGATTGATAAATGCTTCTGCACTGAGTCACCAGAACAGCAACAACAAAGCCTACAATTAAACCATGGTTATTTGGCCTTGAACTGCTAGCAAAACAGCACAAATCAGCACATTTTAAAAGAAATTTTAAAAAGTCACAAATATAATCAAATCAACCTGAAACCTGTTCAGCATTCTCTATCCTTTGATGTTTTTATGCAAAGGTTTAAAGTTTCATTTCTCAAGTTATTTCCAGCACAATGATGTCATCCACTCCTGTAGTTCCTGCTGTTTTTCAGACTTAGAGTGTTTTGACAGAAGGATCTAATATGAGATTCACTTGTGCTTTGTACACTTCCTATTATAAAGTTGGTGGGTAATTTAAAAGCAAGTATTATAAATCTAAATATCTGAGGAAACGGCAAATTTGTCTTAGACTTGTCTGTGAAAAACACATCAAAGTAATTACAAATGTAAAAACATATTTGCCAAGCAAAAGCCACTAACTAGTGGACCACCAAATAAATATTTCTGTACTCTTTTGTACCAAGTATACCATATAGATACTTCCATTACAGATTTTTAATAATGGCATTTCTGATTCTACTTAAACAGGTACGTTTTTTGAAATGGGTTGATATTCAGAGAGCATATATGTTGTCTGCTTAACAACATTTTGGCCATTGTGAACCTGAATTCAGTAAGCTCCACCTACATCACTGACATACTTTATTTTTTCCCTTGAAAACAAAGAAGTTCAGACAGCTTGGTCTGCACTTTACAATATATAGTCATTTTCTGATTAGCTTGCTTACCAAAGATCAGCAAGTAGTAACAATCACTGCAGGCAACCAACATGGGTTAAAGTGATTTGATCCTACAGCCTCATATGAACAATTCCATATCTTATTTCCAACCTCTTGACCCACGTATCAGGATCTTTTTTTTTAATCCATCACAGATGATCTGTAGCTAGTATTAATATATAAATTCAGTCTCTTCCTTTCATTTTTATTTCTTTTCAATCAAACATCTCTGCAAAGGGAATATACCAGGCCTCTAGCTGTGTAATTGCAAAGGCTAATACACAGAATATAAAAACTTGACAAAGATGAAAAGCACAGTGAAGTTACCCTTCTGGGTCCATTAGACAACATTTTAAATTATTTTAATCACTATTTGGCTGGAATGTTAATGATAAATGTTTTAATGGATTGGGATATTGAAAACCTCCTTTAAACCATGAAGACTACTTTAATTCAAAAGACTGACAGGAGATATTAAAAAGCAGGTCATGTCTTTATGTGAAAGACAGAAGGCAGTATAAAGAAAAAACTTACCATTGCCCCCTTTTTTTTCTACAGGTTTCTACAAGTTTTGACTTATTAATTAGAAGAAGTTTATCTATGCCCACAATTAACATGTAACATTGCTGTAGTGAACATTAAGAAGCCTCCTTTAAGGAGCTGTAGATGGGTCATACTAGCTTTAGTCAAGGTTACAAGAAGTTCTCTGCATAAAGTATTGTCCAGGTTAATGGCAGAATATGTTTGTTCCTCTACTTGGAAATAATTAGTAAAGTTCTAAAACATTATATACAAGTCCAAGTATTTTGCTTTTTTAAAGCAAGTATCTCTATGCAGCAGCACTCATTTCTCCTGCCTTACAGCTCCTACAAAATTACTCAGGACTGATATCACTAAAAGATTTTTATCTTCCACAAAACCCAAGCTTGGAACTTTGGGTTTCACTTAACCAACAATAAGATTCACCAACAATTCACCAACAATAAGATGCCCCAGGAATTGGTAAGAAGTGAAGACATTTTTCACCTCTGTAACCAGAACACATCACAGCCACCTAAGCAATAAAATTACCAGTGTCTGAATTTAAGGTGGAATAGAAAAAAAAAAACCATAACAGATCAGGAAGATGTATGTTGTATAAATGGAGCCACATATATACAGGAGCTGAGGATCTAGCCCAGGCATCTCATGGTAGAATACGCCTCAACCTTTCTACCTTTCACAGGAGACACATCTACAGAACAAAACAGTTTATCCATGTTACAATGCGATAACATCATAAGATATTTATAGGACATAAGACAATAATATGCAAGTCCATTCTCAACAGTCAGCCAGAATGGCCATCAGGGAGCAAGAAGTGTAATTAAATGGCTCAGCTGGGGATACTGAAAGATTAGTGGTAAACCACTAACCTAAAAGCTGGGATAGAGTACAGTAATGCCATGAGCTCAACCCTGACAGAAAAAAAAGCTGGTAACTCCAAGTAAAACTATTTGAACTGAAATTTATCTCTATCATATCTGCACTGACCAAATTTAGGTCTAGTGATACTACAGTGCCAAGGCTATACCATCAAGAAAATTCTTAGTGTGTTTCTAACACACTGATGCAGTCACTACTGAACAGACACATGTAGGTGAAATGACTCTTGACATGACACGAGTGAGTGAAACCTGGAGGCCATTTAAGATGAGCCATGATGATTCAGACCTAGTTAAAAAAAAAAAACAAAAACAAAACAAACAAAAAAGACAACCCCACAAATCTCTGTTTCTAAGGGAGGGTTCGGTTTTGAAGGACAATATTCCAGATCTCTTTCTTAATTCCAGTTGGCACAGATAGAAGCCAAGGTGGCTGTAAGCCAGCTCCACCTCAGCCAGGGGATTCCCTCTTGCAGGAGAAAACTCAGCTGCCAATTCAGGAAAGCTTTTAGATCCTTTTAGTGCAAAGGAGCCAGCACATAGTCCAGGATATGGCTAATTACATTTCTTTCCTACTAAAGTAAATTTTATGGCAGTTAGTACATATAGAAGGCCTTTGCAAAAAAAAGGCTGGTAAAAGACTGAGTTCCACATTCCTCAATTTCTCTGGAGTTTAATTTCCACCACCAACTCAATGTAAGCAGAAATGTTATCATTTAACACTTCATTCACAGTTTGCAGTGACCTTGCATAATTGCAGGTAATAATAAAGGAATAAGCAAAGTTAAAGATTCTATTTCTTTTAACAGACTTTCCTATTTTGTCCCCCTCATTCGTGTTTGCTCTTCTTTTTTTTTTTTTGTCCCCTCATGTCATTCTTTTCATACCAGATTTTGTATTCTAGGGTTTTTTTTACTATCTCTCAAATCAACAACACCTACTAAGGTCGGAATGAAAGAGTAAAATGTAACATGCCATGCCCAGATAAATCCAATGCAAATAAAATCATCCTTACTCCAAAAGAAAAATTGTCTAAACTCATTCAAACCATCAAGAAGTTATTTCTCCAGCAAAGACCTAAAGAAATCTGATATTTTTTATGGGTAAAAAATATAATACATGTGGATTTCTCTGATTATGATGCTAGTCTATGTGTTTCTTGTTTATACAGCAGGATAAATTTGTGAACAACAGAAGGAACCTGTTGAACACTGGAGATAAAACAAAAAAGTTGGGGAAGCAAAAGAAAGAAATTTTATTCTTCCAAAGTAGAACAACATACACAAGTTTGCCAGCAGAGTATCCCAGTTGTCTTTAGTACAACTGGGATTTCTCCTTAAACCTCTGTGAGATATAAAGAATCTGACTTTATAAAAGGAATAAGCCAGATGGAAATTAAACAAATAGAGCTTGTCTTGGATTGACCAAGTCTTAAATGTCACAGCAAAACTGAGGAAAAGCCCCTAGGAGTTTATTGGCAGTTAGTTATACTGAGCCTTTGTTACTATCAAAAGACTATATTCAGATAAATACATTAATCATAGAGCTACAAATAATAGAATAACTGAAAGATAAGACATAGGAACTCTAGAGTGAAGTGGACTTAAAATCAACAAACAGTCAGCACTGTTATCTGTGTTGCTCTCTCCCAGAAAATCTGAAATGTCATCTGTCAAAATTTTTAGATTATGTTTCAAATATATTATCCCATATTACTCAACATTAAAAGGGCATATCATGTGCTGCACAAAAAAAAAAACCAACAAAACAGTAGGAATGACTTTTAGATTCATTCTTTAAATAATAAAAGAAGGTACCCTAAAAACACATATGCAGTCACACATAATCTGTATTTTCCATTTTAGAAGTAGGTCAGTTGACCACAGTTTTTAGAAACCCCCAAAGCAGCTTCACTTTAAAAATAGTTGACAAAAAAATTGAGAGCTGACAAGTTTTACAGTCATACAGAAGGAAATAAGTTGATTTATTTATGTGTGCCTATTCTTTTTGAGTATTTTTTGTATGCTGCTATCACAAGGGGAGAAACACAACAGATCCAACTTAAAATAATCTAATAGGATTTATAAGTAGTTCTCCATATTCAGTCCTCTTATTAACTGTGAAGACATTGGTTAAAAAAAACATACAATCAGTGCGTTCCAGTTGTGGGATGAAAGATCAAATAATAACTAGCTCTCAGCAGAAATAAAATACAAGATTAACTGGAAATTTCACTTTTAACTTTTCCTACATGCAATTTTTCTGCAAAATTATCTGTCATAAATGACAATTTTTAATTTAAGAAGTATTAAGGTTTATTGTTTATGCAAAAAAAAAATAAAATCAAGAAAGCATCACAAACATGTCAATACTCAGAAGAATCAAATCCAGAAATCAATCCACCCACCCAAAGACAGGAATTAATTTAAGTTTTCTTTCTAAATCCTTACTGCTTTAGATAATGTTACTCTTCACAATCCTTTTGCACCGCGTTTGCTCATTTTTTTCTATGATTCAGTTGTCAGAACACCATGATTTATGTATTTTAGGGCCAAAACTTGAACATGTGGTTTTCAAATTTGTCTTGCGAAGGCTTTGTTCCCATATAGATATAGCTTGCAAACAGTATATGACAATTTCGTATTTTGTGCAGTTATTCTTAGTTATATCATCACAACATAGAGATAAATAGTATTACAAGTAATGATAAATGTTTAAGTTTACATTCTGCCAGTAAAGTTCACGATCCATACAGCTGCTCTGCTAGGCATATTAAAGTAACTTTTGCTATATAACTTTTGAGGATATAGGAATACTATTTGGTGCACTGTATGACACCGTATGTTGAACAAGGATCCTATGTGGTAAAATCTGTTCAATAAAAAAGATCCCTGTTTCAATGGATTTTCCAGACAAAACTCTGATCCTTTTGTAGAAAGGAAATCATGATTTTTCACTCTGGGAAACTTCAACCTACTTTGGTAGGATTAAATCTGAGTGAGGAATGGGTTAAAAAGCAAACAATGGCCTGGGCATTTATCCCACAGTGTAGTTTCTTTCAAAAGGGCCATATAACGAAAACCTCTGGGTGGGTTTCTCATTTGCTACTCCTGCTTCCTAGAAGCTACACAGCTCAGTCCCTTCCCCCTTCACACACACACACACACACACACACATTAAAGACATTCTGTCTTTAATCAGAATTTCTGTATGTAACAAGAAAACTACTGAAATAGTTTATTATTTCTGATGCTTTATATCAACATGCCAAGCAGCAAGAACAGCCCAGCATGGGACTGTACACTTGCTTTCTACCTAAAGAAAGGATATGTGCAAAAAGGAATGTGTTATTGTGAAGTCTCATTTGTGCCAAATACCTGTTTTACACTTGGCAATCCAACTTGTATCTGAAGCTGTTTGACTTCAGACTGACACTTCCCCATCCTTCAATAAAAAGCATGTTAATTCAGATACTCATTGTCCCTTGCAAAATGTCACCTGTATACAAATTTGCCACATAAACACAGCGAATATGTAAGTGTGCATTCACTGCATATATTTAAGAAAATTCCAGAAGAAATGTTGGTTTTGAATACATTCTCAATTCCCTAGCATAAGCAAATGTATTAAGTAAATACCATAGAGATCCTGGAGATTCCAAACATGGCTTCATACATATTGAGATGTATGCCACACGTGCAAATCTGGTTTGAGCTCAGATATTAAGTCAAAAAAAAAGAAAATGGCAGTTCTGTTACTTCTGACAGAGATTTTTAAGTAGTAAAGGCTAACAGCTAAATCCAGGTGTGACTGTGGCTCAAACTGCATGTCTGAATAGTCAGGGAGTTTTTGTTTAAAACTCAATACATAGAAACCCACATGGCAAACGTGAGTAAGATTGTGCCTTGCAATATCTGTGTTATTGAACAGTTATCATAGGAGAGACAGCAGTAACAAGTGAAGATTCAAAGATCTGCCATATTACTGGGAAACCTAGATGTCAGAAGATCAAGATAAGTTTCACAACAGTTCCTGCTTTTCTTAGTATCTACAAACTAATGCTTCTGTGCCCTAGCCTATAGCTGCAGTGTTTACTCATTATATTTTAGATCTTAAACAGCAAGCATGAAGAAATAGTTTAAACACAGCCTGCAAATTAACTCATGTCGCTGAAGACAGTAGTAGACAAGTGCTTGCTGCTGCTGAAGAATGAAACTCGGAGCTTACAAAGTCTCCAAGAGTATGTACCTTTCTGTTCTTCATCAACAAATTACAGAACTATTAGTTAACATGTAAGTATATCTCGTTGCATGTATGAAGTACAAGTTCCAGATACCATAAGAAAAAATTTCCAGTGATAATCACGTTCGAGTCCCGAAGCTTTTTTTAAGAATGCAGAAATTGCCTTTTTGTTGATTGGTATCACTTCAGAAATATACAGATAATAGGAGAGACCCATGAACTCTTAATCAGAAAAGATGCCACATGCATATTCAACCTATGCCAAACGTATTAGATCTATATATGCATCTGTATATGCAACAGTAATTTCACAGATTCCCTGTGCTCTCAGTCTCATTTTTAATTTGCCTTCTTCAAAATGAAATCATCAATCACGAGACCTGAAGCATATTTCATGGAATTATTTGATCTTTCCCATTAAAAAGACAATTAAAGCATGTCACTCCTCTGTACACATTGCATATGCATTCACAGGCATGATCTATTGGTACAATCACAACTTTCTGACTTTGGTGAAATTGCAAGGCTTCATTAGAAAGGAAAAGACAGAGAGCCCTGGCAGTTTTCAGATCTTTAGGGGGTCATTTATTGTTGTAATAAATTTCATTTTTCCATCTGAAGGGTAGAGTCTAAACACTGAAATAGAGTAATATTGAGGTATTTATTTTACCTCATTTTTTCTTCAGCTGAAATGCTAGCGAGGGAGTGTTTTTCAGCTTGGCAGGCAGCCAGCCATTTCTCAGTAAATAATGTGAACCCTGTCCTGCCGTGTAAAGCTGTACATCTTTTCAAAAATGTTCAGTCCCCTGCTAAAGTCCAAGGAATCTTCGCTTACAAAGTGTGTCTGCAGAAGCTTCTATAGCAAGCAACTTGGCAGAGATTTCTAAACTATATAAAGTTCTTTCTCCATCCATGTCTTTCCTCACTGAAATGACTTCATGTATTCCTCCTCAAAATGGTATTCTTCCACTCACCAGAGATAGAAAATAAAAGAAAACCTTCTATATTCTAGCTAAGGTGTCTCAGCCTCTGTTTTCCTCCCAAATCCAGAAAAAAAAATTTGCTCTGCAACGTCTAGGGACAGATTCACTACTGTATCAAAGCAGACATGCAATATATGCAATTACACAGACAGTATCATTGGCAGGGTTCCATCAGTGCTATGTATACTTGAAGTGCATAATGAGTGTGCTGTGCAGCTCAAAATTAAGAAATTTGGCTTAGTTGTCAGTAGCTGATGTTGTAAACAGGCTCTTGAAGTGTAGCTTTCGGGTACAAATCATTCAGATCATTCAGGATAACATCTGACAAAGGCAGGATCAGTGTGCTTAGAGAGAAGCCGCAGAAGGTACAAAGCCAAGGAGTCTCACTCTGACCTAAAGCAAAGGCAGTGAGTGCAAGTGAATGCATCCAGACAGATACATCTTGATGAATTGGACTGAAAAACCAAATTCTACGTTGCAAAGGGACTATGACTAAAATGACGTTCATCTCAGGTTAAACTTAGAAACCAATATCATAAGTTTTGCTTTTTCACACATGGAAAGTCAGAAAAGGGAAGTAATTTGTGAACGTATGGGTAGCAGAAGGAACTTGATAACTGTGATCTTTGTGTTAGCACAGTAACCTGCCTTTCTGTGTAACACATCAAAGAGGGAACCTAATTTGTGCAAAGAGATAATGAGGATTTTTTTACTTCTGTGTATCATCTGGCACCTCAAGAAAGGAAAAGATTTACAGACAGTGGTAAACATGTTCCTAGTAGCTACCCAAATGTTATGCCTTCAGCAGCTATCACTCCACTACTGCCCCTCTGCACGTGCTCACTCACCCAACCCCACAACACAGTTCAGGCTTTAAAAGCCATAACAAAGCTCAACTGTTTAGTGGAAGGATTGCATGCTCCCCCAGAACTGAACACAGAAAAGATTAATTAATCAATGTTTGCAAAGCCCTTTGAAACAGAAGAGTGCTCTAGAAGCTACAGATTGTTATTGCTGAACATTTCCCTGTTAGCACTAGGAATTATAATCCATTTCCCTTAATGCAATCTGAGTAAAGGGATAGGAAACTTGAGATTGTAGTTATCAATTAGCTCAGTTATCAAAGAACATGAAAAAATTCACAGTTTTGATATCTGTCTTACACAGAAAGGCTAATCTTGGAGTCAAACAGACAACTGTCTTATCTACTGAAGATAAGACAGATGTTTCTTTATGTATCTTTTGTCGCTACTGTTTTTCCTTTGTCAGATACAGTTGTATGCCAACACAAGACACAGTACTATGGTGTAGGAACATACTTCACTTACCAACCACTTGCATTTTCAGTGGCTGCAACTGTCCATCCATGTTTTGGTTTTCTCAGTAATGTCAGCACCTAAGAGACATTCAAACTGTTTTCTGTTCTGAAGTTACTGAGATTAATTTGTTTGTTAGGTAAATATGCTACACTATCTAAATCTAGGCTAGGTCTTACAACATTTGAAATAGCACATTCGTTTTTATAACAGTTCCTGAGTCATGACTGGCATGTAAGCAAAATAAAACAACCTCCAGCTTTCAGCAGTTTATAAAAAGTGGCAACATTCCCACAAATCTGCTTTGTCTTTATAACAAAGAAACTTCTTTATGACTAAGGCTCTAAAGTATGTTTCTGATTAGTTTATTCAATCCTGAAGGTTTTTTTGTTCGTTGGATTCTCNAAAACTTTGTCTTTGCACTCACCGGCATGAGCTCCCCTCTCATGAGTTTGGCAGGTTGACTTCAGAGAATGGCCTGCTACAAGGTCTGGAACTAAATCTGTAGCTCATTCGGATCTCAGGGTTTGTTTTCAGCATTCATGCTAACATCTAATTACTGATGTAATTAATGTAACTTGATATATCTTTATTTGGGAAAGGGGAGTTGGCAAGCACAATCAGATGTGTTGGATTAATTAAGGTTAATTGATCTTCTATGAAACTAGGAATTTAAAAAAAATTATGGCTGCTAATGCATATCAATATTTTAAACTCAAAGCATCAGCCCAATAGATAGCATTTTGCTAAACTTTGCATAAAAAAGTACGTGGGAATAAAGTTACAAGATAACAATATGTAACATGCACACACAATCTCTTGTTGGAAGGGACTTGAAAGCACCCACTAAACAAAAATTCTTAGTGCAAACATGTGGTGTGGGAATGGCAAGAGATGTTGGGTTTTGAGCTTATTGTGGCAATGAACACCTGCTGCACATGGAAACCACACCAAAATAGTTTCTGAATAGTTTTCCTGGAAGTACGAGACCCTAGTCTCATTGAACTTATAATTAGGCAGTGCAATCTTTTTTCATGAGGAAAACATAAAGCTTTTGAGGGATACAGTGCTCTTTATCAAGAACTCTGTGGAAAACTGTTCTTTCTCTCTGACTTTGGTCTCCTGAACTATAATTGCTTGCAGCTTTACCTCTGCGCACACTACTAATGTACTGCTTGACCAGTTAGAAAAATAGGCTTATTCTCTGAAACAGTTTTACACAATTTAAGATGTTTCCTATGATACTTGACCAAAAAATACTGCCTCATTTTTAAACCTTGTTTTAAGCACTACAGACCACCAAGTAAATGCTGCCGAGAATGAAAAAATAATGTGATGGATAATGATTGGCTGCCTACATTCAAAGATGTTATTCATTTGTTTAGACAAATAAATTCAGAAAATATTATTACTAATAAAGTGCACCTCTTCAAGTAGAACTATCCCACATCTCACAGATGCAAGAATGATTCACATATTGCCTAAGGTCACATACCAAGAGGGTAGCAAGTAAAGACGCAGAAAAATAAAGCCTGAAATGATGGCATGTTGATGATCTATTTGAATCTTGCCCTATTCACACTCATGACATACACGATACTAATGATGTATGTATGCAGAATTTGTCATATTTTTAATCCGTACAAACAAGTAATAAAAGCTGCAATGAACTGGGGAAATAATACATATTTTTTAAAAAGGTATTTTGAGACTTAAGGCATTGAGTTTTTTCTATTTAACAGAAGTATTTATTACAGTAGTAGACTGAGACACCACTTACTTGTGTATTTTGGATTCTGCCAAGAACACAAAAGGTATTTATATTTTAACTCTTTCAGAAGAGGGTTGTTTGTCTATGGATTCTTCTATTTACAACCATCTGCTGTTTGACTTCTATATATGATGACGGCACACAAAGCACTCAAGTGAAGGGTATCTTTTCTGAAGTATGTATTTGGTACCTAGGACAATTGATTTAAGATATTAGATGGAATTTCTACTCATTAGTAAAATCAGTACCAGTATTCTCATAGTAAAAAGACAAAACCTTGTAGTAATGGTAGAAACGATACCTCACAAAATTATTATGATGAGCCTTGATTAGAATATGCATGGGAACAACTTAAGCTTGAGAATAGCTTTGTAAGATGAATGGAAGATTCACTAGCTAATCTGTCATTCTAGCAATTATGACTTTATAGAAACCATTCCTTAAAAATATCTTGTAATGACAAATTCTCCCTTCAGATTTATAGGCATTCCAAATGTACACAAGGACAAGATTTCATCCATCTGGATTCTCATAAGAAAAAAACAAATAATTCTGAGCATATTTGAGACATTTTTGTAATATGATCTCAATTGTGTTGAGATAATTTAATACAAAGAGAAATCCTTCCTAGTGGGTAAAAAACGTATCACATCTTTGAAAGTGTCTATTTGGAATAACACATTGTGCCATTTACAAGCCATTTTATAACAGCATTCATATGGAATACAGGTTGACTTTATTCACAGAATTTTTATTGCTGTATAATAAAAGGACCTGTGATTAATTTAATTATAAGATTACCCAACTATGGATGACACATACATCAATGAGAAAATATAACCTTAAAATTTCTCTACTATATATCTCAAATCCTGCAATTCCTGCAAATCAGGTCCATACTCTGGTTTTAAACCCATAATCTAAAGAACCTGATCTGGAGAGAAATAAGAATATGACAGTTTAAAAAATTACAAAAAATTAATTTAGAATTTGTGCCAACACATGCAACAAATGTGTTTTGTTTTTGGTTTTTGTTTGTTTTTGTTTTTTTCGACAGCATGCATCTCAAGTCTGTTAAGTTATTGAAAGTGGAAAATAACTTGCATTCTTTTCTTGACATATCTTCATTAAAAATATTACCCTGGTGCCTATAGGCATAAAGTTAGCTTTGCATTTCCTGGATTTTCTGTGGAAGATCAACTAAAGAAATGTAGGAACCTGATTAAAAAGCATGAACAAAGAGATCTACTATCACCTGGTGTGGGGATGGGGGCCAAAACATAAGGGACTTTCCACATATTCTATCCTTATCTCCTTGAAAAAAACTTTCCAATAAGGTACATAAAAGGCTAAAAACCTAAACCATTAAACAGCAAAAGAGACTTTTGACTCTTTTGGAACAGCTTCTCCACATGAAATGTCTAAGAAGTCTAAGCACAGGCAGATTTTAGCCCTGGTTTATGCTCACTGAAGCAGGGTGAGGCATATTTCTCCATGTAACACTACCACCGGCCTTCTGTGGAGAACCACAATTATTGAGTGGGAAATAAAGAAGTTTTATCAGGCCAGGACTTGATCCCCCACCAACCTGAGGAGGCTTAGAACCCTCCATATGCCCTTCCTTTTCCCTGCCTGACCCCACCTGGCAGTCCTAACGTGGGTGTTGCTCGGGGTGGTGCCGCAGCATTCTCTGGGCACCCCCAGCCTTGTTCCTCTTCCCTCACGCCCCAGGAGTGGCAGGGCTCGCGGGAAGGCACCCACCCGGCAGAGAGCTGAGGGTGGTGCGCAGAGAAAGGAGCGAGGAGAGTGCTGAGATGAGGGGCGCCAGCCCTGAGGGGGAAAGGATTCTGAGGTGAGCAGCAAAGAAAAAGCGGGTAACGGCTCCCGAAGATGAAGAGCTTTAGGTTTCTAAAGCCCTCTCCAGGCTCACTACCTCCCCGCGGGGGTGCCTGGGTGGGAGCCCTGTGGCAAGGGAGGCGGCAGCACTTGGAGGAGGCGCCTCGCAACAGATGGTTAAAGCCGGCTCCTCACCGCGGCCCGCATTGGCCGCCGGCGCGAGCCGGGCGGGAGGAAGGGCGGGAGGGAGCTGGCCCCGCTCAGGGAGGGCGACAGCAGCGGCTGGAGCTGCGCGGCGGGAGCGCAGCGCCCCTGCCGCGGTTCGCTCGCTTCCCGCGCGGGTGCTGAGGCGACCCGCTTCCCGGGGCGGGGGTCACCGCTCGGTCGTTAATCGCCGGCGGCGCCGGGCCACCTGTGAGTTTTCCGCCTGGCGGGTGCTGTAAGTAACGCCGCCTCCGCGCTGCCGGGCTGGGGCCGCCGGGAGGGTTCTGTCTGTGGGGGTGGGAGGCCCGCAGGGCTCGGCTACCCTGGCCGCTGTGCGCGCTTGGAGCGGGTTGCTGCCGCCTTGTCCGGTTTAACCCGAACAGCAGGAAAGGTGTGTGTGAGAGATCGTCCCCCGGGCGGGAGGCTGAATCGGTGTCGGGAGATTTTTGTCACCTGCAAGAGAGGAAACCTCCGGTCCCATTCGCCCTCCCTCCCCCCTTCTATTCCAGCTTCACCGGTGCGGAGTCGCTTGTGATGAATAATTGCCGGGTCTTGGTCCTCGGCGCTCTGCGGAGGGGGAGGCTGTCAGGTGGGAGCTAGAATGCGGGGGAAGTGATATGCCCAAGGTCACGCAGAGAGGCAGTGGCTGAGCTGGAAAATAACAGGTACTATGCTAAAAACTTGAGGTTCCTAGTCCTGTGCTGGGCTGTTGAGCAGCACTGCAGGGCTCCAGGCATAAACGTGGTAGAGTTGTCGGTGGGTCTCTAATTATCTTATTTTTTGTTGTTGTTCTCCTTTAGAGTGTATGGTATGGATGTGCAACCATGCAGAGGTGTAGCGCCTGTGTAATCTCCCTTGCTTTCTTCAGCCTGCAAACATGAATGAATGAATGAATGCTCTTGCTTTTCTGTGACTAATGTAAAGCTTGCTAATTTAAAAGCAGGCATTTCTGGTGGGAATATGTTTGGGGTTTTTTTTTTTTCCCTTCACTATTACACTGACAATAAGTAATATCTTTGCTATTTAAGGTGGTGTTTTCTGTCATCGGACAGTAGTTGTGAAAAGCTTCTCAACTGGTTAGGTGTCAGCTGCATTCCAAAATTAGTTTGCTGTACAATAGCTTTTATGCTGTGAATGTGTGTGAGAGATGTAACACATGGTGGGCTGTGGTTTAGGAACTTGGGCCCTAGAGTGTAATATGAATACAAGTCCTCCAAAGGATGCCACTAGAGTAATTGTTCTGGTGCTAGCTATATGTGCAACAATTCTCTCTCCTTCTCTTTCCTCTCCAAATATAGTTTTAATGAGTTTACATAAAGATATTCTTTCATTGCTTGTCCCTACTAATGCTCAGTGCTTCTTTGAGTTTCTCATTATATGGAGGTAAAACTGACATGTAAGGTTGTTGTTTTGATTAAGAACATTATAAGACTCCTTTGAGTCTATCCTCTTATAGAATTTAATCGATCCTTGAATTTCATGCGTCCTCTGGCATTGAAATGTGAAAGTTCAAGGTACTGTTAAAAAACTAAACTAACCCTCCTTCCTTCTTTCTCAATATTACCTTAACTGTTCTTTAGTTTTTGGGGGTGGAGAAATGGATTATAAGTGTTTTAGAAAAACACTCAAAATATTGTGTACAGAGGACAACTTGATTTTTAATCAGTATTAGGGAATTCAGGTGACACAAAACAAGGTCCTACAGATGTTTCATGACTTGATTCTGGAGGGGGTTTATGTGTGTGTCTCTGAATCCCATTTGGAAAATGAAGTGTTATTCTGAAAGTATTGAATGGATTTTTTTTTCTTTTTCTCCAGACCTCAGTATTTCCAAAAAAACCTTTCTGTTGTGCTTGAGTTTTGGATATGTAAGCACTTTTGCAAAGTGCACAAGCACTTTTGCTGCTTTAGATTCCTTGCAAGGAGTCTTTTTTTTTTTTTTTCTTTCAGGAAACTTCTAGCTGAAAGTGCTTGCCCTTGCAGTGTAAAATCATCTTGATTACTGTGGTTTTTCAGTACCAGATTCTCCATAATTTATTCTAAATGGGTAGGAAAACATCTTCAGTATTTCTACCTAAGCAGCTAATATTATTTCTTTACAAAAAAAGTGAGGTTGGACTAGGTGATGCTTTGTTATGGCTCTGTATGGTTTGTTTTCAAGAAAGTCTGTGTACTCAATTGTTTTCAAGCATTGTCCTTTCAAGCAACTCCATTATGAGAATCACAGGTGAGAATTATGGCTGCTTATTTACAAAACCTCAAACAGATGTGATAATATAAAATTTGGAAATACAATTGATTTAGGTATATAAATAAACCCCTTCTCTTTTGTAAATGAGAAAGAATGTGATGGAATAAAACTTTTGCTAATAGTAACTGTATGTTTTTGAGATGCTAGAATTGATATCTGATAGCTCAAAGAACTCCATAACTTGGAAAAGGTGTGACTTTGTATTTTATTTTCCCTTCAAATTAATGTATTCTAAAGACAATTTTGATTTCTAGGCAACTCTAACTACTTCCTCTGTAGGTGGCATAGAATGGTTAAAGTATTTTCCAAGTAGTTGTAAACCCTTGGAGAGGCACAATTTTTTTTTTACTTCTTTTTCTTTTTACCTCTCAACATTCTTTCCTTGGCAACCTTCAGATGTAGCCTAACTTTGAAGTTATGAATAGAGTAAAAAAAATCAAGAACTGTTAAAAACCTACTAGAGAAGTTTGGTTAAAAATGATGAGATCAGACTTCTGTAGAATGCTCCGCGCCTTAGCGGAAGAGTAGATGAGTTCCATGAAGAGTAGATAAGACTGACCTTTAAAATTGTCCTTGCAGTATCCTTGACAGAGCACATTGTCATTGTTATCTGTATGATGGGCCAATTTCTCAGGCTGGAGTGGACATTTTGGAGAATGAAGTACAGGCATACATTTCCAGTATGAAAAAGGGTGATGTTCCAATATGCTCTTTTTTTGAGAGCATCTTGGGTTCATTCCAGTACAAGTCATAAATTAATTTGGAACATGAAAAACCTAATGAGTGGGGTTTATTTTGTTTGGGGTTTTGTCATTTTGCTTTGTTTCTACTCCCCTCCCTATTAGCATTAGTCTTTTGGATTTTTGTTTAACTTTGGGAAATAATTGGAATTTCTCAGTGTAGCTTATTGCTGGTTAACTGCCTCTCCTTTGCCTGTCCTTAACACCTACCCCAAATGATGCATGAGGAGAAGTTCTGGAATGGAAAATTTCCCTTGTCAAACTTCCTCATTATAACTAATTAGTGGTTGATATCTGTAGGTGGATAAAAGATATGTAGTATTTCTGAATGCCATAACAATGTTACTTTGGACTTGTCTCAGTACTAATTGTAACTATGCCTTTCTAAAACTACAGGTGCTGCAAGTGTCCAAAGCAGTGTTGTTTGTGAGGCAGTAAGAATGTTTCAGCAAACAGAAATTCTACTTTTCCCTCTTGTAAGGAGTTGTACTGGAGTTCTAGATTTACTCTAGTATGTGAAGTGTATTATCATATTGTGCAGCTGTCTTGGGATCCCTCATGCAGACCTATGTCACCTTTGTATGTTAGTGTCTAAAGGGTCATTATTGCAGTGAAATGCAAGCACCAATTTTCTATATTAGAACAGTTGTGTATAAACTTGGGGGAGGTGCCTCCCCTCCCCCTTTTATTTTTATTTAGGCAAATGCAATAGCTCGGCAGTTTAACCTAGGTTCACCTCTGTATCTGTGGGTTTTTACACATACACATATTAAATAAATAAATAAATTCCCTAAACAAACCAGTATCAGTGTTCTTTTATGAATTTTGGTGAATAAAGTTTTCAATTTAAGTGTCTGAAGTATTGTCTTCTTTCTGCTGCTTGTCTGCGGCAGGAAATTTGGTTTGGTGCTCAGAATGGACTGACACTAAAGAGAATTATCCAGTGTGAAAGATCCAACAGAATCTAGTAAACTGTTAAGTGAAACTCTGTGTAAAGTTGAATGAGATTCATAAGACAGGTAGGACTTCTAGTTTTACAATACCCTATTTTATAACCTTTATAACACAGATACAGATCCTAAAGTAAATATTTTTACAATCCAAACTTATAATGAAGTAGCTAATGATAATTTGATAATGAAAAAATTATAAACAGTGGCATGTTGAAATCTGTCCTCTTATAGCAGGGATATTCTCACCCACCTTGAACAATGTAGAAGATTGTGTAGCTAATAACTACAATGAGCTTATTCTAGGTTTTCATTTGTTGCTGTATTTCTCTCTATATTTCCTAGCACTGTTTTCCCTTCCAGAGTAAAATCAGGATAGCAGCTCACAGTTCAATGAGTTTAAGCAGCTTGTGGTGAAATAAAAGTTTAATGTGTAATCACTGGTATTAATTAGCCATGTTGAATGGATTATTTGAAGAAAGTGTCGAAATAAAACATACCTTTTAGGCTGCAGGGTTGTCTCTAGTCTGCATGTAGTGTTCTAAAATGAAGGTAGTAACTTAGTGGTGATGGGGAAGCAATTGGAAATATAAATGTCACAAGAAATAAATACTCAATGAAGACTCATCGATCTGGAAAGACATGTGCAGTTTAGAAGTAGACAGCCCCTTATTTCAGGTTCCTAAAAAGAAAGCAGTTGAATTACCAGACTTATTTGAAGATCTTGAACAAGCAGCAGTCATTGTGAAAGAATGAAATTATTGATCACTGATGTAGGAAGTAGTGTAAACAATGGTTCTACTGTGTTCTGGCAGTTCTGACTATCTCTCTGGCTGCACTGGTAATCACTGCTAGTTCCAGTTCGGTATATTTAAGAACTGGTGTTTTCTATTAATTTTTGGGGAAGAGAGAGAGAGTGTGGTTCTTAAAAATGCTCAAACATGTCAGAAGCTGATGTTATTTACAATCTGGAGGTGGCAAAAGGAAAACTCGCAGGTTTTTGGTACATCCAAGTCCTAGTCAATTGACCTGTTGTGTAGATATTCTTAGATACAGATTTAATATTTTTCTTCAGGATTCTCTTTCATGTGGTTGAAGTGCTAACAATATGAAGTTCTTCATGCATGCCTCTTGGTAGTGTTACCCAGAGGTAACTGCTGTTCAGTGGGGGGAGAAACACAGCTCAAAAAAAGAGAAGTGTGTTTTAGGGTGAGTTTTCTATTGTGTTTTTTAAAGTTCTGAGATAAGAATCCTAACTGAACACATCTCGCTTCTGTGAGAGGAGTAATAGTATGCAGTTCTGGAAAGTGTAGCTTGCTTCTAAGAAATGCTGAAATACTGAAACCATAAAGCTCAGTGCACACTGAAGAATTAAAATTCTGATGCTTCTCCCACACAAAATGCTTGGTAGGACTCTCTTTGTTTGGGTTTTTCTAAAAGATTTAACATAAACTGATCTTCACAAAGGTTTATTGTTAAGTTTCCTTTTTTTTTCTTTCCCAGTGCTCCCTTTTTTGTTGTGGTTAAAAGTAATAACAAGTTTATGTTAATTTTCTATTGGGATGTGAAGTTATGCCAAAATTAATATGAAATGCAGGGATCTTCTTTTTAAAATATAATTACAAGATCCTGTCATCTGAATTTGTTTGGTTAGTGAACAAGGTAGCATTAAATGTCCGTATCTGTCTTGTTCAGTAATTGTGAGAAAATTCTTTGTGCTCTTCATAGGTCATTGGTTACCTGCAATCAGTAGCTTTTAAGTGGGCTTTTCAATATATGGTTGTGTGTACTGTCCTTTTTCTTTTGTTTCTAAGTGACCTGGGGAATAAATAGAGAAGGGTGAAAAAGCATAGTTGCAGCTGAAGACAGCACTGCAATGTATCTTCTGCCGTTTAGTGATCTGGTAGATCTTCGGATCCAGCTTTACATCTAGAAATATCCTGATGCAATGGTATCAGTGACCCACTTGGATTCTTTTTTTTACTGCTCCAAATCCTAGCACACTGATAAAAGGGAAGGCAACTGTAAGTGTAGATAAGTGAGTTCCAATTAGTGCTTCTAAATCTCTATTAAATGATCTGCCTACAGTCACACTTGTCTGGTAGCCTAAATGAAGAATCAAAGGAACCTTTACGGAATTTATTGAATTTCCTTGAGTGTTATATTTACATGGGGTAGCTTCTCAGGGTTGTTGTCTGCTGCAGAACAGAATTAAATCAGCAGAGCTTAGCTATGATACAAGACCCTGCAGGTTCTGTAGCTGTTCACAATGTGACATTAATGGTGTTGAATTAGTAATGTCAGCGATATTAACGAATTTCCTCATTCAGACTGTGACATTTGTGTTGTAAAAGGATCATTAAACATAGGAAAACATCCTATGTGCAGCAAAAGGTCTTTGGGCCCTGACAAATGATAAATGAGAAAATTACAGGTTGTAGGAAAATGTAAATATCACTTGTTGGAAATCCATCCTCTGGCAAGACAAAAATGTACCCCTCTAAGCAATAGAGAATTCATTATATTCTTTTCACATCTGTAAAGAATGCTGGAGACTGTCTTACATACTTAAGACATATCTTGATGTCTCCTCCTTTCTTTCAGGCCTTGCTGGTAAATTGGGATTTTCCCTGTTTGGTTTTGTTTTTTTTCTTGTTTTTTTTTAAAGCAGGTACTCCAGCAGTGCATTATAGGAAAGGGCTGTAGCCTCAATTAAGTCCTCTGGTAATCTTCTGGATAATTTTGAAAGTTTTTCTTAACTGCTTTAGCTTTTTTAATCAGCTGTTATGCAGGCGATGAAAGCTTGCTTAGACCCTTTTGATCAGGTGACTGTGTGTATGACAAACTTGCATGTTAACTGATGAATGCATTTACTGTTGCTTTAGGGGAAGGATTAACCTAGACAGATCATCCTTGTGACTTGCTCTTCCTGGCTGCAGCTGTAGAAGCGTTTGTAGTGTCAGGTTACAGTACTACCATCATCAGCTTCAGAACATAAATGCTTCAACAATATGATGCATCTGCAGGAGCTTATTAGCTAGTGCAATTTATGAGTAAATTTTCTAGCTTCCACACCGATGTTCTAAAGTGTGACTGAGTACAGTACTTCAACCACTGCTGTTCATCTCATTAAGCTATGGCTGAAGGTGCTGTGCTATCAAACAGTAAAACTAAATTTTTACTTCATCCTCCTTTTATCTTGTAATATCACTGCAGTCTAAAAGGACCAGACATACTTGATACATGTAGTAATTCTGAAAATTTTCAGAGACTTCAAAACTTTCTTGCCATTCTCTGCAAGAATGGAGATGTTACAAGCAATTAAAATGACAGTTCTAATAATATTTTAAATCTTTCAGCCATGTTTAAGCTTTTAAATTCTGATTAACTAACAACAGTACCTTTCCTTCCTCTAGAAGCTAGATCTGGAAATAGCAACCCCATAAGATTATTCAAGACCTATTTAAAAAAGCCTAACAACCATCGCCAGCCCCTCAAAAAAACACAAGACAATCCATTAAACCCACAACAACAAAACCAAACCATAATACAAAACCAAAATAAACAATTTAATTTCTTTTCCTCCAAATAGGACTAGTCAATTACATAGCCAAGGATGTCTGGTACCTCTTCCTAATTTTTCTGATATGATTCCCAAGCTATCAAGGATGTATTCGATGCCTGCTAAAATAGCCGATAGCCAAACATAATCTGATACGTTCCTGGTTATTTGTGTGCATCTGAGGTGTGCCACCATGTACCAGGTTTTGTAAGTCTGATTCATAAATAAGTGTTTTAAGCAGGAAAGCTTTCTTCAGCACAGCAGAATTTTCAAAACAGTGAATACCCATTTGTAAACAAACACTTGCTGAAATGTCAAAAGTAAAATTTAACTAGCTGAGGCCAAAATTGGCACGGTGATAGGAGCAGTGAGAACCTGAAAGTGGTGTTTGTGGGTAATTTGGTGAGGAGGAGCATTGTGGTATATTAAGTGTTAAAGATGCCTTACCAAAAAAAAAAAAAGGCACTGATACCATTCTTACCTTTCAGTATATATAAACATCAGTCTTTATGCAGGATTTCAAGTTGTATTCCTCTGTTTTTTCTTGGTATCATGTTAAGAAAAGAAATGTAGGTATGTGTGTGGAGAAAATCTGCTACAAACTAAAATATGAATAGTTGAAAGACAGGTTTTCTGTCTTGGATTAAAAAATAAACTCTGCAGTATTTACTTCTGCTTGACTTTTGTTGCTTGACTGGAAAACTTTCTACTATCAATTGCACTGCAGAGTAAGACTATCTTTTAATTCTTGTCTGACTCAACATTAAATCAAGTTGCCAGCCAGTAAACCTTTAATGATCAATAACTTTTAATCATGCTAGAATTTTGTTTTTCGTCATCCATGCTCTGAGTTATGCTGTTCTCTTTGATCTTGGGGCAGAGGCATGGATACCAATAGTATCATGTCAATACCTCTACTTTCATTAGGCTTTCATGTGGGCATTCATTGCCTCTGCAATGATAAGATGGCAGTTGGAGCATTCAAGATGCTTATTGGGAGCTACTGATGCTTAGAAACATAATGCTTGTCTCATAGGCCTGTGTCTTAAAACCCAGCAGGACTTTTGTCTGCACGTGGAGTCTTGAGCAGCCTTCCTGTGTCAGGGCTACTGAGTGAGTTGTGAAAAGGCAAAAAGGATATCCAATTTGTTAGAACAAAAGTCCACTGCAGCGGCTAGCTGCTACAGTCATTCTAGAGCTGGTTATTTGTTTCAGCTGCATACTATGTCCTGTTTGGCTTTTGTTTTGTCACGCCACACCCCATCTATCTTGGTCCTAAGTCTAGATTGAAAGTAAATTATAAAAAAGGGAAAAAATTATAGTTTCTTCTTTATGTCTGTGATCATTCTTTACTTGTGGTATGTATTTATTTACTCAAATCTCTTGAGGTGTGCTTAACAGGTAACTACCCTGAAAGTGTTTAGCAATTCAGTAGCCATACCATATTTTTTTCATAAAGACACAATATTGTTGGGGAATTTCAGAACTTATGGAGCTTTTTACATATCAAGTTCATTTAAACAACAAAATTCCAACCTCAACCAACCCCCCACAAAAAAAAAAACAAAAAAAACCAAAAAAACCCAACAAAAACTTGGATGTTAGTGTTTCCTGACATATTTTTCTCTCTTACAGTAAGCAATTGAAATATGCAGTCAGCAAAACATACAAACAGTTTAAAAACAGGATATAACATAGGGAACAATAAGGTGGGTTTTGTAAGCTTCTGGCAAGTGATGTATCATCAACATCAGGAAATAAGCTGTTATGCTTGCTGAGCTTAACTGTTCATGATTTACAAACTAGAAAACTTGCAACAGCTGGCAGTAGACAAGATAAATAGCAAGAAGGGGTAAGATAAATATTTAAGATTTAATATAACTAAATAACTTAAATATTTGTCATTGTCCAAAATCCATTCAAACATTAGTTGATTGAGCTTCACTGCATTAGGCATTCCTAAACCATATTTAACACATTATGTGTTAAGGCAGAGAAGCTAAATTAAAATATTTAAAGTGTGGGTAGAGTTTTTGTTCCTTTTTTGAATTGCTCTAGGTTTAGGGTGCTGAATACTGCTGTTTTCAGGGTAGGCACAAATGTGCATGAGACTTTCCAGTAAGTGGACCCTCACACACTGTACTCTGGCTGGGATAATCTGGTTCTCCAGGTGCTTTCAGCTCTTGACTACAGAAAGACATAAATGTTTTGCTTGTCCTTGGATGTTAGTGTCAGTCGTGTTTCAGTCCATATTCAAGGACCACTTCTTCCATGCTCAAAGAGGCTGTGGATTATTGTGTTTCTCAAAGCAAAAATGGATCAACCATAGTTGAGCCAGTAATGTGCCCTTATGGTAAAAGCAGTTAATATTATCTTGGTATGCATTAGGATGAGTGTTACTAGCAGGTCAAAGAATTAGAAAAGATGCCCAAGAAAGTTGGTCCATATTCAAGGACCACTTCTTCCATGCTCAAGATCAGAGCATCCCAATGGGGAAATAATCAACAAGGGGAGCCAGGAGACCTGTGTGGTTAAACAGGGGACTGGTGAGCAAACTTAAGTGCAAGAAGACAATCTCCAGGCCATGGAAAGAAGGAATGGCTACGTGGGAAGAATACAAGAATATTGCCCGAGATTGCAGGATGGCAACTAGGGAAGCTGAGGCCTCATTGGAGTTAAACCTTGCAAAGGAGGTTAAGGATAACAGGAAGGGTTTCTTTAAATACACAGCTGACAAAACTGACATGAGAGGCAGTGTGGGTCCACTGAGGAATGAGGAAGGTGCCCTGGTGACTGAGGACAGTAAGNCTGAGGACTGGAGAAAGGCAAATGTCACTCTGGTCTTCAAAAGAGCGAGAAGGAGGAACCAGGTAACTCCAGAGCGGTCAACCTCACTCCCGTCCCGGGAGAGGTGATGGAACCACTTGTTCTTGGTGCTGTCTCCAGGCACATCAAGGATCAGAGGGTTGTTAGGAGCAGTCAGCATGGTTTGACCAAGGGAGGCAATGTCTGACTAATCTAATCTGAGCTTCACTACTTCCAGCATCTTATTTCCTTTGTAGTATGATTGTCTTTATGTTCTTGAATTTTGCTTAGAAAAAATTGCAACAGCCAGTCACTGAACTTGTGGAATTGGGCCCTTTGAAAGCGCTAAAAAGCGAGGACTTGGGAGGATGGGGACAATGATGCTTTTTTATGAATGTGCTTTGTCTTTTTGTATTAGGTTATTGCTTACCTGACAGATGTTCCCAGACCGTGAATAGCATAGAGGTCACTGCAGTGAAAGTGTTTAATCTTCCTTTCTTTGGTATGTTTTCACTCTTAATAACATATGCATTACATTTATAGTGTGAGGTATTGCAGGCCTATCTACAGAGTAATGATGGGATGCAAGAATATGGGACTGACCTCATTAAAAGCTATTATAATCACAGCGCAAAAAATGTGGTTTTTCTATCACTTGATGGCTTATTTAAGATCATTTTGAATGCCTGAAGTTCTTGCATTCATTCAATAATTATTATTAGATGTTAAGTAAAGCATTGCTCTAAATCCTGTGCTCTGCCACTGGAAGTGTTTTGTCTCTTGAGTTTACCTGTAGGAAAAGTTCCTGGTTCTTCTCAAGTCATTAAAACTTGCATTTATGATTTAGTTCTGAGGAAATGTAGAGGTAGGTTTGCATGTAACTTCTGAAAATCTCATCCATGGATCTAAAAATACATGCATTGGTAATTAGGAAGTATGTGTACATCATACATTTCAGAAGAGTATGGCTGTGGAGGTTGTCTTAAAAATCAGTCATCCTTCGGTGTGGTCCAGGCTAAAATATCTGCTTCTTAGTGTTAATAAAATACGTTCTTCACTGCAGAAAACCCTAAGACCTTTAATTAACAGAAAAACAATGTGTACTTAAAGATTCTGAGTTTCAGCCTGCTGCTTTTATGGATGCAGAGTTGTTGCCAGAAAGATTCCAGTTCAGCTGAGTACAAATCTTAAAAAATAAGACTCTAACATTCATAGGATGAAACAGAGCTTAAATACACAGGCACCTGAAGGATAAACTCAAGTACTGTCTTGTTGTAAGAAGTTTTTTTGCTTTTTTTTTCAATCAAAGATCAGGTAGCTTAGCATTCTTCAGTTTCCAAAAGCCCCTCACCACTATCAAAGGCAAAGAAAGTGACTATCTCCAGATTGTGTTTGGTGAAATTAACTTCTTTGCAAGAATCCACCATGATGCCAGCTTTCAGTTCTGTCTTTGAGCAGACAATATTTACACTTTGTCAGTCATCTGTCTGATTTGCAAACAAGATGACCTCTGCCCATCAAGTATCAAGCTGAATTCCATTAGAAATTGGACTCAGAATTTCTAGAATTCTAGGTTAGGCTTTCCTTGCTTAAAATCAGGAGTTCTACTGTGCTGTAAGGGGGTAATTTCTGAGCACTGATATAAGCCTCATGCTGAACAGCAAGGTCCCTTTTTTTTTTCCCCTCCTTCTTACTGTCACTTAAACATTTATTTGGCTTTTAGTTTGGGTTCAGAACAAGCCGCATAACTTGACTGAATTAAGAGTGACAGGTTTGGATTTCAGGTTATTCAAATATTTCAAAAATAATTATCTCTAGGCCACATGCTTGGCTATTTCTAGTCCCCTGCTATTCCTGTTTTGCTTTAAGGCAAGAAATGAAGAGTTCCCTTGCACAGAAAAATCTCCAACATAGATCTAATGCAACATCCTGCGTTGGATCTAGTGGCTCAAATCCTGATTTGCACTGCTCTATCTTGTGGAAGGGACAAAAATGTGTTTTGGTGATGGTGTCTGCTAAAAACTCCAGTTAATGGGAAGGATGATACCAGTGTGTGCTCCCATGCTATTTTTTTGTGTTCCCCACCCCTCACTGTTGCTTGAATGGTCCTGAGAATCTAGTCTTGGCTATTTGGATACTCTTACCTGTGTAGCCTGTGGATCACTAGAGATACCCATGCTTTGTGTAATGCAGTGCAGCTAAGCTCTCAAGTGAGATTCCTTGAGTACTGGACACAGAGTTAGCAACATGAGCGAGGCTCTGCAATTACCTTGTTAGGCAGACCGTAATATTAATGTAGTTAAGTATCTTTCAGCTACTGTGGGTATCTCTAAACTGAGCTATGGCCAATTGAGCCAGGCAGTCTGGATTTTGCAGCTTTCCATACTCCTAGAATTAGCTCTCATACAGCAGGTTAATGTATTTCTGTACACTTTACAGGGATATCCAAATGTATGTATAATTTTGAGAGGGGTTGAAATGTCGATGAAGTTGTATTGATTTGACTGGAAGTGGGGGGTTCTACAAATTGGACCAATTAAGTATCTAAATGGAATTTCAGACTTAAGCCACCCTCAAATTTGTATCCTTTTATTTTCTTCTTTTCAACCTACTGGTCTGCTAGAGTAATTTTTTTTTTAATAATGTTTGTGAAGACTTTTGAAGATGACCAAAGAAAAAAGTATAATGTCCATGGTATTCTGAAAAAAACATTGTGAGACTACTGACTTCAAACTGATTTATTTTTAAATTTGCCCTCAGATAACTAAAGATCTTTTCTGGCACTCTAAAAAAAAGAAAAAAAACCAAACCAGAAAACAATATTTTTGGGTGTATAATGCATTGCTGCAGTTGTTAACTGTTGACCCTGCCTTCACACTACAGGAATTTTTAGAACTATGAGTGAGCAGTCAAGCAGAAGCCAAGCTGGAGCAACAGTTCTGAGTGACATCTCAAACGCAAAAGTGCCTTTTTAATAACTTAAGGCATTGCCTGTAGAAAGGGAAAACAAAGCATTTGTGGCTTGTTTGTAATTTTAATTTCTGAAAGTAAAGTCAGAGTGTAGAGACTGCATTAGAGGTTTAAAGTTATTTAGAGAACCCAGTGAGGAAAAGATGGTGAAGCTGAAATTTCCAGGGCTTGTCACAGAAAACATCACAACTGTGGAGTATAAGCAAGGTTACAATCTTCCTTTAACTGAACATGTAAAGAAATTTAATGGAGACTGTGCCTATGTGGCAAGAGAACTTTGCATCAAAAGCAAAGAAATAATAACACTAAATTTGAAGCCTTGATTTACATATTAACATATACTAAGCTGCTTCATCCTTCATAAGCAAACATCATCGGCCATTCTCCTTGCAGAGATACGGAACCGCGGACTCCTCACTCTACAGTGAATTACACTTCACATGCTCAGTCACTCATTCACATAACATGCAGACACAGAACCAAACCCCAAAAATTTGACAACATATACAACAGAACACCAACCTTGCACATGTGCATAAAACAACACATGAAATTTAGACCCAAATTAATTAATTTAGACCTGTTAATCATACAACTTTGCTCCAATTAACATTTGTCCAGCAGCTGCATCAGCATAAGTAAAAAGTAAAGTAAGAAGTGAACATAATTCTGTGGAGTTCCTCTTCCCCTTCTCCTGCCTCTTATCTACCAGCCATCAACAGGTCCGTCCTGGCTCCCGATACCGGAATGCTCTTGGGATGCAGCGGTGACGTTGGATTTGCTCGATCTGCCCCCAAGATCACTAGCAGCCGCCCATCGGTCAGCCAATCCCCCAAACCAACCAGGGTACCCTTTCCCAGGGCACTGTGCTGCATGCCAGGCATCTCTGTGTGATTCACCAGCAGCCCGAGCCACGTGTACGACTTGAAGGCCTTTCCCAAACACACTGTTCACATCTGTGGCTTCAGGAGGTTGTTGTCCGCTCACCGGGGAGTGGCTGACAGTGAAGGCTCCTCCAAGGAAAGTGCCCAGGGAGCGCCTGAGAGTGCTCACTCTGCAGTCACTCCCTTGGTTGAGCAGAGATGCTCCTGCCTGCCTCTCCAAAACTGATGTGTGTGCTTCATATAGTTAGACACTACTCTGCATTGCTAAACAATGCCATATAAGTAGCCCTGAAGAGCAAAGTGGTTGGTGCTGAATGCGTGACAGCCATGCTGTATGTTTTGTGGTCTTTTTCTTCATACCAGTTCTGATCTGGTCCTTTTGGCTTTATTTGAATTGACTCTTATATTATACTTTAAATGGGCCTCTAATGCACATCTTCCAGCTTACTTGGATCCAAAAAGTGACCTTTAAGATGACTCCACAGCACAAGCCAAAGCACAGTAAGTGAGGCCAAGTGGGAAGTTTGTTGGGCATGACATATATTCAACTGAATTATTTAAGAATTTACACTGAAATAAGTCAGTATTCATATGTTATTTTGCACTGAAAGCATTCCAGAATAGCTTTCATTTTCTAAAGGAACAGTGAAATCAAACTAGAAGTAGTGACCACTAGAAGAGTGTGACTTCTACAGTGAATGTAGTCAAATAATGTCATCAATGACAAAACTGTTTAGGAGAGGTTGCATAAAAATTATTTATGCTATCAATATGGACAGTTTAAGTAACAAGAATGCTGAAGTGCCTTAGAAAATGTGACCTGTGAGGAAAGAAAAAAGAAGAATAGGACTTAGAGTGGCCATAAGTTTTCAGGTGCATCAAAATTATCGTAAAGTGGGAGGAAATAATCTTTTCCTCATTGATTGGATACAGGACATGAAATAATGGCATTAATTTCACTAGAGATTAAGGCTTGATGGTTAGAAAAGGTTCTTATTTGTGAATATGGAACAGACTTTTGAAAGAAGTTTTGAACCTCTGGAGGCTTAAAGAAAAGCTCACCAGTGGGTTAGAATGGCTTAGTGTGGCTGAGCTCACTTGGGAGAGCTAGGTGAGATGGGCAGTTCCTTGAGGAAAGCCCTCTGGATCTAATCAGCAATGGGTAATAAAACATCAGTATGTCTTCTGTGAAAAGGCATCCATGCTTTTAATTCTTCATGTACAGTGTGTAATAAAACACACTGTGACAAAAATCTTAAATGCAAGCTGAAGTTAGAGTTCAGTCTAGTGAACTAAGAAGCCAGTTCCTTTTGGTTTTTTATATATTTCATGTTCCAAATTCTTGGATAGTGATGTTGATTGTCAATAAACCTAAGCCAAGGTCTGGATTTTCCAGCATGCTGATTATCTTTAAACTTGTCTGCCATATAAATCTCAGTATTGCTGAAATACACCAGGAATGTAGTTGTGGTATAGTATTATGTGAATTTCTAGTTATGCTTTTATATTAAAAAAAAAAGGAAATCCAAACATGATGTAAGTTGAAAGCTTCATAGGTATTGGCAATAACATGGTTTTCAAACATCTGGTTGGATCAACCAGAAGTTGATTTTTGAAAAAAACCCCAACCTGGTGACTAAGTTCATTTGACTGTTGACCCTGCTTTTAATTTCTTTTTCTGATGAGACAGTCGCCATTAGAATTAGCTAAGCTGATATCCACATCAGGATCTTAGAGTGAACCACAATATACCAGTTTATACACTCTTGATTTCTCCTGCTTCCCATCTCTTCCTTATCTGCTAGGAGAAAATGATGTGTCTAGTTTTGATTTATTTTACACAACACAAACTAAGCTTGTTAAGTCCAAGTCAATTATAATGAAATGTTTGAGCATATGTCAGCTTCCCAGAAAATTGTATTGTGTAATCCGGCACTTCACTATTCTGACAAGCTGAAGAAATGTTTCCAGTAGAGAAATCAATCAGGAAATGAATCATCATATGTGGGGAAGGGAGGAGGGGGAAGGCAAAAATGTTGTACTCTGAATTCGACTATTTACTTTTGAATGAACTCAAGCTACCTTTAGAAATCTTATAACCTAGAATAGCCCATGATATTGCCAAACAGTATTTGAGTTGTTGTTGTATTCACTTTCTATGAATACAGAGGGAAAGATCAGCAGCTGAGGAAGCAGCTTCCTCTGAACCTTTGATCCCAGATTCTGTTCCTGCTGCTCAATCTTGGCAGGAGTTATCTCACTTTCTCTTACAGTAGCCTCAGGAAGTGCAACTGTCAGACTTCTCATGCTTAAATGTATCTTTAGGGTTGCATCATGTTCTGAAGGAAATAGTCCAAGTTTACTTGTTCTATTATATTATCTCCTGTTGAAGAGAAAAATGTTGGTTGTTTTTTTTTTCCCTGTATTATTCCCTTTCCTTTGTAAGCATGTGTTCTGGAGAAACCACTGATACAAAAGCTATTGCACTTAAAGTGGAAACCTCTGAAGATGATGTCAGGTGTTTTTTTGTGGTAGAGCCTTAAATAGAGTTCCAAGGTGAAACTATTTACTGCAGATGTGAACTTGTCATTTTATTTCCAAAGTAGGATTTGATCAGAAGATTACTGTAATCCTGTTCTTGGCACATAACTTGTGGAAAATACAAGGTTGAGATCCTAATCACTTTCAGCACAGTGTACTTCACTGCAAGTTCTAACCTTATGTGCCTTTGCTTCTTTAGAATATCTTAACTTGTGTGACAGTGGTTGTATAGTTGGTCTCTTTGAATGACAAGGAAAGCAGAGAGGTAGCGTGGGAAGTGGCTACTGTGGCATGCTGTGTTTATATTTAAAAAGTTGGGGATGTGGCAATGCTATATACTTCCCCTATGCTAAATAGGGCAATGATGTAGCGAAACTGTTTAAAGTCTTTTTATTTTGGGGTGGTTTTACAAGCAATACTGTCGTGCATATACTGAAGGTGGCGATAATGTGGTTCGGCCAACAGAGCTACCTCACTTTGTCTTGAACATAAACTGGAAAATAAGGTGTTGTGCAGTTTATTGGTCTAATTTTAAAATATCTGTTCAGGAATCTTAAAAGTAAAAATAGTACCAGGGCACTGAAGATAAATAACACCCTAGTCTGGTATTCTAATTCTCACATCAAGGGTTTTACAAAGATCAGTGTGTTATCTCTGGTTGCAGCCAATGATCAACCCAGGCAGAAACGTTATGCTGTTGGGAAGTGCCTCCGGCTCAGCAAATCCTGCAAGTTGTACTGTGTCTGTGCTGTTGCAATTAATAATCCTTGACTGATTTTCTTTGCTTGTAAATGTATCTCTTCACTACATTGTACCTATTTCACTGTTTTAATAATTTTGTGTTTGAATTGTGCTTTTTCACAAAGACTCCTGACTCTTCGGAGTGGTAGTTCTAAGCCTGTTGTGGAATGTGGATCAGTATGGTAATATGAAGATAGTTGTTTTAGAAAAATAAAAAGAGAGCTGAAAAAAATATTCCTTGTCAGTCAGAAATGGCAGGTTGAAAAATGACTTTTCCAATGAAACAAGAATCTGAAAGGTTCTCTGCTACTTGTTTTTGGGGTGGGTTTTTTTTGTTGGGGTTTATTTTAAAACTCTATTCCAAGTCTCATGAAACTTTCAGTTTAGAAGATGCAGGAATTAAAATTCCATCTCTGATGACCTACAGATGTGTTTGGTATCTTGTGAAGTTGATTTGAGTCTAGTTGGAATACGGTAGGGATTCTTTGACCCTTAGTAGGCAAAGAACTAAAGCAATTAATGAACTCATTTCCCAGAAAATCTTTTTGTATACTTAGTTTTAGAGGTTGATTCATCATTGTATTATATAAGGGTAGCTCAAAACATAATTTAATAGAATTAATAATTTAATTTCAGATATTATTGAACATTTAACATCTTTTGGAGAAGGGAAAGATAAATGCAAACAATGACACTGAGGATATAGTGTGGAAACCTTGTTGTATACAGTAATAATTTGGTTAGTGGAACTTCTGATGTCTAAATGCTGTTATGTTTAACATCAACACCCTGTGCTGGAAAAATGGTACATTTACGTGGTCATGAAGCTAGAATGGATAGTACTACAGAACATGGTTTAGCTAAACAGGATTTTATTGATTAAGGGTTTTTTTCCAATTAAGATCTTGATGTGAGTTTCAGCAGAACTCCTGAGCTATGTTCTATAGCAGTCAAAGAAGTGCAGAAGGAAAATGCTAGCATTACAAGCTCCTAATGCAGGTACTATATGAATTCTGGAAAAGTTTTATACTTATTATACACTCATCTACAGTAACTTTAAAAAAATATTGTTTCGTGTTTATTTTTTTATTCAGTCTCATCCCATTCCAAGTCCTGAAGATCAACATATTTAAAAATAAACAAGCACATTCAGTTTTAAACCCATTAAACTTGAGTGCAAAACCAGATAGTGTTATTTTTATACTGTTCTTTGAGCTGTTAATGTACAGACTTTTTTAGCTTTTCTACCTTTGCACAAGATAGAATTAAGTGGTTATGCGAGACCATTTTTTTATGTCTTCATTAATTTCTAGCAGGTGGGGCTTAAGATCACCAAACAGCAATGGAGTCTATATTTGCACTGAAACACAAACCTTTCTGACACTAAGAAGTGTGGCTGCTGTCTAATACTGGGCTGTTGCTTGACAGCTTTATTTTTTTGAAGGGTGATTTGTTAATATGCTAGCTGCACAGACATTTTGGTGTGTAAACTGCCTCACATCCATATTCAGGCAGGTATTTTCCCTGGCAAATTGCACCTTTTGCTTTTTGCCTTCCAGTGGATGCATCTTAGTGTTCTATTCGTGGCCCTAGAAAGCTTTAAATAGAATTTGCCATTTGTGTGTCTCATGAATCATGCATTCATCAGCGTGTGATACATTATTAATCTTTAATCCGAGGATTCAAGTTTGTCACCGAAAACATGCATCTTAGCCTGTTTTAATACTACCAAGATAAGAAAAATATACTGAAAGAATTCATTACAGTTGTTTTTGGGTTTTTTATTTTTAATTTTTTTTAGATAAAAATCAAACTCCTCTGTTCATACTTAGGAAACCTTTGGAACATGGGTGGAAGAATATTGAAGGAGGGAGATGGGATATGCAGTTGCTTGATTTAGCATTGTTCTGCCTGCAAGAACCAAAAAGAAATACCAAAATCTACAAAATGCCTACAAAACTTCCTAGAAATTGGTCAGAACGTAACTCTAATCTTTAGCTTGCTCATCTGAGAACATGCTAAAGAGAAATAGAGATTAGTTTCTTTCAGTATAAAGTTATGTCTGACCCCTGGGACACCTATTGTGGTATTTTGTTTATAAAAGACCGTGTCAAGGCAAAATATTTGTATGTGTTACTTAGCTCCAGATCAAAGTCTCACTAAAACCTAATTTTCGGGGGCTTTTCCTTAACACACATAAGATTTTATTTTATTTTCTTCCTAGACCTGTGCATGAATTATTTCCTTGCCAGCCTGTTTGGTAAAACAAAACCAATAAAAAGGGAGGAGGAGAGCAGACTCTATACAATGTTAAATATTCTGTATTTGTGTTTGTTTGCATACTTGCATTCAGAACCATTTAAATTGTGTGTATACAGTATACCATGTTTCATGAAAATAATGTGAAATTAGTTAGTGGTATGAATCATAATGACAGACTTGGTGCCTTGGTATCCAAGATACGTTAACATGCTGATAAGTTACTTGTTTTCCTGCTGTGAGAACTGGTTGCTGTATTTGATTCTTTAGCTGAATACAAACTAAATTAAATCTGCAGTGACCTATATTGTGCTCTAGCTAATGACCCAGTTAACCTCTGGTTAATTTTCTGTCTCTTGGTGTCCTGGGAACAGGGACATGTTTACTTCAGTTGCCACAAACCTTTAGAAATGTGCCACTGGCATTTATTATTCTAGAGCTGTGTGTTTTAATAGAAATTAGCTAATGGGCCATGGGGGTCTGCAGAAGTTGTAGAATGCCAATGAGGAGTTTTCTTTCATTTTTCCTACACCCTGATTTACATGACTAAGCTTTTAGCTTTGCTTCAGTTTGTTTTTGTTTCTTGAGTATTGATCTGTCTCCTGTGGAGGAAACAAACTATTTGCTTAACGTGCAGGAGGACATTATTGTTGGCAACTTCCCAGAGACTCCTCTCTGCTGTGTGCTTTAAATTAAACTGGAACCAGTACAGACATTGGGAGGGAAGTTTGCAACTAATACAATTTTAATATTGCATGCCTATGTTATTCAAATAAACTTGAATATAATGATAAATTAATGAAAATCTTGTCTAAGGGCAAATCTGAATACTGCTTTTCTGATGCAAATAGGATTCTTTGGCAACTGGGTGGGCTCATCTATGAAGTGTACATTCTTTTTCAGGAAATGTTGTTATACAGACACAACAACCAGCAGAACAAAGTGCAATGATTACCCATTGGTAGTAATAGTCTGTATTGTCTGTCATGGATCCACTAAGTATTGTGTAGTCCAAACCACCCAGAACCTTTTCTGACATGTAGAACATCCAGTGCTTACAGCTTGTGACCTTGAGATACAGCTGTTTGAGCTTCTTCAGTCAGTCCTCTGAAGTTTGTACCACACACTTCCATAGGAGATGGAATCCTTCCTTGCGTGTTGTGCAGCCGTGGCAGCAGTGAGACCGGGTGGAAGCAGCTTAGGGAGTCCTCAACCGTATGCTGTAGCGTAGCTGTTCTGCGGTGTGGATGTGAACACTTCCACAGCATCCCGAGTCCTGTGTTGGCCATGTAAGCAGGTAGGTTTGGAGGGGGAAGCTTTGTTTGTTTTGCTGAGCTATAGAACACTTGGTCAGATGCTTATGAGCTTTATTGTGGGACTTTTTGACCTAAGAATCATTGCTTGATGATGATACATTAAACATGCAAAGCTGAGAGGAAGAGGAGAATTTTCAGTGAACAAGTTCTTGGGACCTTGCTCTTTTCAGCCAGGTGGCTGAGTACCAAATGAAATAAGCAGTGCCTGTACTGAGTGTCAGGTATATTTTGATCTCTATGCTAGAGACTAGCTACCTCCACCAGCTGAAAACTGGCACTCTCTCTGTCGTTTCCTTGTTACCTTTCAGAAACATTAAACACAGAAAAAGCATTCCTGAGATGACTGCACAAGCTTTATCACTTGCTGTGAAACCACTGCCATCCAAATAGGACTTTGCCTATGTTCTAACTGGAGGTTAAAGCAATTTCTTACTCTTGCAAAAGCCTGTGGATAAAGCATCCACCACACTGTATTCCACTGGGCACTGCAACCCTTCCCCTTGTTGCAAGGGTGGGACATTATGTGACCACAGAAGTAACACTAAAGTTTTGATTTATGTTACAGTGTGGCTTTGTGCTTAAGTGTAAATTATTTAAGTGGTCTGTGTTCCCCTGGGCTTTTTGTTTCTTTGTTAGAGGGAGAAGCAAAGTATCAACATCAGTGTGTTGTTTTTCTTGAAAATTAACTCTTGATAAAAAGAATTTTAAATTGCAAGATACTAAATCCTTCACTCTACTGACTGGAGCATCTTGAAAATGAAAACTTTTTCTGTCAGTAGTCAGAGTACAGGGGATTCTGTGTACAAAGGGAGCTACAGTGCCCCACAGCTTAGTCCCTGGTCTATTCTGTTTATGAGCTTATTCTGTCAGGGTCTGTTAGCTTTGGTATTGTTAGCGGTTTAACAGGATTTCAGATTTGTTGGTGGTCTCTGTGGGTCCTCTCCCCATTTCACCTCTGAGTATTCCTACTGCTAGAGGAAAAAAGCAACTGTGACTGAGAAGATTGGAATTACACAGAGTGTAATTCCCTTATTCGTAAATTTATAAGGAAATTGCTTCCCCTGGTTAGTGGTCGAAGGGAACAAAATCAGATGCCTTTGTAACAGAGGGAATATACTCTTCAGATATTTCAAATCCGAAGGTCAGTGAATCTACAGCTCTTTGTCTTTAATTTTAAAAATAAATCAATGTGGGAAGTTATTCCTGTGTACAGGTATGTGATGTTTCTATTAATTTGTACATACATGCAATCAGTGCTAGTGACTCAGTGTAAGAACTTACTCAGATTGAAGGCCTGATTGAAGAACCTGAGGTCCTTCTGAGGAAGCTAAGAAAAATGTATTGAGTATATTCTACTATGTTCTAGATAATGTTCACAGGTGATGTGTATTGAGATGAAGTTTGGTGATTTAAAAGTAGTTTTGCACTCTTGTTAAAGAGGCAGTTGGACATAATGTATTCACTTATCAAAATGCCCGAATACCTTACAGTGCAGTGAATTGTGATCACCTTACAAAGATGAAGGTATAGAAGGCTAAAAGAAAGAAAAAGTGAAAACAATTGAGGTATGACTTAAGAACTGTTTTTCACTAATCAAGTCTTGTTGCTTGTCTATGTTCAGAGGGAAAGGATTTTTAATATTTTAGATGACAAGATATTTCATATAGTACTTCATAGATATAATAAATTCTCTCTAAACTGCTTTTTCTTACAGAAATTACCTACCTAGTGATTCTTGAGATTATTTTTTGTAACTAACCTTTTCAGAGCTTCTACTCTTGTGTTTGACTTCCTTCTTCAGTGCAGGTTTTACATTGACACCTACAGAAAACTTACGAGTCACCTACAGAACAGGTGCTTAAAGATAATTTAGGTACTACCTCTGTCTCAGAGGACCGAAAATACTTTGCATAAGTATTTGGTAGTCTGTATATAATATGAAGAAGCTTATCTCTCATATTTGTGCTTGAAAATAATTTTTTGAAGTATTAACACTGTATTGGGGGGGAAAAGGGTATTATTTTGGGACTAAATTTTTGTTTAAAGATGTGTCAAAAACAGAATTGGGTTTTGATATTGCAAACTTGACTGTAAATAGTCTGTTAATGACATGCACAAATCTAGTTGTTTAGCCAGATGGATATAACTTTTTAAAACCTTCTTCCTAAAAGTTAGAGTGTAAATTGCCAAATAGCTTTAGGACTAAAGAATTCAGGATATTAGTGCTAGATGCTTATGGATACTGATTTTACTATTATCCCCAAGACTTTAATACATATTTAGTGTATTAAAATGTATCCTGATACAGTTTTCTTTTTTAAACAATGCACCTAAAACTTCAGAAACACAAAAGCAATCCTTTATTCACTGTCTGCCTTTTTCCCCTCTTTTCTCTGTGCTCTCAAGTTACCCTGAGCAGGACAATAGTTAATTTGCCAAGAGAGCAAAATTCAGGTAAATTCCGTAAAGCTGCATTTCTTCGAGGCAGAACTTAGCAAGATGTTATGCCCTTTCCAGGTGTGCAGATGTTCAAGATAACACTGATTATGGAAACTTACTTCAAACCAAAGGCTTTTACTAAACCACAGCAATGCAAAAACGATACCTTACTCAGAATGTTTATAGAGAGAATAAAGCATGACTGTGTCAAATTTTGTCAAATTGATTTTCATAGTTTCAACCTTTGAATATATATGGAATAATTTTAGCTTTTGCCTCATCCAACTGACTTGAAGCCTGCAAATGTCACTTTTCCATAATACCTGACTGGGACTGGCAGAGTAGCTGTTAACTTCATGAATTTAATATCAGGTTTAATCTCTTATTTATGCCGTTCTTCCCTGGTATTATTTTGGAGGTAAGTGACCAGTGCAGTTGCACTAGGATACTGCAGTATGACAAGGAAAGGCACTTTCCATTACATCTTTAGGCTGTTACTCTTTGAAGATGTCTCTGTTGCTGTTCAGGAACAAATTTGGCATTTAGCCAGACTCAGTTGTATTTATTGTTGATTCTTGATTCTTGTACCATAGGTTGCCTCTTCCTCTGTGTGTTTGTGTGGGGACCTTTCGAGTTTTGTATATTTAATGTTTATTAAAACTCAAGGGTGGTAGTGAAGGTAACAAAGAACTTTTAAACTACTTTTTAAAATTGAAATCATGACTCTTGAGTTACTTGGTAAGGGTGAATATGCCAGTCACATGGGCTTTGTAGGAGCCTCACTGAAAGTCCTTTGCTCTTGAACTATGTGGGTTTCTAAAGGGATGCCTGGTAGACCCAGGAGGTGTGCTGCACCCTGGCTGCTGCACAGCACTGCGCTTCTGTTGTTCTCAGATGCAGATGATGCATTTGCTGAACGCCATGGGGAGGGAGAGACTGATGTCCTGTCGTTGGGAATCTTTCTGTGTTGGTCTAGTTGTCATCGTCTGTCCAAGGGATCCATATGTTTTTGTGATGTGTGTCTTATGGGTATTTGGAATTCACTATTTTGGATTTACCATGAAGTGTTATTAAATGAGTTTACAAAGCTTATAAACAATTAAAATGCAAATGGTAATCATTCACTTGCACATGGAATTTCAAGTTTTAGCTCTGCCTTCTTATTCTGCATCTTCTTCTAGTGTTGGCTGCAAATAAAGTTCAAAGAGATTTCTGGAATTTTATTAAAACATTGAATCAGAAAAATCTTTTACACTTTTAACACTAGGAACTTTCCACCTGCTTATTTGATATGACCTTGCCATGCCTAAGGTATTAGACACACACCGATAGAGAGAAGAGCAACTCCATGTTCAATATAAATGTAAAAAAGCTTTAGACACTGCTGATTATCTGTTGCTTTGCATGAATAACTACAGCAGCTTGCAAACACATAGGATTTGGCAGAGAGACCAAAATTTCAAATCCTTTCCAATAGCACTGCACTCAGATTAGGTTCCTGTGAAATCTTTCCTCAGTCACTAATTTCACACTCTAGGGATGGAGCTGTGAACAGTTTATACCATATAAATCTTTTTTTAATAACAGCTTCCTCGAGCTTTCAGATGTTTTTTAGGAATTGTTTGGTTTTGGAAATAGCACATAAGGAAATAGCATATAATGCCTCTATAGGAAATATTGTAAGTGGTTAGATGTTTTATTTTTTAATTGTTACTTCCATGACAGTGTTGAGAGAGCAAGCCCCAAAACTTATTATTTTAACAGTGCAAATTCGATTTACTGTGGTGGTTATGAGTGGGAATAACGGAATAGCTTATTAGCATCTGCTTTATCTGTCTTTGGGAAATAAAACTGATTTTGCAGCGTTTTATATGCAACAGGAAAAGGATGTAAATTGAATAAAGCATTCTGAAAATTTAACATACTGTTTTTTGATGTTTAACATTTTTATTTGCTGTATGAGCATTTTGCATACTTTTATTTGAGAAGCAGGTTTTCAATCATAAGAGCACCTGCCCCCACAGCTGGAAAACTGATGGGGACGGGGAGGAAGCAAACCATTTACCTAGTGTGTTAGAGGATGGTAGAACTGAGGCTGAGAACTTTCTTCTGATTTAAACATTGCCCGGATCAGTTGGATATTAGGGGCATATTTGACACCTCAAACCCTTTTTTATAGAATCATAGAATGGCTAGAGTTGGAAGGGACTCCCAGAGGTTATCTGGTCCAACCCCCCTGCACGAAGCAGGGACACCCCCAACTAGATCAGGCTGCTCAGGGCCTCATCCAACCTGGCCTTGCACGTCTCCAGGGATGGGGCATCCACCACCTCTCTGGGCAACCTGCTCCAGTGCTCCACAACTCTCACAGGAAAGAACTTTTTTCTAGTATCCAATCTAAATCTCCCTCCCTCTATTTTAAAACCATCACCCCTTGTCCTGTCACAACAGGCCCTACTGAACAGCCTCTCCCTATCTTTCTTTTTTTTACCCAACAACTCTTGCCCTCATCCTGTTCCTCTACCTAGAAGGTCTTGGATTTATTTTGATATGATTGATTTTTTAAGTCAATGTGATGTGAAGTTTGTATAACACAACATAGTGGGATAGGAACAATGCTTCCTGGAAAGGCTTAAAAATGATGCTCTGTGAAATCTGATGTGTTCTCTTTCAGTATCCATGCAAAAGAACACTTTATAGTTTAGTGAACAGAGTAACAGATTTGTTTAGCCCATCCTAGAAAAATAGCAATATATTCCTTGTAAGGGAATGAGATTTTCTTACGGTAAGACATCCAACTGATCTTGACTTCAGCCGGTGTAAAGTCCTGTTCTGGCTTCTTGGCTCATTCATTATAAAGTGAGCAAATGTGAGTGCAGAAGTTTGTATTTAGCATTCCTTATGGGCTGGTTGCCTTTGGACTGGAGGAGCAGCCTTTACTGGGTTTGAATTTGTCTTATGCCCTGCTAGTTGAGCTGCTGTGTATGTGAGAAGTAAACAGTGTTTACCATTTCTGAACAAAGCTTAATTTAGCTCGTAGTCTGCACTTATGGGCTGCTTTCTTCAGCTTTTCTTTTGCCTTTTTGTTTTTTACTTTTGTGTTGAGCACTTGTTACAGGAAAAAGTTCTCTCTAAATCAACTGAACAATTGGCAGTTGACTTCACTCGCTCCTGTGGGTTGCAGGACCGTAATTTCTTTCCTGATGTGCTGCATGTCTGGTAGATTTTAGTGTTGCTCCTGTTAGCAGATGTTGTAGGAATGATCTTTTGTGGACCTAGATGCTGAAGTAGGTATGTGCTTGATGTTAATGGTTAGGCTTAAATGTCTTGTCTGTAAAACAAATCCATCTCTGTCTGCCTTTATTTACTTGGTCTTTTAAGTAGAGGGGAAATTTTTTTCAATTATTTGTCTAGTCTGAACTTTTAATGTTAGGAAGTGATGAGATGTCTAAGAATGAGAAAGTAAATATAGGATTAGACTTTCAGACAGTGTACTTCTTGCCCTTTATAAGGAATATGGGGGTTGTGTGTGTTTCTTGGGGATGGTTTTGAGGGTTTGTTGGGGGTGGTTTTCATACCAACTGCTCTTCATCCCCTCAATATATAATAGATATCCATTTTCATTACATGTTTATTGCAGGGTAGGTAAATTTGAATTAAAATAGCTTAACTGTATAAAGATTGTCTTGCTGCTTTTTTCTAAGTGTGTTCATTAGATACATGAAATCTGAGATGCTTTAATGGTAAATATACAAATATGCTTCAGCTGTTTGTCTCCTAGTACAGACTCTACCTACATTTATTTGGTTAAAAACAAAGGTAAAACAGATCAACTTAGAAATGACAGCAAAGAATAGAGCTTGCTATGAAATAAATACAAATGTCCCAGTTGATTGTATACTGCATACTGCCAGGCAAAGGGCTAGCAGAGCGTGCAGCTGTGTACACTGAGTTAGGTTATTCATCATATGTGGGATGCCATAGATGAGTTGTATTGATTTGTATTTATTGTTTTCTATCGTGTGGCTCTTGAACATTCTCTTTTGAAAAAATAGCACTGCAGATACATGCTGTATGTTAGTGATAAATCAGTTTCCAAAATACAAATATGTTTTATGACAATTATCCTTAAATCTCTTCATTTAAATGGACCAAGCAGCAAATTTTTTATGCAGAGTTAAATGCCGATTTAAACTATGTATTCTGTAGAAATGTTACCTTCTTTATATTTTGAAATGCAGTAAAAATTTTGCTCACTTGGTGGGAAATTGTTTTGCAATGTTACCGTAATTGTGACTGTATTTGTGACAATTGTTTGCTCATATAGTCTGTATTGCTTATGAATTTCAGGTGTTGGGCCGGGTTGAAGTATGACTAGAAATTTGTTAATATTCAGCAGTGCTGTGATTCAGTTTTGTGCTGCCAGTGTAGCCACCAGCTCAGAAGTAAGAATATTTTAGTTTTAACATATCTCTTTCAACTATAGATTTGTTTTCACTTGTTAAATCTGATCAGTCCGTGACAGGTTTGGTTCTGCAGTTTGCTTGTGCAATATTCTGGCTCTATAGAAATTCAGACTGTTTCATCTTTCATAAGAAGCTATGACATACTGGTTTCTATTTTCAATCAATTTCTTAAAAGGACAGTATTCTTAATAAAAGCCTGAAGCAAATTCTATCTATGGATTTGTGATGCCACCGTATAGAGAAGGAAGCTGCAGTGACATGTCAGTGTCAGAATTCTCTTTTTAGTGTTAATTTTTCATTTTTCTCCAGATTTTGCCTAACCTATGTCATGTACTATGAATTACAAGAGTCTGAATGAGCTATGCTTTAAGGTGTGTTAATTAGCTGCATAAAAAAAGAAGAGATGGAAAAAACTTTTCCTTCGATACTAGATCTCTTAGGAATCCCTTGTAACGTTATGGGAATTGTTTGAAAATAACTGATGGTTACTGGGTTTTTTTCAGAAATAAAATGCACTAGACTCTGCTTTGAGTAGCTTTACATGCACAACATACAGAGAGCTTGTGTGATGCTGTACATAACACTACCACCATCACTGAACTTTTGTGATTTTATGGTAAAGTGAAATATTATATCGTACTTGTTGGCTACACTTGGCTGTCACAGAATAATTTAGGATGCATGAGGCCTGTAGAGGTCACTTAGTCATGTGCTGCTTGGAAGGAATTCAATTTCCAAATTAAAATGGAATTTATTGCTCCTGTCTCTTGCTTAAATATGGACTGTCTCCTTCCAAGTGAGATGCAGCTGAAGTAGCATTACGTCTGACCTGTTAATTCCATCTAGTCAGCCTCTGTTATGAAGATGGGCATCCCTGATGTCTGATACCTCTGATAATGCAGAGTGCAACAGAGAAGTGTTTGTGGTACATGTAAATTCGAGAAGCTATTAAAATCTAGAGTACTTCCCAACTTCTTGTACAATGAAGTTATCCATGTGACAAGTCTAGAATATGCTTCAAGTGTTACCCCCTCATCAGAGCATGTGCCAGAGAGAATGAGGAGACAATGTGGCTTATTTGGAGATCTGTGCTGTTACAGAGATTGTGTTGCTCCTCTCTAGAGCAGATGACCTATGTAATAGCCTAACACAGGACAGAGTCTGTTTCTCTAAGTTATTGCTCAACCTGAGAAGAAGGAATAATCTGAACTAGATGTAGTGTAGGGGCACTGTGAGCTCTGTTCTGTTGTGGCTGGCTGGTAGTTATTTACTATTTGAGGGGATCAAGCTGAGTCCTGTAGATAGCATCTTCCTTCCTGTTGTAGATTAAAGTTGTCTTGTCAGTGATAATGGTAGTGATTAGAGTATGGTTACCCAGAGGCTGCAGGCTATTTTATACACCTTGTACTTGCTTGACCTTAGGTGCAGTTTCCTTGAGATCTTCATTCTCCTCCACCAGCATCTCTTCAGCTTTTACTAGGTTCTGTGAGAGGCTGTTTTTACTGGATCTTTATTTTGTACACACGTGTATTTAAAGTATATTTGTACATACTTCATCCTGCTGGCTAAAAGAAGGAGTTATTGAAAAGGAGTTACTGAAAACTGCTGGCAAGGTCAAGAGATTAAAGATGAGAATGTCTTCATCATTCTGATGTTCAGTTCTGTTATTTGTGCAGAAGGGATGTGATGATTGGAATGAAGGGTGAGGCAGGAGTGTGGGGTCTTGGTGTTGTACTTTATGAATTATTTTTACTGGTTATGATACAATAGACTCTTTTTTTTGTCATTCCTTTTTCTGATCTCTGTTGCAGTTTCTTGCTAGTTGTGAAAGTAGCTGCCTTCCCTGAGAGCTTACTGCAGAAAACTCAGTATTTCAAGTGGTCCCTAAAATGTTTACAAAAATGTGATATCACAATTCTCACTGTCCTATTTCCTTCAAATGTTGTATTAGCTAGGTCATATAATAGAATAGCTATTTAAAGAAGCTGGCATCAAGTTTTTGAGAGGTCTCTATTGAATTTTATTATAGGCACATTGCAGTGGAAACTGAAACTTTGAAATAGTAAATTAGCAAGAAAGAGCTGACAGTGGCCTATAGAAAAATAATAATGCTGGAATATTTCTTCAAATGAACTTTTTTCCTTAAAAGAATTTTTTTTTTAAAAAATTGCATCACACTTCATAATGCACTTGTATCAAAATCAGTATGTGAAGCATGTGGTTAAGACAAGCACAGCTGATGTTTGAACATCAGTTTTAATTGAGGCTGTTCCTACACTCAGCATGCTTTGGGGAAATTAATGGCAGTGTTGGAGTCCTTCAAGAAAAAATTAATTATCCCTGCTGATTCTGAGTTCCTGTGCTTCCTTCTTAACCTCTTTTTCTGATAGCCCAGCAGGTTTGGAGAGTCAGTGTTTATTTATACGGAATATTTCATTGGTTTGAGGGGAGGGTGTGGGCATTTAAAAATTTACCAGCTGTTTCAGGTCACTTACAGCTTAAGCAGCTCTTTCGTTCTGAATGATTTATTTAGTTGGCCTCTCATTGAGTTGTCAGCAGTTTGCAGAGACTGTAACTATGTGAAGAAAAGATCCTAATTTGTCAGCTCGAGAGAAGGAGTTGTTTGCAGACAGAGAGAAAAAGGAATGAGTTGATTTTGTGTCTGACATGTTGGCTATCCCCAGATGCAGCCCTGAAAGAAAAGTGGCTGTCAGCCATGTGTTTGTGGTTAGAGATGGAGAAGGGGACTGAGTGTGTGAGGTTAAAGGAAGGTGGGGATTGGAGCAGGATATTTCTTCTGTGAGAGTGTTCGTGTGCATGTTTTATGGCTCATCAGGAAAACTAGAGGCAGCTGTCAGAACAAAGAGCAGATATGAACAAGGAGATGAGCTTTCCCTGAGCTTGAGAATAAGATATTATATGGCATGAAAAAGAAAAATGCAGCATGGTAAATAATCTATAGCTGTGGAGGGTATAGTTTCTGATTCATCTGCAGTGGCAGTTCATGACTGTAGGAGGTTTGCCAGCTGTATGGCACAGTGGCTTAAAAACAAGTTTGGCAGTAGTGCTGAAGTAAGTTGAGGCAAGCCTTGTGCTGCAGAGGCAAATTGGTAATTTCCAGAAATCAAAAAAAAGAATGATGCATGCCATCTTGGCATTTGGAAGGAGTAGGACAAAAGCAGGGTTAGAAGATCATGATCTCATTGATATAATGTTGGGTTGTTTTGGTTTTTGATTTTGTGGTTTTTGGTTTTTTTTTTAAGCTTATACAGAAACTGGTTATGCTTTAAGTTGGTGATGCCAGTCCCAACGGATAACAGTAGGTATTGCTGGTATTCCTGTAGAACCTGATTTAAGCAATGCTCTTGGTAAATGCATGTAGTTACTATTCATATGGAACTACAGTTAATAATGCTACTGTTCTTAATTATTTATCCAATCAAAAGTCTCTCCATAAATGTCTGCTTGTCTTGCATCTACAAGTGCTTTATATAGGATCAGTTTAGCACTAATATTGCAGACCATATTCTGGAAAAAACACATTTTGAAACCAGACTCTTTATTGTCCCTTCAATCTTGCTTTATACAAAGATGCAGAGATATAGTTATATCTTAACTGTATTGTAACCACAACAAACTCAATGCCAGAAAGTTCCAATTCTTTTACTCATGGACTTTTAGTAGAGCCTAAACTCTCAATGTGTTGTATATTTTGTGAATGTTATGTGCTTGGGGACAGTATTGGTAGAGGGAAGTGATACTGAGACTCTAGGGTGGGTATGGATCTAATCTTTCAGACACCTGGTGTCTGTCTGTATATATTTATATGTTTTGAACAGATTGACCCACAGTAGTAACAGAATATAGAAGCAGGTGTTTCAGGAATTTTTTTTCCTTTAGACATGTTTAACTTTGTCTTTCTGTGCCCATAGTAAGTACACTGATCTCTAATAAGCCGTGTTTCTTATGGATATTGGTGAGTTCATACACAGCATTTAAATAGATTTGGCAATAGTGATATATACATAGTTCTCTGTTTATAGCCTGATTAAATTAGTGAATTTCTATCTAATACACATAGGGGTGAGGTTGCCTGGTATTTTTTGCCAAATTCAAATACCTAGTGACTAAAATCAACCTAGCAAGACTGTTCTGTGATAGGTGTGCAGGAACTGTCTTCTTGATTGCTGTGCTTGAGTAAAGATTCTGTTGGTCCCTGCATGTATTGTATTTTGGTCTGTTTGAATGTTTGCTTTTTTTTCTTCTTTTTCAGTTTGCTTTACATCTTTTTCTGCACAACTTTGCCCTGCCTGCAACATAGGAAAGAGTTTGAAAACTGAGAAGGACATTTTAGGTCAGGATCAATTGGTATTTTAAGCTTGTAACAGGAAATTACAGCAAATGTTATCATCTCTCCAGTTGTATACTACCTACAGTGGCAATGTATGCAACTGTGTTCTGTCAGGCTGACTGAAAGCTGAGAAAGATGTTTTCTTTGGCCTGTAGGTAGCATGTGAGACACACAGTCATCACTGTCAGACCCTTGTACATCACCCACGCCTCCTAATGCCCACTTTCTTGCATGCATAAAAACTGGATGGCCTTTTCAGTCATGAGCTGGTTTTCTTCATATTTTTCTACAAGTTTCTGGTCTCTTGCATGTTTATATGTAATAGTAAAGGAGGCAAATATAAAATAAAAAACCTCAGCTGTTGTGAACAACAGCAAATATCACAATACAGAAAGGGCAAGGAAAGGGCAAGGGAAAAGAAACCAGTATGCAGAAAGATAAGTTGAAAACATCACCAACTGAATATTGTTTAATCTCTGAAAAAAAGAAATTCTAATGTTGTATGTGGTTTTTTGGTTGTGGTTTTGGTTTTCTTGGTTGGTTGGTTGGGTTTTTTTAAGAAAATGTTACTGTCCTCAGATGTAACTAATATTGCACAGGAAACATTTTCTTTGTTTTACAGCTAAGATAAATTTCTTTAAATAGCTAAAATGCAGTGATGTAAATTTTTTTTAGTGTTTCTATGATGCAATAAAAAACTCCAAGCCCAGTCCTGCATGGATGTTAGTTTTAATGTAGATTCCAGCTAGAAGCTTTTTCTGTAAGAGGAAAATCTAGAGAGAGGGAAAAACCCCTATTTTAACAAGTAGGAAAAAAACTAAGGTAATTAAAGTATAGCACACACATCGAGGATTGTCTATATGTGGATCTGCTGTGAGAATTTCTGAATAGAATGAAATGGACAATTTTGTTTCCAGCAGGGCTTTTCTGGCTAAATGGAGAGAAGTTTTAATTTTAAAAAATATTGAAACTAAATTCAAGCTCTAAGGAGCCGTGGAGAGTATTAGGTTCTGTGTATATAAATAAATGTGCTTACTTTAGGTCTCTGGTGGACTTAGAGTGCACATTCTGAGATGTGCACAGAGAGATCTCTGTGGGGCTGAATTCTGCAGTGCTGTGGTGTAAAGCACACCTGCAGCTGTAGAAGTAACTGTGTTGTTAAGGAAGTCCTGACTCTGTTGTTCTCTTAGCTCCATGTTTTAACACACTGTAGTTAACTACTCTGTTTCTGTTCTTGGAGTAATGGAGTGGTTCTGCTCTGATTAGATGTGCTATTTTCCCTTTTAATGTCTTATCTTTGCCTCTTTGAGAAGCCTGTGTATTTGTTCCTGCATGCTTTTCCAGTTTCAAGTATAATTTTTCTCATTCATTTCCTTCCCCTTCTAAGCCCTTCTGTTCCAACAAGTGAAGGCCAGTGTTTCTGCTTGTTAATTTTCCTGTTCCATTTCAGTGCCAGGTTCTGTGCCCAGCAGCTATTCTTTCCTGACTAGATTCACAGCCACAATCTGTCTCTACTTGATGTACTTGGACTGATGCTGCTTTCAAGGAACTGCTTAACCAGCACACTTTGATTCAGAGAAGGGGGGGGGGAAGTGGTAACAGTAGTAAGGTTTCAAAGTCCCTACACTGCATCTGTTCTTGAAATTTGCAGTGGCACCTGACAGGTTAGAAGGGAAAAGAAACTTCTTTTGCCCCTTCCATCCTCCTTAAAAAGTCTTCAAAGGGATCAGTTGATGGGCTTCATCCTCAGATGATGGTTATGGTTGTCTTGCTTTTCAAACCTTGCATATCTAAATGCATATGTTTCAGTAAATAGCTTAAAGTTTGTTATAAATGATATAGGACTGACTTTCTTCTTAGTAGTTAGTATAACTACTTAGATTTGAAGAAGAGTACTTCTGACCTTGCATCTGGATGAATAAAAGGGAATTTGAGGCCTATATCCAGCAACTGGGGAATCCCAAGTTTCTCCATTATTTCTCCCCTCCCCAACCCCCAGTTGCTAGCCTGCATGAAACTTGTGAAATATGTTTCTTTCCCCAAGTAGTGGATTGGTACCTCTTTAGCAATGTGTTACAGTGCGGTATCAGACCTTGGAGAGACTATGAAAGCAAGACTCTAGCTTCTCCATAGTTCTTGTAATCTAGTAAGAATTGAGGGGGGCAGTGGTATCAGCTGTAAATGTATAAATCTTTGGAAACTGCTGGTTGGGTGGGTCAGGTAAGTGGCTTGTTTCAGGGAAAGATGTAAAAGCTTCAGGTGAGTAATTTTGTTAGCCAATTTTTGTCAGTCTGTGCAAGTATTAGTGTAAACACAGCTTGGAGTCGGGTGTGATACTTCTTGGTCTGGTTACAATTTGAGGAAATTTAGGTGGAGCTGGGACCAGGCTGAAGAAGTGACCTAATGCAGAGGGCAGTTTGTGAGTGGAAGGAGACAGAGGAGTTGTGTATGGATGTAATGGGCAAATCCACATGCAAATAAAGTTAGTTAATGGCTTACAAAATAAGTTGTTTTGTTGTAGAATTTAAGTGCTCAACATATACACAGCACTAATGAAAACTACTGAAAACCAAAATCTGTCTGTGTAAACATAACATCATGATTCAGTTTGTGATTAAATTCTGTCACATCACATATTGCTGCACCAACTTTGTGAAGGGTCCCTCATCATCATTTGTGTGAATTACTGAATGGTTTATGCTGTGTCTGGCATAGTGGAAAAGCAGAGTCATGTAGAGATGCATCAAATGACTACTCTGCAAAGAAGAAAATGTTAAAAACATGAGAATATAATCCATATAACCCTGGTATTTGGAAAACCACCATAGTCTAGGCATAGCCAACCATTCTTAACTAGTGAGCAGCCATTCTATTGAACCATATGACAAAGATCAATGTGTTATGTTCACAGTAGTAAATAGCAATTCTAGGGTACAGACACTTGTCACCTATATTAAGTAATGGGTTGCTGAGATTTCATCTTGAGGTGAATGTGTAGAGACAGCAATACAGAATTGAATTAATTTTTTTTTTTGCATTTGTGGCCATGTGAATGACAAGTATTTGTCATGTGTCTATCTTATCTCCATGCAAATGAATCACAGAAGATATGAAGGGAAGTATGCATTTAATTGCTTCTTTCAGTCAAGTCTTCTGTAAAAGATAGTTTGTAACCTCAAAACTATCACCAGTTGCTGGGGTGAGTTTGTTTACTTGCCAGAGAATTCCTGATGGTATAAATAAATAAAAATGACCAAGGGTTATATTAGCAAAACAGAATTTGAGTTTCCTAGTCCTGCACCCAGTACTTGAACTTAATCAAACCTTATCCAAGTTAAAAAAATTTAGTAGCATATTTCCTCTTGATGGTCAATGTGATCTGCATAAACTATTTCTTACGTGCTCTGTAGAATCTATCTTGGGAATTAGTATGCCATACAAAGGAGTTCTGGGGCAATCAGCTACAGCAGTTTAATTACTGGCTGTTAAATTTTTCATGTTTAGTCAAATCTTGCCCATAAATGCAAACTTTATTTTTGAAATTATATAGATAATACATTTAACTGTGTGTGCAGAATAATACACAATTTTATGTGAATTAAAGAAAGATGCCTTGAAATTAAAAATAATTAAAAAAAACCCCAAAACCCTAAAACAAAACCAAATGACTTGCCAACAAATACAATAAAACTTTGTTCCCTTAGGGGTGAAAAGTAGATTATGAAAGCCTTTCAGTCAAAATGCCATTTTCTTCCTTGTGTTCCATTTTATGTAGAACTTGGCTGTGCATATGTTGACCGTTCTGCACATTTCATGGTATTTCAGGAAAGCTTGGGTTTTATCTGTTTGGTCTCACAGAACTTTCAGTTTCATCAATTTTTCACAATCAGAATTGTAAAAGGATGAAGGAGTGTAAGTGTTTCTCAATGCTAGATGAATCCTGACTTGTCAGTGTTACATAAATTCCCAGTATATTATTGGGAGTAAACTACTTAATAATTAGAAGTACAAGGTTTTTACAAGACAGAGCTTTAACTGTGGTGTCACAGATGGGAAGAAGTAGGATTCCTGAGATGCCTGGCTGGTTGCCAACATGGCATGGCAGAAAGTAGGAGTTACTTTTATTCCATAAGGAAGGAAGGTGTGTTCTTCAAACCAGGTACAAAACAGAAGTCTAGTGATGGACATTTGAATTAATGTACACCATAGGACCCCTGTGTAATTCTGGATCATAAGGAGACCAATAGGATATTTTTGAAGTTGGGCTATTTTGGCATCAGTTTGCTACAGCACTGAAGTTTTGAATGAATGTTGTAATTTGGGCGGGAGTGCTATTAATTAATGATCCTTAATGACAGCATATTATGAAGATATGAGACTGCTTAAGAAACAATTGTTTTAAACTTCTAAGTTGCAGTGTTTCATCTTCCTTGTAACCAGGGCTGTAGGTGATCAAGGAAGGCAAGCAGGTAAAGAAATGCTAGCAGATTGTCTAAGAGGTGGCTTTTCTCCCATATTTACTTTTTAGCTTTTTTTTTGGGGGNATAACTACTTAAGACAAAGCTTACCAAACAAAATTAGTAAATTGTAATTAAGTTTGTGTAATCTCAGTTGTCGGAAGGTTGGTAGGAAGGACAACAGTTCAGTGCTACTAGAGCTATAGAAATGGAGGAGACATGGGTATTTGTAATTCAGGCAACAGTTTTTTTGAGATTGATGTTAGTGTGGGCTGTCAAGCTGGAAAAAATGCTGAACGAATACAGAAGCCTGGCAGCAAGATTGAGCTTGAATTTGAATTTCACATGATTACTCAAGGGCATGGTAAATCTGTTTCACAAAGGTTACAGTGGTCCTGTGCTCTGCTCAGTAAAATATACGAGGTCTTTATCCGAAACAGAAACAGGTTTCCTGAGCCTGAGCAAAACAGAAAGCACACAAAGGATGTAGGCTTGTTTTATTTTGGGTGTCTGTCTATATGTGTATGTGTGTTTTTAAGATAAATGTTCATGGGGGTGTATGTGTGTGCATGTGTATCTGCCTACATGTTGATACTGTGAATTTAGTTTTTGGTTTTAGAAAAATTTCCTTCCCTCTTTCTCCCCATACTCAGTAAAAGAGGTTTCGTATCTTAATACTTTCAGGGACCGTTGTGCCCTCTGTCAGTCTGGGAGTGGAAGTCAAGACCATGGCTCTGCCTGCCTCCGTGTCTGCTGAGCTTATTTCAGCATTCTGCCTTCCCAAGTGCTGAATCAGCAGTCAGTTCTTCAGCACTGTTGAGGTATGTAACATGATTGAACAGTAGCTGAGGGAAAGAACCCTTGTGAATGTTAGGGCATTCCTCATGTGTTACTTTGCTGGATGAGGAGTACAGAGTAAAATCTTCCTCTTTTAACAGCAGGAGTCTAAGAACTGTGAGTTCCCTTGTTCTTTTTTGTCTTCAACTGCCACCACAAACTAGATGACAAGAATCCAAGAACTTACTGTCTGTATTAAAAGTTCCATTTGAAACTCTTGGTAAACTGGAGCTCTCCAGTATTCTGAGTTACTGTGTCGCTGCCCATCTGAATTGATGGTATAGTCCTCAGTGACCACAGCAATCCAGGAGGGCAAGGCTCTAACAGGATGAAAACCTGGAGTCAATGTGTAACTACTGCAACACCCTTCTCAGTGTACAGTCAGTGTTCAGCCCTGTTTGTTTTCCTCTGTTTCTTACACTGTTCAGTGCTCGAGTGTTTTCTCAACTTTGTGGACCACCAAGAGTTCCTGTTTCCTGATGTGCTTATCACAGACTTCAGAGGTCAGGGTTGGATCTACCTCTCTTTAAAATTACCTATGGTTTTTGTCAGGGTTGTTAACAAGAATATGTATGTGGCAGTTGGGGAGTAGACTACAGGGAAGGTGTAGCAGTCAGTGACCCCAGCTAAAAAGCTCTTTCCTTAAAGAGCTTGACTCTTCACAGAATTGTAGGGGTTGGAAGGGGCCTCGAGGTCAGAGTCCAACCCCCTCTGCCAAAGCAGTTCCCTAGAGTAGGTTTTGTACCCTTTAACATATGCTTATTGGTTTGCTTAATTATATTGGTTGAGCAATTAACCTAATAGTTTTGCTTGTAATTACCATTGCAAAGGGAGCTTCCTCTCTTTAGGTAACTCTTCATGTAACGTAATTCATCTGACATTCATAGCATGATCACATTAGGCAAAAGACTTCTTGTGGTTTATACTTAATGAAACTATCTATGTGTCTAACTTGCCTATTAGTGTATGTGAAGTGTTCATGGTTTAGTTACCCCAAATGATCACTGGTGAACTCCTTGCCTGATTGAATAATCTCTACCAAAATTGGTACATATTTGTCTCTTACTAAGGCTTGACTGAGGAAATAAGGCATATGGTGACCTTAAACTGTAGCCAATGGTATCCAGGTTAATTCAAAAGGGAATTCTGTAAAAATGTACCTGTCAGAAATAGATAAACTAATTGATGAGGGAGAATTGTGAAACAATATTCTGCTTCAGTGTTTTAGCTGGCTGTCAGAAATAGATAAACTGCAAATATAGAGATGCTTGCCCTGTGAAAGAACCCTGATTTTTAATGGTGACAACATGCACTACTCAGTAACTTCATGGTCTGTCAGTGACTGTGGGAATAGGCAATTGTGCTGTAATGTGAAGGTGTGGAAGTCTAATACTGAGGAAACAAAAATGACAGAATGAGCAATGGTATCTAAGCATTTTATTAGGTATTGAAATCAGACTGCATGATTTCTTCACAAAGAATGTTCTTGTAGTAAAAGTTGTATTGGGTAAATTAGATAACCAGGCTGGAATGATGCTTTCTCCTATATTAAAATTTAGTTCCTAAATTATTTTCTAGAGAAACCCACCTTTATTCCATTTTTTTTTACTGTGAATGCAGTATCATAGTTGAGACATCTAAACAAAAGGGTTAATACATCCTTATTAATATTGGACTCCTGTTGTTATTTTGGCCAAATTATCCCTTTTAGGAAGAAAAATTTGAGAATTGTAACAAGAGTATAATGCCTTTAGACTCCTGAGCTGAAGTGTCTATTGTTCAAAACTTGAGAAAACAGTGTCAAACCTCACAAGCTCTCTTTATGAGTATAATCTAACACACAAATGAGCTACTCCATATTCAATTTTTGGAGTAATTGAAAGAAAAAAATAGGGAATTTTAGATTTTGCGAGTAAAGCCGTCAGATCTCTTAGAAGATGGACATTATTTTAGTCCTGCCAGTTTCCGATGCTTTCCCTATTGATGCTGAAACCAGTTTTTTTCCGTGCATTAAGATAACTACAATCATTGTCATCTGTGTCAGGTTCTTGCTTACTGGAGGTATCTTAGCTTTTCTTCTGATGCTGGGGGATTAATGATAGCTTTGAGATTTTCCTAGGAGAAAGGAAGATGAAAGACTTATAATTTCTCTGTAAATATGCAGCTCAACGTGTTTGTGAGAATCTATGAGTAACTGTAAACAAATAAGTTGTGTTTGGTCATATTTCTGAGAAAGCAGTTTTTTTCCTTACCTATATTCTGTTCTCTGTTTCCAGAACATCATCTTGTGAGGGATGAAGGCTGACCTCTGTTACTTGATTATTTTCTGGTTGGACAGTTTAGCATGTTGCCTCTTTTAATCTTTTCTGGATTTGAAATTTGGAATCTAGAGTTATCGAAGTTACTTAGTTTGTGTTAACCCCATTTGCAGAAACTCAGATTGCTTTGTAAATCTATGCAAAAGCTACTCTATGTTCTGAAACCCTATACATTTTAAAAGAAGTGATAGCAAGGGCTCCCTTGCATAAGGGAAGAAACCAATTGCTGCTTGTAACAAGACCAGTTCTCAGAGTAGGGAAGAGATCATAATTTACTCGTGGTGTTTACCTTGCAATCATGTAGTAGGTGCTTACTGTTGGACTTAAATTCTGTTCTGACATTAATACAACTCTACATTTATTATCAAATTAATGAACTAGTATTTTCACTGTCAAGGTGTAAAACTTTCATCCATGTAAACAAATGCTAATCATGGATGGCTCCCTGCTCCAAAAAGTAAAGATATAGGGCAAGACAATGGAAAATCAGTTTATTAGACTATTTATGCTTAAAATACTGTGACCTACATTATGCCCGGGAATTTAAGTTAAATGTGTTGCAAAACCTGGTGACTTTTCAGTGTTCCTAAAAGCAAGCATGATCTGAGAGTCAGTGCAGAATACATTTTCCAGCAGTGTGGTTTCTCTTTGACAGCATCATGGCTGAAACAAGGTTCTTACTATATTCTTAAGAATTCCAGTGTATTTCAGCCCATATTGGTTAAAATTTTATTTTAGTGATCTTTTTCCACTAATATGTTAGAGCAATTCCTTGCAGTGGTGCAGAAACCAGTGCTGAAGAGTTGAGAAGTCCAGGAATAGATATTACTGGATGTAGTCTGAATAGGTTACCTAACATGTATCTTTCATCATTCTTATCAAATAGCACTGTAAGATTTCACAAGAATTAACAACTTCCCAAGTGCAGCTCTCGAATGGAAAAGTTTGTATTTACACTTTGCATGTTGCATATTGGGGCAAAGATACAACAAGTTGTTTGTATCCTTTGTGCATTTTTGCTGCTAGGCTTTGGCAGGTGGAAGGCTGCTTAGTTGGAGGTAGTTTTACTACAATGTTTTCTACACTGTAAGGACACTGATTTCAGCTCCAGTTCTAAGTTCTCAGCAGCTGAGAACTGAAGTCCTGCTTCAGTTGTCTTGTTTCTCCTGCCTCTGTAGAGAAAGCCAGCAGCACACAGGCATCGGCTCTGAAGTTTGCAGCTGGATTAATTTAGCCCTGCTCAAATTCAGGGCTCGTTAGTTGTGTTTAGCAATGCATTAGCATATTTCCTGAAGCAAGCATACTGCCACACTGCACCACCATGTAAACACATCAACCCAATCAGATATAAGAATACTGTAGCAACGAAGTAGATGTGTCACTTAACTAACTCCTCCTAAGACATTTCTGCTGTTGTGGGTTGTGGGGGGAAACCCAACCCAAACTGTCAGAAGCAGTAAGTTCTCATCTTCCAGTTGTGAGAGCCAGCACTAGAGGAGGATGAAATGGACATCATGCTACAAAGTCTGCCACGTGTTAGCTGGCCAAGGAACGATGAGTCTTAGGAAGCACAGTTGTTCTGTGCTCTTCTCTTGGGACAATTCAGCAGCAGACAATCTGAATCTCTAATAGAGTATCTTGTGTTTGCCTCCTGCAGTGATTTACTAGAACAGCTGTGTAAATAGCAAAATATATTACTGCTGCATTTTATATCACACTCTTTCACAGAATCACAGAATATTGGGACATGGAAGAGACCTTGAAGGATCATCTAGTCCAGCCCCCCTGCCCAAGCAGGATTATCTAGAGTAGATCACATAGAAACGTGTCCAGATTGGTCTTGAATGTCTCCAGAGAAGGAGACTCCACAACCTCTCTGGGCAGCCTGTGCCAGTGATCTGTCACCCTCACGGTGAAAAAGTTCTTCCTTGTATTCAGGTGGAACTTTCTATGTACCAGCTTGGACCCATTGCCCCTTGTCCCATCACTGGCCATCACTGAGAAGAGCCTGGATCCATCCTCCTGGCACTCACCCTTTACATATTTATAAACATTAATGAGGTCACCCCTTATTCATTACTGAAAATATTTGGTATTGCTTTTGGCAGAAGTCATGGTGTAGATTAGGTTTTGTCCTTACTGGAAGAAAGCAGCCACAAATTCTTTTGGTTGTTTTAAGATCAAAGTTCCTCATAAGTTAGTATTTTCCTGGGGTTTTTCTTTCTATAGATGTTATTGTTGATAATTGATTAAAATTATTTAATTGTCTATTTCTATTTCTTATTTTATTAAAAAACAGGAGGTGATTTTAAAGATCCAGGCTTAGTTCCCTATTTGTAGGATTTGTGCATTGAGCAGCAGTGGGTGGCTGTGAAGGTGCAACATGGCTTAATCTGGATGAAAAAATACGATTTATACAGGAAGCATGCTATTTTTGGATACTTACATTGACATGAATCCCTTGTGAATTAAACCATTTAATATATGAAATGGAAAAAGTCCTTCTAATCTTCCTTTTGAATGAGCCGTGAAATAGGATCCATGAGCAGCCTGGAGTGTGAAGAGGATACTGTGGCTTGGTTCCAATATTTTTTTTATAAGATATTGGAAGATTTTCACTAGACAGGAGCATAAAGGAGAACTTAAAACTTTCTGTAAAATAGTGCAATATGAATCTAAAAATATGTACACTTCTCATGGCAAAAGCTTTCAGTAGTCTTTCTGAAAGTGATCCTGACCCTCCTCAACAAATGCATAATATACTCAACTGCAAGATGTCACTTTCTAGTAGAAATTAGTTAAATAATTTCATTTGTAGTTTTACCTCTGTTTAGGAAAAAACAGTACTCACATTTCATCCCTGCTCTAATACATGCTACAGTGACTAGAATTAAGAGATGTATATGTAGTCAACAATGTTTAAAAAATTATTTATGTCAAGTACCTCTTGGTTAAAAGTCCTAAGCTTATGATACAAACTTCAAGACATCTGAAGAGCTGAGATTTGTATCACAGTAAAATATTTTTGGAATGCATTGATTCCTTAACAGGGTGTGAGTTTTTAAGCCTTCTTTCCTTTCAAGCAGCATGTTTGTCTGACATTAAACTGTTGCTTCTGGTTTGCAAATTAATAATACTGGCTGTGTGGTAACAAACTTTTCCTAATACTTGTTATTAAATAAATTTAAATCTTCCTCCTAAGTAATCAACCTCTTCTTCTATTGACTTGATTTAAAAGCTGAACCACAGCAGGTGAATAATACTCATCACAGTTGTTTCTTTGAAGAAATTTTTAATGATCTAGGGTTTCCAGTTGTGCTCACTATTTAAAGCTTGGCTTTCCATATGTGCAGGTTTGAGACTTTGAGGCTTGAGCACATCTCTGAGTTAGACTGAGAGTTTCCTGAAGTGGCAGAAAGTGTTTTACAGGTACGTTTGCCCCACTGTAGCAGTGCCCTGCTGGGGCCTGTTGCTGCTTTCCTTGGGTTTATTCATGCAACACTGAAACTGGTATCATCAGAAATAGCTCCCTGTATTTTTGTCTGTAACAGCAGAGATTGAATAGTCGACCTACATACAAGATCTGGAGGCTATCCTGATACAAAAGAGTCATAAGGAATATGAAATGTGTTAGGAGCAGGCTTTTTGACTTAGAGTTGTGGTGCTGTTGGCAGCAGCCTGCAATGTGCCCACCAGAGACTGCAGACTGTTCTGGCAAAGAATCTTTGTTTCTCAACTTGTGTTGATAAATAACGAGTTCAAGATCAGAATTCTTTCTGGAATCCCAAACTGTGCTGTCACTGCTAAGTATAATGCTGATTCAGCATCACTGATAGAAGAACTTGCAAGTGAACAGAGTAGTAGATCAGTTCTTGTTTAATGCTGGTAGGACAACTGCATGTGGAAGGTAGGGTAGGAAACTAGCTAGTACCATCTATTGGGGGTGTGTGTGTGTGTGTAACCCACTCTGTCATTATCTTAAAAGGGAAAGGATGACTGAGAAGCCAATGTCAGAAACATCATTTTCTAAAATTGTACTGCAGAGAAATAAGAGTGCTGGGTAGTTTTGCAAAACAGGGTACGTCCTGTGATGGTGATGTTATCATCTGTGCCTGATGTTTCATCCAAAGAAACTGGTCATGTAAGTATTTACTTAATGCTTGTTAATGGTTGCATGGAAGCCGTTCCCACTGGTGTTGTAGAGTGCTGTAAGGTGCTTAATGGGTACAGTTTTTCATGTTCTGGATAAATCAGTACCTTAAGGCAGTACAGCAATGCTGTTACATTGCCTCTTTGGAAGAAGCATCAAATTAGGGTTTTTGCTGTGTGTTACTCAAGTCTAATTTTAATGAGTGGACTGCTTCAGTTATATGTGTAAATAAAAGCAAATTTGTGCACACTAGTAAATCACCAGTTTGTTCATGGGAATATTTTACACCTGCTAATACTGGAGAGCTTGATTACTTGCCTCAATTTTGCTCTGTAGAAGACCAATTGCTGACCTTGTGGGTATAAAACCCTCTTGTACTACGTTAATTGCCTAGTCTCTGTGGCACTTAAAATTCTCTCATATAGTCTGTGAGGAGATTTGTAGACATATTCAAAGTTTATTTACTGTTGACTAGTTTTGCCTGAGGAATAGAGCTCAAAGTTCCCTTTTTGTATGCAGAAAACAATTCTATTTTTAGTTTCCAGGGTATCTCTTTTGTCAAGTAATGGGAAGCAAGTGATTTCCTGACAGTTGAAAAGCCACCAGGTATTGTTCTAATGGTTGATCTTTCCAGAAAGTGCTGCTTTTATGAGAAACTTGAGAAAAGTATTCATTATTGTGAATCAGTGCAGTTGTGTTAAGCTTACTAGATGTACAGAATTGTCACAATTGATGATCTGGTATGGGCAGGAGGGATTTAAAATTCTGAGTGTAGTTCCCTGATACAGTGGCTTCACAATCAAGTAGTCCTTAAATACTCTGGACTCTGAAACCATTAGGTTTGTGGTTCTAATCTTCTGAGTTGCCTAAAAAATTTAGTTGCTGAGACCAGGACAGATTGTCTTCTAAAATGTGTTTGGTTTTGGGTTTTTTTGTTTTTTGTTTTTTTTTTAACCCATGTCATATTTGCCTTGTGTTGAAGTGGGTCTGTCCTATGACCAGCATTCTACATGGAATACTGAATATTATGTACTTCCAGAAAGTTGTCAGTTTAAGACACGTGTCCAAATCAGTAACTAAGGCTGAGAGAGTCTGGTAGTGTGTATCAGCACAATGTAACAGAAATATAGTCCATGTTTCTTTTCTCTGATCTCCTCTGTTTGCACAGATGTTTTTTCTTACATGCCTCACTTTGGGAATTTTCCCTGCTGCCAGATGCCCCACTCATGGAAGGATGTTACAGTCATGGCAGTCTGTGGCTTCCTTATGAGGGGGAGCAAGGGGGCAGGTACCAATCTCCTCCCGATGGAACCCGAGGGAACAGTATGAAGCTGCAACAAGGGAGGCTTAAGTTGGATATTACTGAAAGGGGGATTGGGCACTGGAACAGGCTCTCCAGGGACATGGTCACAGCACCCAGCTTGACTGAGATAAGGAAGCATCTGGACAATGTGCTCACTCCCACACTCCGACTTGTCTGGTCCTGTGTGGAGCCAGGAGTTGGACTTGATGATCCTTATGGGTCTATTCCAACTCAGGAGATTCTAGGATTCTAAGAACTACTGTTATAAATAAGATTGTTACAGTGCATTGGTCCTAAATGCTGATCTTCCCAATAAAGTCAGATGACAGGTTAGTGTAAATAATGCTATAGCTGAGTTCTTGGCCAGGTTGGAATCTTTAAAGCATGTCCTATTTAAAGATCAGTTCATTTACGTGTTATTGGAGCAGGGAAGCAAACATCTGTGCAGCTTTTTTGCTAATTACCTCTGATGTTTGTGTTTAGACAAGCTGCTCGTGTTCCTGCTCTTCTATGCTGCTCAATTTCGCTCATGTTTGGAGAAATCTCTTTTGTCCTCTCTCATGGCTTTCAGAATACCCTAAAATTCAGGTTTGTGTTCTTTCAGCCCCTTGCCCTCTCTTTCCACCCTTTGCTCTGTCACTTTGCAGTTAGTTTCAAGCAAGGACCTAGTGCTTCTCTGTGAATCACAGGTTCACAGAATGTTAGGAGTTGGAAGGCATCTCGAAAGATCTAGTCCAGCCCCCTGCCTGAGAAGGATCACCTAGATTAGATCATACAGGAATGTGTCCTGGTTGGTCTTGAATGTCTCCAGAGAAGGAGACTCCACAACCTCTCTGGGCAGCCTGTCCCAGTGATCTGTCACCCTCATGGTGAAAAAGTTCTTCCTTGTATTCAGGTGGAACTTTCTATGTACCAGCTTGGACCCATTCCCCCTTGTCCTATCACTGGCCATCACTGAGAAGAGCCTGGATCCATCCTCCTGACATTCACCCTTTAAATATTTATAGACATTAAGGAGGTCACCCCTCAGTCTCCTCTTCTCCAAGCTGAAGAGACCCAGCTCCCTCAGCCTTTCAGTACTGATGTAAAAGAACATGGTGCAGGACAAATGCATGTGAGGAGGTAGAGTGATCACCAGTGGGTGGAAGTAACTATCCTGGTGGGTTGTGACACTGCCAGTCTGAAGATTGGCCCACTCATATTTTCCACTCTGGAAGTGTTATTGATAGTTGTCACAGACAGAGAGGAAGCTTTCTGCTTATATGTGACTAGATGATCTGCTCAGTATGGTTTTCTGTCTCTTTCCAGTGAACCCAAAGAGGTTTTGATCTGTACTCATGGAGCTATTCTGATAATTCTTTTTTTCTTTAAAATATATTTCACTTCGTAATAGCTTATATTTATGAAGGACAAAATGTACCCAAATTGAAATGTAGACAGTCATTAGTGTTAAGGAATTTGGACCTTGAATATGAAAGGCAGGGTTTTATTCCTCTGTTGATGCCATTATAGTTGTCTTTACCACTTGTGCAGAGTACTTTTAGTACATTAAGTTTTGTATTATGTTTCTGTTCAGGGTATGACATAAATTATTTAAACTGATTAATTTGGATTTAGCGTCAGTTTCAGCATTCTGTATTTTAATTTTAGCTGAATGTGTTGTGTTAGCAGTGCATCCTTATAAATCTATTGGAGGCTGTCCTTTATCTCACTCTATAAATAACAAATCTCTTACCTAGTATTCAACAGAAGCAGTTGGATGTGTTGACAGTTGGACTTGTGTGCATGTTCTTTTTCGTTAATATTTCTTAACAAACCCTATCCTGTGATCATAAAATTTGAGCAACTCCCCTGTTTAAAAAAGGAAACAAGTTCTTCAGATGTGGAATTAAGAAGGGCAGACTTTACATTTCAAGACTTTTTAGGTTTCACTGTGACTATTTTGTACAGCTTGAATTGTTATGTTGTAGACCAGGAATTAATTGCTCAGCCTTTGAGCCTAATAGTACTTAAGTATATGGATAATGAGAAGCACTAAAAAAGCTCTCTAATTAAAATAAAATTATTTACAACACCAGCAGCTCCTAGTTGTAGTGGCTGCAAACTTCTTTATACCTGTTCCAATCTTAGCAGTTTGGAGCAGGTAGGATTTAGCTTTGCTACAATTCAGGCTTTTGGCAGTAGTGTAGAGGCTATGCTCAATCCTCCAGAATTTCAAGAAATACAGCAAAGCAGATTTAAGGGGTTTTTTTCCCTACATAGAGCAGTGTTGGGCATTTTCTTTGGGTGACATACTTAATGCTTTTCCTAGTATGATACGAGAGAGGGGGGGGAAAAAACCGCTTAGTAGTTCACATGTGAGCTACTGGAGAAACCTGTGGAGAAGCCTTGGTTCTGAATTGTCCGAAGACACCACTCTGACCTTGCTATTGCCAGAAGAGTTACACCTTCATGTAATCATTTCCTCTGCTGTCCTAGGAACCTGGCTCTGACCCCCTTCTTAACGGGGAGCTTTAATGGAAAGCAGAGATACATTTGGTTCCCATCCTTGACTTTTATGCAGCCAGTAACGTTGGTAGCAAGAGCTACTCATGGAGAAATATGTGGCTCTTGCATGCACAGATTCCGTTTGGCTGCACTTGTGCGTACTCCTCGAGGGTGCTGCAGCACAGTGTATGGTCCTCAAAAGCTGTAACTGTGTCTCTGCTTGCTGGAAAATTAAGCTCAAAGGGGTGTGGAAGTGAAAACTGATTGTCACTGAAGAAAAGTTGATGAAAGAGATATGGTTGTCTTGGAGAACTGCAATTTTGATTTCCAACTGATTGTGAATGAGCATCACAACTGTTTTAGTAGCTGAAGTTAAATACTTAAACACACCTACCCACTTTTAAAGTTAATTTTATGCTTGTAAAGTTGGGTGCTCAAGCATTCTTTTAGCTTGGTCCCTTGCACAAGTATATTATCATTATATGTGACTGTCATAAAGGATTGGGTTTTGTTTTCCCATGTTGAGTGTGCAGGACAGATGGAGCTTACTGCATCAGATAACTGCAGCACTTTCTGTATACTGTCCTGATGCCTGGCTAATCAGCACTACACAATTGTGAACCCAATTGCAGGATTATTAACTGCTTTGGCTCTCTTACAGAGACTGTCAACACAAATCTGAATACTTTGATACCTGATTTCATTACTCTAATAATCACATTACTGCCACCTTTTCAGACAAAAGGAAGATAGGCATGACACACTTTAGGTTAAAATTTTCTGATTAGTTTAATATTATGGGGGGTTTGGTTCATCTAGATGATTTTGCATTTTTATAACATTTTCATTGTAATTGTCATAAGCACATCTCTGGCTTCATTTGCAGTTCAGCACACACAGTGCTTCTGAGATCTGAAAGAAATGGTGGCTGTTGTCATCTGAGCTATCAACTGTGGAGAAGCTTTGCTTTAAGTTCTCATACATTAAGCAGAAGTCATTAGAAGTTAAAATATTTGCATCTGAACAAGCATTTTGTGCTGGAGGGTTGCTTTGTTACTGCTTGGGGTGTTTAGGTTTGGTTGTTTGGGGCTGCTGTCACGCTGAATGCCAGTGCCTGGGAAGAGTGATGGGAGCCTTCAGGCTCGTACCATCGGGCGCTGCTCGCCGAGGGTAGGCAGTGCTGTAGCAATAGTTTGCTTTCCCCTGCATGTAGCCTGCTGTGTCAGAGCACTGAGGTGCTCCTTGCCAGCAACCTCAATGGCTTTCTGCCAACAGAAAGGGGTTTCAGCCAGGGAGGGCTCCTAGGTTGGCTTTCAAACTCCAGAGGGAGGTGTGCAGGTGTAGGAAAAGGACCCCAAATCCTGTTCCACCCTACCTGTATGTTTCCACCACCCTTTGCCTATTTTGGCTGTTAGAAGTCATTAGCACAAACGAATGCTGCAGCTCTGCTAGGGGAAAGGAGGCAGGTTAAAGAAATGACATATTGGCTCTTTGCCAGTAAATTTATGGAGCTTTTTAGAGGAGTTTTGATGAGAGTATATAAGAATATAGTTCACTAGAGACTAGTTGAAGATGTATACCATTTCAAAAAGTCATTAGTAGGCACTTGGAAGCTGTAAGATGATAGATACATTGCAAGCCACAATAAGTTTTGCTTTTCATTCTTTCAGTTACTGGTCTCATATATTAAACCCAGTGCTGTGTTTAAAGAGGAAGGATCAATTAAAGATGACTGGGACAAATTACACCATGACATTTGACAATGAACTTTATTTGTTTAACAGGGTATGTACTTGTTCTGTAAGAATTATGGTTATTGCTCTGCTTGGGGGCAATCATTCTATTGTTTTTGTACTTCTATCAATAACAAATACCAAATTACGTCCTGTGTCTTCAGGGCCATTCAGTTACAACACTGAACTCAAGGAGGGTCTTCAAGTTAATTTGCAATAGCATTATGTTTTGGTGAACTCCAAGTACATTATACCCAGTGTAAACAGTTTGGTACTGACATAGTAGGCAAGTTAGCCATTTTACATTCTTTTTGTGGTTATCTAACCCTGTTGGTGTTGAAATGTTCATGTTTTGGAAGGGATAAATATGATCTTGTCCAAAACTAATATTTGTGTTATATTTTTAATGGATTTTGACACACTGAGAATAGGAAATACTCCATTGGAGTGGGAGATAATTTTAGTGGCCTGTACTTGCATCTAGATACTGAGTGTAGGCTGTCTTAATGCTTCTGTGTCCTTTGGACAGAGATGAACAGGCCAGCATGCTTGAGGAGGATTATTGGGGATAGTGGAATAGGGTGTGATGTGCTGAGCCAGAAAGATCCTTGGCTTTGAGAGAGAAGTGGAAGCAACTTGCACAAGAAGCTTTATGGTTTTGATGAGGTGAACTTAAGGTAATAAGGGATTGCAATAAAAACAGAGGGACTGAACTTACAGGGCTATGGATCAATGTAAACTATACTAAGAGAAACACTGGAATGTGATTTGTGCAGCATCCCTAATACTGGCAAGGGGATGAACTCGATAATCATGGGAAAAATGAAATTCGCCGTTATACCCTTCAGTTTGTATTGTCTGTAGAGCTGAATAGAGATTACTTACAAATAGATGATTTTTTTTTTCTGCGTGATTTTGCGTGCACCATGAGCTTGGCAAACATGTCTTAATAAAAGCTCAAGTTTGTGTTACTCATTGTCTAGGGCTGCAGGCAAGGAACTAGTGTTCTAATACACAGCCTAATGCTACCTCAAAGGTGGTGTTCTTACTGTATTTCTGAAAATACATAGCAGTATAGGTCTCACCCTGGTAAAGAATTGCAGAACCTTTATCTTTGCTAATTTTAGGTGTCTTTTCCCCTTTCAGAGTATTTGAGTACCTCCATAAAGCACTGTCTGTGAAGTTATAATTGATTGTCAAAGCCCTGCTGGTGAAGTCCACTCTGCTCCAGAACATAAAAATGAGCTGTTTGTTACCTGTAATGTCATGACTTGTTTCCTTGAGTGGTAATTGATGTCAATTGTAGATGATGTCTATGAACTTGAAATTGTGTTGTTTATCTGCTAGGGACCTTGAGAGTGTGATCTTCTAACTCAGTCACGGTAGTATAGATTACCTCTGTAGTGCAAGAATTGTCTAGGGACATAAATTACAGCAATTAAAATTAGCTAGAGGAGGGAGAGTGATGCATTATTAATTGGCATAGTCATTAAACGGCTGCAAAGAACCTGAAAGAAGAGAGCATGTCAATACTCAAGCACTAAAAGTGACAGGCAGTGTGCAAAGACCAATGATTGTATTCAAAGCCTGAGGTCATTAAGACACGGGCAATTACGTGGAATTTTATGGCTGCGGATAAAGATCACTCCAACATGCTAACAATATGTTAAAATGGAAATTTTTTTAGAATTAGATATTCAGATGACTACTCTGAAGACTGGAGTAGTGCAATTATTTCTGCCTAAAGAATGTGTAGCACTTCATTTTGAAGAAGTTGGAAACAACAAAGAATTGTAAGGAAATCCCATCAGCAATCTCGTGAATTTAAGCAGAAAATTAACATTTTTCAGCATAAAATATAATAATTGGAGTTCATATACAGAAGGCTAAATCTTGGCAAACTGAAGAATGAAGATTTAATTAAGAGTCTCTTTATACCACAGAAACAAAGTCCTGCCTGTGTCATGCTGAGAAAAATGGCAATCTGAATAAGAAGCTCATGGTAATGCAGCTGTATATCAGCTGCTTAATTATTCATGAGCCTTCTTGTCAGTGACTTTCAGTGATTTACCTATCTCAGCTAATTTGCCTTATTGGAAATACTGCTTGTTTAATAAAATAGTTCATCTATAGTGTTATAAATGAGGAATAAATGCTGAAAAACAAGTCTTTTGTGGGAGAGAGGTTTTAATAATTGATTTCCGAAGTGAAGTAAACTTTAAATATGGAGGTGTTAGGACAGCGATGTATTTGTTTGGATAACTAATAGAAGAGTGTATGTCTACTGGGCAGAGAGTTAAAACTCCAAAGTAAACATCTCCATTTTTTCCTCATCCAAGGGATCCATGGAAAGTTTTGTCTTTTAAACTTATCAATGCTTTCCTATACTGCTTGCTAAGAATTCAGATTTCTAATTCATCTCGTTGTCTACCCCAGACTTTAAACATTGAATGTGATTAGCTTTGCTGTGCAGATTCTGCATTGAATGGTCTCTGTTGATTCAGAGAAGCTGAGTAGTGTCAGAGTTCAGTTACTGTGCTTTCAGGAAGGCCTCCTGTTGCCAACATGAGCTTTCTCTTTTCTTTTTCCAAGCTGCATGCCAAAGTCTGCATCAGCATCCAACTGGACTCAAGGAAAGCCTGTATGTATAGCCTGAAAAAGCAGTACAAATGTGCAGCTACATCTTCTCTGAGAGCAGCCACCCTCACGTTCATTGCTCTGTAAGTTGGGAGGCTCCTGTTTGCCTGTGTCAGATATGTATGTACCCATGTGCTTAGATAA
>VXBZ01003341.1:27005-37962 GCA_013399135.1 Heliornis fulica
GTCCTCCCCAGCTTTCCTGTAGGTCCCTTCAGGGACTGGAAGGGGCTGGGAGGGCTCCCCAGAGCCTTCTCTTCTCACTGGGCCAGTGACCTACCACCCTCATAGTGAAGAACTTCTTCCTAATATCCAACCTAAATCTCCCCTTTTCTAGTTTAAACCATTGTCCAGCGATCCACCACCTTTAGGGGAAAGAACATTCCAAAGGAGCAGAGGGGACAATCCCCTCTCTCGATCTACTGGCCACACTCCTGGTGATGCAGCCCAGGGTGCCACTGGCCTTCTGGACTGTGTGGTCACATCATTGGCTCAGGCCCATCTTTGCATCCATCAGTACCCCAAGTACTGATCCCCATCACATCCTCACCCCACCCGTGTTGGGAGCAGGATTGTCCCAACCAGTTGTGCTCCTCCTCCCATCCATCCCTGAGGTTTGGAGGTGGATGTAGGGGACAGCAGCAGCTCAGCCACTTTCAAGCCATCACAGCTCCCAAACATTAACCCCCCCCTTGGGCAGTTAACCCCTTGAGCTCATCCAATCCTATGGGATCAGGCTGCTTTCCCGAAGAGTCGGCGTAGGGAACGCTCTCAGCCTTCCTCCTTCCCCGCAGCCTCAGATGCTTTTCTCCTCATCCTCTTTCCCCTTTCTGGCATGGTGGGGATCTCCTTGTCCCCATGCCTGGCTCTGGAGCTCAGGAGCTCAGGAAAGGGTTACAGCTCCTTTGGGTTGGCTTTGTTCAGGGCGATGCATATTTCATAGCTTTGCTTCCCAGCTGGCCTGGAAACCCTGGAGCTGCCGGGTATTGTGTCTCTCTCTGCTCTTTGTTTGTTTGTTTGTTGGTTGTTAAGGTTTTTGGGGGGGGGTTTTTTGTTGGTTTTGGAGGGCTTGGGGTGGGTTTTTTTTTCCCCTCTCCTTTCCCAAGTTGCTCGTTCGCAGGAAGGCCAAGCCCCAGCCCCTGACAGTCGGGGTCTGTCGACAGATGAACAGTTTCCCAGCTGTATCTGGAGCAGAGCTCTGGCCGAGGCTTTTATGGGGAGCGGCCGTCGAGGGAGGACGCTGCAGCCATGGGCTTCCCTCCCCCTCCATCCCCCCTCCCCTGCCAAAGGTTGTAATTATCTCGTTGTTTATCCATATGCAAGCTGTCGTCCCGGTCGGGAACCGGCTCGGCTGTGGCCATCCCTCCCAGAAGCCACCAGCATCTCCTGGCCCCTCCTTCCCATGTCCCCCTCCCCCCCGCGTCTCTGCCATCTGCTCGCAGCTTGCTGCTGGTTGCCAGCACCTCCGCGGGGCTGGGGGCGCTGGGGGCAGCTGGCACCGTCACCCTTTGTTAAGGCTGGAGGTCTTGGCCGGTGGTGTCCCTGCAGAGGGGACCAGGAATGGTTTTGCCTCGCTCATGTTCATCCCAGATCCCTGGAGGACCGTCGTGGAGGTCTTGGGTCACCGCTGAGCTGTCAGGGTTGTGTCAGGGGCTTCCTCCAAGGTCTGGGCATCCCTGTGGCTGATGTGCCACGGGTGGGTGTGGGTGTCGTGAGCTTTGGTACATGGCACCGCTTACGTGGGTCAGGTCCCACGTAGAGGAGATGTTACACGTGTTCCTCTTGGGTGGTGTCTCCTCTGTCTCACCCACCCATATTTCAGAGTGGTTGGTGTGACCACCTGTCCCACTGGCATCCCTTTCCTCTACTGGGCAGATCTCAACCTAAGCCAGTTTGTCCTTTGTCCTGCACTTCCAGAGCATCTCTTCTCCCAACAGTACAAACTCCCATCTGTTTTCTTGTCCCTGCTGCATCCCATCCCATCCTGGTACCTCCCACGGGTCTCATGGTGGTGAACCTTATGTCCAGTTCCATCACCCACCAGTAGCTCCTGCTCTTGGTGCAGGACCTTCTCGGGTAACAAACAATAGGATAAGAGGAACTGGTCTCTTCCAACCCAAGAGATTCAATGATTCTATGATTCCAAGAAGAGCTGAGAAGAAAAAGAAACAATCTCTGCCCCAGAGCACTTCCAGCCAAAGGGAGGAGGAGGAGGAGGAAGTGGTACCGGCTGCTGCAGCACGAGGAAGCACTTAGAGGTTCTCAGGTGGTGCAACCATCTGTAGCCACAGCACATCACAACCTCCCTGACTTGACCTTTAAGCAGAGCTTATGAACAGAATGAACCAAAGGTGAGCTGCTAATTGAATCCTTGCCTGGTCCTCTGCCTGTCCCACCCCCCCCCAAGCACCAGATCAGGGCGGCCGTTGTCAGGAGCCTCCTTTATTGTCTTCCGAAGCCGGCAAACAGGTGGGGTGAGGATGGCAGCACGGAGAGCTGGTGGTGTTTGTGGCATCTCATTTATGGAGTTAATATAGATGAGGAAGTTCTTGGGTCTGTGGAGGAGCAGCGGTGAGGACTGACCCTTCCCAACTCGGGTTGTTGTCTGTGGCTCTTCTGGGATCGTCTGGAGTTGATCAGTCTGGTAACTTCTAACAGTTGGTATTGCCTAAAAATACCTCTGGTTGTCTTTGGTTTCAGTGGAGCAGCGCTGGCTGGGAGGAGATGGTTGGGGTCTTTGATGACAAGACCCTTTTGTGCTCCAGACCTTTCCCCAGCTCCCTCAGCCTCCTGGCAGGACTTGTGCTCCAGACCCTTCCCCAGCTNCCCCCAGCACTCGAGGTGTGGCCTCACCAGAGCTGAGGACAATGGGACAATCCCTTCCCTGCTCCTGCTGGTCACACCATTCCTGACACAGCCCAGGATGCCCTTGGCCACCTCATCCAGTTAAATGTGTCCCCCTGCAGCCTCCTGTTTGCAGCCTTAGGAAGATGTTTGGGGTTTTTCCCTCTAAAAGCGTTTCAACTTTCCTCCCAGCCCACCTACAAGTTATCCCCTCCCCTCCCAAGCCCCTTCCCCACACATCTCTGCTTAGGAATTCACCGTGCCGGCCCCACTTGCTGACTCTCTGCACCCACCTCCATCAAAGCCCCTAATTCCATTAAAGTCCATTACTGAGCTCCCTCTCCTGCAGTTCCCTGAGGATTTCAGGGCAGCATCTATCAGAGACCACAAGAAAACAAACGGCCACTTTGAACAGATCCCGGGGCCGTGCGCCAGGCGGGGGGATTCCCTGGGATTTACAAACCGCCCTCGCTGCCTCCTAATCAAGAGGGGAAAATGGAAGCAGGGGAAAACACATGTTTTAACAACCACCTGGGTTTTAGTCCTCCAAAGAATTTATTACAACCTTTTACTGTCGTGGGTGGATAATGGAATCTTCTCGAATCCGCTGTCTGGCCCCGGCTGGAGTCACTGATTTGGTTTTACAGCCATCAAACAACAACCTTGGGGGGCCACACTGTGCCCTGGTGTTAAAGGTTGTTGGGATGTATTTAAAGTGGTTGAAATGAGCATCAGAACACGGCCATGGGCAGAGGAAGATGTCTCTGCCATTAGCAGGACGGTTGGGCAGCCGCTCGCGACATCGACCGGCACCGGGTGCCGCTGAGATTTCACGTAGCCGCCACGGGAAAACCCACCCGATTCCAGGCATCTCTCACAGTGTGTGGGGGTTTGTAGCCAGCATCAGATTCAGGGGGTTGGAGGAGAGAAGTGCCTTGAACCTTGAATTTTGATTCAAGAAGCTGCGGGCGCTGCGGTGGTGTGTGTCCCCTCGGCTGCGCCGGGAGCGGGGCCGGTGACGCTGGGAGTTCGGTGAGCGGAATCCTATCAAGGTAACGTCACGGCCTTTCTGCTTTACTGTTTGCAAGCCAGCCATAACATCATTGAATTACACAACAGGGAGGTGCCTGCTGCCAAGGAGCCCTTCTCGAGATGGGGGTTGAGCTGCTGCCAAAGTTGGAGTTGATAAGAGATTGGGGGGCTGGTTCGAGGCTTGATTCATGCGAGACGTGGAGGCGTGTGGGTAAATGCTGTGCAGGATCGGGCCTCAGGGTGGATTCTGCTGACCCTGGGGCTGGTGGGGTTTGTAGTAGCCAATTTTATCCCCTGCTCTTGTATTCAGCACCGATGTGAATGTGTGGTTGAAGCCCACACGGCTCTTCGCAGGTCCTCGGCGTCCTTCACAGAATCACAGGATGTCAGGAGTTGGAAGGGACCTCAAAAGATCATCCAGTCCAACCCCCTGCCTGAGCAAGGATACCTTGATTAGATCCCACAGGAATGTGTCCAGATTGGTCTGGAATGTCTCCAGAGAAGGAGACTCCACAACCTCTCTGGGCAGNCCATCCTCCTGACACTCACCCTTTACATATTGATAGACCTTAATGAGGTGACCCCTCAGTCTCCTCTTCTCCAAGCTGAAGAGCCCCAGCTCCAACCAGAGAGGATGTCCTGCCTGTCCTGGCTCTGTCAGCCGGCTGCAGCAGGCAGGAGGGTGGTCCCTGTCCCTGAGGACGCTACAAATCGAGTCCATCTGGGGTGAACAGTGGTGGTGCCTTCAACATCAGGCTGGGAACCCACCTCCCAGCCACTGGGGACTCTGGTCTGTGCTTCCCATCAGCAGGGGCTTTGCTGCTGCTGGCCAGGACAGGTCACCGCAAGCATTGGGTGTTGTGGCATGTGGCCAGTGTCCCCCGAGCCACCCGCTCAGCTGCTGCTGTCACTGAGTACAGGCTGGGAGGGGACAGAGCAGTCAGGGGTGAGGGGGTCTCTCAGGACACAGTGTCCTGTTTTCATCCATCCCCCGAGAGCGTGTGTCACGGGGACATGCGCTCTCACCCAAGGAAGAGCGGGTGGGTGCCCCAACCGGGGTGCGCTGCCTCCGCTGCTGTCCTCCCCCCTCCCAGCACCCTGGGCCACGGTTCTCATTTGCATATATTTTGTATATTTTCAGTGCATTTGAATATTGGAGGTGTTCAGCTGAGCCCTTCCACCCGAGGAGAGCGGTCCTGCGGGTGGGCAGGCTGTGCTGGTGGTCTTGCCATGTCCCCCTCCCCGCCATGCCGGGTGACAACGCGGTGACGGGGACGACCGCTCGCTGCCGCTCCCCAGGATGCATTCGCTGTGTGCTTGTCCTAGGTGACACCATCTCTGGAGGGACAGGAAGGGGAGCTGCTCGTGAGGGGACCCTCCGTCTTCCGTGAGTACTGGAACAGGCCCAAGGAGACGGCAGACGCCTTCACGCCCGACGGCTGGTTCAAGACAGGTACGGCCACGGCTTCACCGCCACGTCTCGGTGGGGGAGGGAAAGTGGCTCTGGTTCAGTCCCCAGTGTCCCCAAACTGCTGGGGAGGGCGTGGGTTGAAGATGGGGTGTCACAGCCTGGCCGTGCTTCCAAGCTTGGGCTTCGCCAGCGTTGGCCATAATTAGTCCTGTAACAGGCCCCGTCTGGGATGACTCGCTCCTAAGTGTGATGTGGTGTCTTCTGGGCACCAAAACTTTGCAGGCAGGTGGGATTCAGCTTAATTTACACAGGAAACCCCCCCTCCACGCTGTGAGGGGCTGGCTCTGTCCCCCCTGCCCTTGCTGCCCGCCCAGGTCTGCTGCAGACTTTGGTCTCCCGGTCGTGGCTGGTAGGTTTGGCTCTGCAAGGCTCATTGATGGAGAAGCTGAAATCACAGCGGGGGGGCATCCGCCTGTGAGCTGCTCAGGAAGAGCTTTTGCAATTGCTAGAATATTCTCCTAAAATGAAACATCTTCCAAATAATTTTCTTTTAAATTTTAAAGCAAGGCTCGTTGTACTTTTATGGGATGTGCTGTGGAGAGGCGATGGAAATGTTTCTTTTTCTGGCTTTTCTCGGGATTTGCCTTTCCCTTTCAACCAAGAGAAAAGTCTCTGAAAGGTGAAACGCCTCCAGGGGGTGGAAACACCCCTGGGATTTGCTTCTTTCAAATCAAACCTTGCCAGAAGATAATTCCCTAAGGACAACAGTAATACCTGTCACGGGTGGGTCGTGGTTGGGCCCTGGTAAGTTTTATCTGAGAGGGAAAAATCCCGTTATCCCGTGAGAGCAGAGGATGCTGTTGGGACCATCCCTGCCTGAAGCTGCTGTGGCTGGGACAGCAGGTTCTCAGAGGAGCTCCCTTAGGGCCAATCCTGCCCATTGTGTGGGATAATGGGATCAGGAGCATCCCAGGCTGCTGAACTTTCCCAAGTGGAATAAACAGGGATGGGTCATGCCTGAGTTATACACTTCAAATCCCAGCTCCCGCCCTGCGTGTGGTGGGGCCAGCGGCCCAAGACCTGCGCTCAGAGGTGTTCAGGCAGCGGGGTGAGTACAGGCAGCTCCTCTGCCTGCACCCAGCCTGGCCACCCCTTCATCTTCCCAGTCAGGAAGGGCAGGAGGGCTCGTTTCTGCCCAACCTTCACACAGCTCTGACTTCCCCGTTCCCCTCTTCCACCGTGTGGTAGCAGCGCCGTCGAGGCAGGAGCCTGGCTGGGTTCCTGATGTCTCCCATGTAATCTTATTTATTTACTGTTCCTGAAGAAGCTGTGATTGATGATTGTTGTCCCGAAGCAGACATGGAGCTGCTGCACCAGCAGTGTCACCACGGGTCCCCAACCCGGCCGGGTACCGCGGGCTGGGACTGGAGCATCCTCAGGTGGTGCCGGGTGCAGGGCAATCAGCTCTAAAAATTATTTAATTATATATATACTTAATTTCCCCCCACAGCCAACGCTGCTGATGAATATTTCAGATGCAAAGGAATAGCGTGCATTAATTATTGCAAAGAGATGTCTTTGGGAGAAAATGATTTTGAAATTCGGTTTAATTTCATTGTAATGCGCTGCAAACAGGAAGGGAGTATGTGTGTTTAATTGGCTCTCGGGGGTGAGGCCGGGAAGATGGCATGCCTTTGTCACAGGCCATTAGTGATACAGACTGCATAATGAGGGAGTACAATCAGCTCACAGCTGCCGGCTCCTACGGGGAGAGAATGATATTAAATAGAAATCAGTATAAATTAAACTTAACCCTTTCCCTAGCTGAGCCTCGGAGCTAGAGATAAAAGCTGGGGGTGTGGGGACAGGCGTAGGGGGGTTCAGGATGGGTTGGGGAGTGACTGGCTGACCCCTATCCTGGGCAGCAGAGCTTTGGACAGGCTGCTGCTTGCACCTGCTGTGGGAGGACAGTGGGTTTTAACCCCCCCCCATCCCATTCCCTCTCTGCCTTCCTCTCCTTTGGTTCCTCTCCCGAACTCTTGCTCCGTCTCACGCAGATGTCGGGGTGATGGGGCTGGTTTTTATCACGTTTCATTTAGCTGGCGGGGGGGACAGAGCGTGAGTGACACCTCTCACCCCTTGCTCACCCTGGTGACAGCCTTTGGAGATGCTAAAGATCCCTGGGGTGGTAAAAAAACCGCCCAAGGGAACCGAGGAGGTTGTGTCCCATCATCATGAGTGGGATCCGGAGGGTGGATCACCCCCGTTAAGCAGTGACACGGTGACTTTGGAGCAGAGACCGTAGTGACAGGACCCAAAACAAGCAGCTGGGTGCCTTCATGCAGCACTCCCAAAAGCCAGGCGATGGGACCCCCTCTTGGTCCCCACCCAGCGACCTGCAGGTCACCTAAAGCAGCCACGGTGTGATCGCAGGTGGTGACCCCATGTCCCCCGAGGACACCGGGAATGCGCTCGGCTGCGGCAGGGACGAGGTTTGGAGGGGGTGAACAGATCACTCCCCAGATGCTGTTATTGAAGGCAAACAGCAACAGCAGTGGGTCAGGAGTAATTACTGCAAGGGAACACTGGCACAGCGCTGTGCCTCCTCGGGTGTGTGTCCCCATGGGGTGACACCGCACCAAGATGGGCATTAAGTGGTGCCATGTCTCTGAACGGTTGCTCTGTGAGTGCCCTCCCCACCCAGTGCCACCATCTCACATCCCACTGGCTTTGCCAAGTGTAAATCACTTTGGGGCATCCATCCTGAGTAACCCCCACACACCCAGGAGTTGTCACAGCTCCTTCCCTCTCGTTCCATGATCCGAATTAACCTGGAAGCATCACAGGGGTCTGTGGGCTCTGGGCTCGCTTCTGTCCCAGGGTTGAGGGATGATGCTGGAACCTGGTGTGGTACCTGATGTGCTCACCCAGGTCCTTCTCTGCACCACAAGGTTCACCAAGGCATCTTTAAGTCTTCTCTGTCTGTAGGTGATTTATTTCTCTGGTACTTTCCTCAGGCCAGTTCTCTCTCTCTGGTTGCTGTTTCTGTAAATTGAGTTATCATGGGTTTTTTTAAAGAAAATATGGAGAATAAAAGACCAAAAGGAGCCAATGCTTCCCTGGCAGCAGTCATTTTCCTTTCTGATTGACAACTGCTTGATTAAAATCCCTTTTTCTGCCATGAAACTCTCTTCCCCAAGGAAACACCCTCAGCAGTGATCGTTCCCTCTGTGGCTGGGGGGAAACAATCCCCAGTGGTGCAGGCTGTGGCCACCAGCACCCTCCCCGCAGCGTGTTCCCCTCCCTGCTGGTTTCTGGGGAAAAATCTCAGCAAAACCAGACACTTAGTGAGACAACTGCAAACCCAGGTTTCTCCCACCCTCCCCAGACAAGGAGCAGACCCCCACAGGCACACTGTGCCCATACAGGAATCCCACTGGGAACGTGCCCGGTTCAGGCATCCAGTTAGAGAGGGACTAAGTACGTGTGTTATGGGGGGGAAAAGACAGAGCAGCACGATGACATGATGAGTTTTTGGTGGGATTCAAGCTCGTGGTGGTGTGTAGGTGATTTACTGTCACTCCTGTCCCCTTCACTCCCCCCTGAGTCGTTGTCTGCCCATCTCCCCCCACCGTTGCTCTGGTTTCCATCCCAGTGAATGTGATGATTTTTATTGTGTTAACGCTGTTGACAGAGCCGCTTAGATCCCTGTCCCCTCCAGCCATTTCCAAGGAGACTGCTGAGCATCCACCTGCTGCCACACATCCAAATGGCACCGAACCCGTGGAGACTGTGGCAATCCCTGAGGAAAAATGCCTTTGGGCAGCTGTCTCCTGCGGCTGGATACCTGCCTGGCGGGTCCGCGCCCTGCGAGGGGGGAGGGAGCCTCCGAGCACACTCTGCTGTGTGGGAGGAAGGACATAAGGGAGGAAGACTTTGGGTTTGTGATGAGGACGGTGAAGCACTTGGGACAGGTTGTGGAGGTCTCTGGAAACACTGAAGATCAGGTTGGATGAGGCTCTGAGCGAGCTCATCTGCTTGAAGATTGGGGTTGGATGAGGGAAGGTCCCTTCCCCACCCAAACCAGCCCGGGACCCTGAGCAAACCCCTGGACACACCCGGGGAGTGGGAGGAAAGCATCAAACAAACACCAGCTTCTCATCCCTCTCCCAGACCTTCATCCACCCATCCCAGCCTTGTGATGCTCATCTCACTCTGGCACCCTCCAGCTCCGTCCTCCCTCCCCGGGACGCGGCCGGTGTCGGGCAGCGGGGGCGAGAGCTGCCCACGTGTTCTCCTGCCCGCAGAGCCGGGCCCAGCGCTTTCTCCAGAGGGACCTGGGAATACAGGGGGCCACAATATGATCAGAAAGCAGACTTCTCCCCGAGGGAAAGCCAGCTTCCATTCACATTTGCCCATACATCCAGAAAATTAGAACCTGGTGTATTCAGGGAGATTTATTTTCAATTACAGGTTAAGGCTGAGACATGAAATAGCACCGGGTTTGGAAGTGGTGCATAAATCCCGCCACAAATCCATGTATCTCAGCTCCATATAATAAGATTTTATTGATTGCTGTATTGTATCTGTCAGAACAAAACTCTCTTAATGCATGCATCAGGATGGAGGAGATAGAAGGCTTGTTGGTAGTAGAATCTGATTCGGGAATCGATGGGCTTTGATTAATATGTCGTTAAGAAAGTAAGAGTTATTTAACTTGGTTGATGCACGTTCAGAATGATGACTCGGATCTTTTAAGTTTCTTTCTTGAAGCTGCATTTACAAAACCAACCCTGGTGCTGTTGTTGGTGTTGCTGAGCCCTGGTTCATCGCTGTGAGATGGGTTTATGGGGGTCACCCCCGCCCCTGGTTCCCGTTAGCAATTATCCCTGTGGCTCTAAAGAGTTTCCATGTGCCACTGTTGAAGGCTTTAGAAGAGAAGGAGAACGGGGTGGATGTGGTGTCTCTTTAGTCCTTCAGGATGTTCTGCTCCAGGGAAAAGCTGTGCAGGAGCATCCTGCATCCCTAAGTCAAGAGATGAAACCCAGGGAAGCTCTCAGGCTGCTTTCAGGGACCTCCTCGTGTCCATCTGCCATCATCACACTGAGCTCTGCCCTCTGGACCTGGGCAGACCCTTACCATCCCACCACTGCTAGAAACGTGGGATGAAAACAAAGCCACACACACTCTTCCAGCACAGAGAAACCTGGTGTTGGAAGGAAACACCTCAGGTAGAACATCCTTGGCCAGACACAACCCAGTCCTGCTCTTGGGCTGGTCTCTGAGGACGGGGGGCAGGCGAGGTACCAAGTGACGCACGCCCCGTCCCTCCGGCGTAGGCTTTTTCCCCGGCACTCGCCTGTCCCCAGAGACAGGCAGGTGTTTCCCTGCCAGGGGAATTGCTTCCATCCGTGGGTGTAGCACTGACACCTGAAACAGAAAATACTTTAGCCTGATCAAGGCAGATTATAAATAGAAATGCATCTCATTAGCATCCCAATCTGCAGGTTCTCTGTTTGTTTGCGGTGTCTTTCCTAGTCGCAAATCCAGTTAATGCAAATTCTATTTTTAAAAGAAACGATTCCTTAATTATAATGTGCCTCAGATGATGTGGCTCGAGGGTGTGGTGAGCCTGGGGGATGAAGCACGGGCTCCCTCTGAGGCCAGGCTCGAAGGAGCTTCTTCCTGAGCCTTAAGCTTGTGAGTTGGGCAGGATGGTGATGCTCCCCGTCTGCTGTCTCCTGAGAACCTGGACCCACGTTCACACAAACATAAAGACATAAGAGAGCCCAAAAAATGCCAAGCACGCCCCAAAACACAGCCACATGTGCTGCTCTGGGGAGGATGTACCACTGG
>VXBZ01003346.1:0-11625 GCA_013399135.1 Heliornis fulica
ATGTTGGGTACCAGGGACCTGGGTCTGTGCTCACCTTACGTGGAGCATCGTGACGGTGTCGTCTCTCCATGGGTACCTTAGTTCCGGTGTCTGTAACTCGCTGTTCTGGAGGCACTGGCCTCACAGGTAACCTTGTGCCTATCACAAACAGAGCCTTGGGAAAAAAATAATTTTTTTTTCCTATTAATTGAGAGAGAGGAATGTTTGAGTGGAAGAAAATAGCCTTGATTTTATCATCAGAAGAGGAAGGAGAGCAGATTATATGACCTGGCTAATAAATCTTCATAGGAATTTGCGTGGCTGCAGTAACAATTACAACAAAAAGGACTCCTCTATTAGCACGAGCTTTTATAATGGCTTTATCTTCTTCTTTCCTGTTCCAAGCTAATTCCTGAAAGCCTTCTTTTAATCCCCCTTTTGCTCATCCAGCCTGGACTCCTTAGAATGGCAAAGGTTGGGGTTTTTCCTTTATATTTAATCTATGAACGACAGTGCTAAACGCTAGCAACTGCAGCGGCGGCACGCATGAAGATGAAAAGCCACCATCAGAAAACAAGATCTGTGGTTTTTTGAAAGCACATCACCACCAGGGGTTAAGGGAAATCTGCAGCTGGAACAAATACAGCGCTCGTCTAACTTCCTCAATAACTCTGCTGGGGGAGCGGGCAGTTGCCAGACGAAGGAAGCGTGGTTAGCCATCGACTCTTTGAATGCAGCTCCGTTTCCCCCTCAAACTCATGGAATTTATATTAACCTCCAGCTTTTCTTAGCTGTTGGGAATTTTTTTTTTTTTTGTTGGGTTTTGGTGGGGGTTTTTTTTGCACGAGGGAGAGCCTCGCTTTCGTTGCGTCGGTTTGGCGGAGGAGACGGTTCTGCTCCTGGCGTGGTGTTCTTGCTGGTGAAAGACCATGGATGTTCAATGAGTTGATTTTTTGGTGTTGATAAGGAAAGACTGAGGCCACCAAGCACAGAGGTGCAGGCATCTGATGACTTGATTTCAGGAAAGGCTTGTGCCATCCTAGCTCTCCAGGTTGTCTCTGATCTCAGTAGGGATGTAGGCAGGAGGATCGATTCCCATGTCCCTTCAGCATCTTGTATGTGGGTGTGACTGTGCAGTGGGCAAAGGGCAATGTACAACCAAGGATGTCTAAACTGCTTTTGGTGAGGTGCTTGGTACCTGATTTAGGGCTGTAGGTAGACCCATGGGAGAGCTACCAAGGTCAGCAGCATGGAGCATAGTGTGGGGGACCTTGTTTTGCAGCCAAGGGTTGCCATAGGGATGACTTCAGAGCCACCATGAAAGTGTCACCATTAGCTTCTGTGGGGTGCTTATGGCTGCCATGCTGATGGTGGTGTGTGGGGATCCTGGACAGCGGAGGGAGCTGGTTGAATGGGAGTGGAGGATGAACTGGTGGCCAAAATTCTCATCTCTCATTGGTAGCAAGCAGTTTGATGGCTGCCTCTGAGTTCCTCTTAGTGCAGTGCATCTGTGGTTTTCCCATCATGCCCCTTTCTGCTCATCAGTCATACTGCTCTTGGTGACCACCATCTCAGACTCTTCCCAGCTTCTGGAGCTGAGCCCATAACACCACACAGGAGCAATCTTACCATCAAGAAGGGCAACAGGGAATGGAGAAAGGACCTAAGAAAGCCCTAGCAAGGAGGGGAAGTGTGACACAAGTCATCCCAGTAAGCAAGGTCTTTGCTGTTGGCCACTTGGCACATGAAAATATCCAGGGGTCGGGCTGGCTTGTTGAGTTTTGTTGCTGGTTCTTTGTCCCAGCTTGGTTCTGATGGAACACCTGAAGGTGCAATATCTCAATTTATGTGAAATGGGTTGAAGGGGCTTCACCCAGCTTCTGGCAGTTGTCACAACAGCAGTGGTAACTTGTGCTTTTCACTGTCAGAAAAGCTGATGCCTGTGTCTTTGGAGGTGTTATGATTGAGGATCAGCCTTTGCAAGACACGAGAGATCAGATACGGCTGTCTTGCTGCCTGTCCTGTGGCAGCTTTTGGATAAAAATCCACTTTTCATGGTTTCTCCACATGTCACATTTGGAGATGCCTGTAAAGGAGCTACAGACTTGCTTTTCTTACTCATCCTCCTTTTACTGCTCAGAGAAGTCCATGGCTCCCAGAGGTCTGCAAAGCACCATTGAAAAAAACGACACCATAATTAATTTGTGATGTGATATGATTGATACTCTGTGGCAAGTGCATGATGTTTTCTGTGCTTGTCCCTGCATTAACACCCGTTATAGCAGGAGGACTCTTAGTCCTCGATGCATAAAAGTAAGATCCTGAGAGGGAGCAGACAGACACTTAAGAAGCAGCTTCAGAACTTAGGCTGTTCAGTAGGGCCTGTTGTGACAGGACAAGGGGTGATGGTTTCAAAATAGAGGGAGATTTAGATTGGATATTAGAAAAAAGTTCTTTCCTGTAAGAGTGGTGGAGCACTGGAACAGGTTGCCCAGGGAGGTGGTGGATGCCCCTGGATCCCTGGAGATGTTCAAGGCCAGGTTGTCCCTGCTTCTTGCAGGGGGATTGGACTGGATGACCTCTGGGAGTCACTTCTAACCCTAATCATTCTATGATTCTATGATTCTATGATTCTTCCACCCAGGTACCAACTGCCATTAACCTGTCAAGGAGAAAGTCAACTCCTTGTGTTGTACATCCCACACTCCTGCAGAGAAATGAGACTTCTCAAAGGGAAGAACGAGGCTTTTATAGGATTCAATTGGCATTTGCACATTGGGTTATTTTCCAGGCTGGGGTGGCTGCGACACGGGATCCTCGTTTGCTCTTTCTGGGCTGAGCTAGACTGAGCAGAGACATCAGAGAGGAGAAAAAAGCATTTATTTATGGTATAGTCCCAGGGAAACTGCGTTGTCTGTGTCTTGAGCCAACTGCAAACAGGAATATCTGTTGTGTGAAAATGTTTCTAGCACAATACCAGGGGCTTGGAGAAGGAAAGGACGGTGATATCCTGCACAGCTCGCTTCAGCCATGAAGGTCGTAGAGGAAGGTACAGTGGTGGGCCAAGAGGGTCTGCTGCCCTGTGACCCTAATAAAATGGATGGCAAAATTCCCTTTTGCTTCAGTGGCCCATTGTATGGATCACAGTGATAAGGATTGTGGCAAAAGATGCTTATTGACTTATTAACTACTGCCTGCAATCTTAACATCTTTCAAAACTTCATGCAGTTGGAAGGCCTCCAAAGGGAAGTGGCAAGGGCTGAGTGGTGAGAAAGTTCTCCTAGAGCCTCTGGATCTACCCACATTGAAAGAAAAGAAAAGCCACCTCTTGTTTGTAAGGCTATCACTCTGCAAATAGGGGGTTTCATCGCTGTTGGACTGTTCCAACTCCTGGGAGCTTGCTTGTGCTGGAGTTCCTGCAGGCTGAAACCCTGGTTCAGCCAAGAGGAGATCTGTGTGGGCCTGGTTCTGGGGGATTGCACAAATGCACGTGGAAAACATGCAATCTTTTCTTAATAACAGGGATGAAATTAAAATACCCTTGGATACAGCCCTTACTTCCTGCTGAGAGCAGTGCTGAGGTTTGAGGTGAGCACACCCCATCAGAGGAGCCTTGCCAACAGTGGGTTCAACAGAACCTCCATCTTAGAGGGTGACCTGGTCCCAAACTTCTTCATGTCTTATGGGGTCTGTTTATCAGTCTCCTTTAAAGTTTCATCAGAGAGGTCCCTACTCTGCCCACAAGTCTCTTCTTCATGTTGCCATCCCACCACGATGGCATAGTGAGGTGTTGGAGAACAGTCAGTGAAGGGTCCTCCTGGCATCTGACCTCATACCACTTTATTGGAGCTGGAGTGGCGTGGTTAGATGGCACGTGGAGGTGTACAAGCAGAGGGGTGGTAGGCTTTGAAGGGGGCAGGAGACAGGGAAAACCAGTCTGTGGGACGTGAAAAATATAGAGGAAAAGTATATTTTAAAGAAATGTAAGGTCCCAGAGGGACTGAAATAGCTCGAGTTACAAATATTCCCATAGCAACCTCATAACACTGTACAGCCCAGATAAAGCAATTCCGCCCTCACCCCCAAACTCTCACAAGACAAGGAGAATGTTGGAGAAGCTTTTCAGAGCAGCACTGCCCTTTCTGGGGATGAGCTTGGGCTACCTGGGCAGACCAGAAATGACCAGGTTAGTTGCAAGTGGTGTAGGAAGAATTTATTTAAGGTTATAAATCATAAATTGATAACCTAAAAAGGTTGCCTTTTCCAGGCAAAATCAACCCCAGGCCACCAGCTTGTTTTATTTTAATGATTCTTTTAAATAATCTGCGTTTAAGGAGTGTAAGCAATGGTGTGGCTGTGTCTCTATTTACTGGACAAACGCATTTATTTATGGATGGGATCCTTTATTGCTGACAGTAACGTTTGTTTTTAAGCCTGACCGGGGTAGAGGAAATACATACAAATAAACAATAAACCTAAACAACACTAAAATAACATCAGTTAAAACAATTAGAGTTACTTCCACTCGTGAAGTATTGTTCCCATTTTGCTATAACATGGGAAAAACTCCATTTCCTAAGTCAGCTTGTAACCGATTTGGGGCTTGCGGATTCTTGTAACAAAAGGGGATTTCTTTTGTCTGTTATTTATACTCTTCCTATGGCACCATGTGTCCGTCTCGGTGTGTCTGGAGCACCCAATTTCAATACAACAACGAGAGGAGCCTGGAGCAGCATTTCCAGCTTGTCCCCATCTTGGTGGCTTAGCATTTCCAGCTTGTCCCCATCTTGGTGGCTTAGCCAGGGCCTGGTGGCACTGGCTGGGGTTTTCTTCCTGCCCAGTGGGGTTGTACCGGTGTGTGCACGTGTGGGTTTGCAGAGGCAGTTCCTCCTGGGAGACTTTGTCCTGGATTTTAAAGTTTTATTATCCCTGAATTATGTATAATTCAGGAACTGTGGGGCGGAGAGTTAAAAATAGACCCTGGAAAACGCTCTGTCGGTAATCAGCAGAAGGCATTGAGGAAGGTTCAGGGTACGTTTCACTTGGGATGCTTTGTCTAATTATTCTAATGTTTTAATTGCATTTGCATCCTTCAGCTCACATGGGGAGTTTCATGCTGGGATGTTCTGTCATTCTGCGTGGTTTTTTGTTTCATCCTGGAGCTGGCTGCAGAGGGGTGAGGTGTAGGACAGCTTAGCTGCCACCAAGTATTATTTAATGCTGTTTTAAATGTTGTCTTGCCTCTAGCTGGGTGTCTGTGGTCTGCCAGGAGCTGAGAGCAAACACCAAGGAAAGGTGTTGGGAAGATCACAGAATCATCACAGAACTGGTGGGGTTGGGAGGGACCTCCAGAGATCATCAAGTCCAAACCCCTGCCAAAGCAGGTTCCCTAGAGCAGGTCTACAGGTTGATGTCCAGATTGGTCTGGAATGTCTCCAGAGAAGGAGGCTCCACAACCCCCCTGTGCAGCCTGGCCCAGGGCTCTGTCACCCTCACCGTGAAGAAGTTCTTTCTCCCACCCATGTGGAACCTCCTGTGGTCCAACTAGTGGCCACATATAGAATCATAGAATCATAGAATCATAGAATGATTAGAGTTGGAAGGGACTCCCAGAGGTCATCTAGTCCAACCCCCCTGCAAGAAGCAGGGACACCCCCAACTAGATCACGTTGCTCAGGGCCTCAGCCAACCTGGCCTTGAACGTCTCCAGGGATGGGGCATCCACCACCTCTCTGGGCAACCTGTTCCAGTGCTCCACCACTCTCACAGGAAAGAACTTTTTTCTAATATCCAATCTAAATCTCCCTCCCTCTATTTTAAAACCATTACCCATATAATTGTGTACATGCTGTGTCTTTGGTCTGGGACTGCATGTGTAGGGCCTAATTCATTAAAACACACAGCATTTTGAGAGAGGGGATGTATAGACCAGCATTAATGGTGGGAATCCAGGAGGTTGTGCCATGGGAGGGCAGAGCCCTACAGGGAGTAGTGTCGGTGTTTGCAGTGATAACTGAAGAGTGCTGATTAACTGTGACATCCCTGATTACCATAACAGCCATCACCCCTCTGTACCCCTGCACTTTTTGGGGGGGTGGGTGGGCAAAAAAAGAGTCTTCTCACAGCTACACGTGCTGCAGCTACGTTAAACACGTTGCCTTTGCTGGCAGTGTGCAGGTTACTTCCTGTGGGCTTCGCCCCAAAGATGCAGTTAGCCAGGAAATCCTCCAAACCAGGGCATCTCCCAGGACTTCCCATGGTGCCTCTTTGTGACACGTTGCACCATGCTGTGATTAATCAAGCAAGCAGGTCCTACTGTCAAGGTCCCACGGAGCACACCTCCTCCACTGCAGGGCTTGTCAGATCAGTGGCAAAGACAGAGGAGTTTTTGCTCCTTTTCCAGCTCCTAAGTGTCTGGAAACTAAGTCCTCTTTGCCAACCCACTAGTTCCATTTATCCCTGTCTCTTGACAGAGATAAAATGCCCATGGAGATGGCCAGGACCATGTGTGGTCCTGGGTGAGGAGGGATGGAAGGGCCACAGCCATGATGTGGTGTAGTGATTTGACTGCTTTTTATCTCGGGTGAAGAGTAGGTTGTAAAAATGTTACACTTTCCATTCCCTTGATGTCGAGCATGGATTTATTCTGTGTACAGAAGCAACTATTATTGTAAGCACCTTCCAGGAAAAATGAATAGCTTGTAATTTGAAGGAACAGATTTATCACTTAAATTTTAATGGAGAGGAAATCATTTCCAGGCAGCTTCCTGACATTGTCTGGTATTCTTCCATGGCTTCCAAGGCAGGTCAAGGCTTTGATTTCTGACTGAGCCCTCTCCTTTCAAGAGGTAAAAAATTCCCCTTGTGTAAGAGAGGAGAGTAGTGACAGGCCGGTGCCGTGGGAGTTCCTGGAAGGGGAAGAGGCAATGGCAAGTGGCCTCCAAGGAGATGGCTCTACTGGAAGTGCCCACGGGACTTGACGCGTGTTGATAAAGGCTGGCCTTGGGTGGGTAGACCATGGGGATCATGGTGGTGGGGAGGTAGCGGCGCCTTCCTCGTGTTTTTCATGTGCAGTTGGGTGAATGGGATGATTGTCCTGAGCATTGGTGCACTCAACCCCATAGACACCACCAGTGTGGGATCAGAACAATAAAACTTAAAGGTATCTGGAGCTCTGTGCTGTCCTGGGCTTTCCTGTCATGGATAAACCATCCTATAGGGAGACAAAAGCCTTATCACAGGGTGTTGCAAGTCCCTGGGTTGGTGTCTGCAGATCATTCCTGGAACAACAATGTATTTGTTTGGGTTTGTTTTTTTTTTTAACACTCCCTCCTTGGTATTTCTGTTATTGGCTTTGCACAGGCAGATGGGGCGTCTTCGGGGCTGCCCTCAACCCAGCCCCACCTCTCCCTTCCCACCCCTCCCCCAAAAATAAATCCCACCTTGAACTCTGTGTGCAATAAAACTGAGCAAAACTCCCAGTGCCTACCACAGACCTCATAACCTGTTTGTTCAGTTCAGGCCTTCTGCAACCATTTGTTTAAGATAAGCAAGGGCGGAGATGTTTCTTGAGGGCACAAAAGGCTCTTGAGATAAAGCTCATGGGGACTGATCCTGCGATATGCCCCAATCATTTCTTTTCCTTCTCTCATCACCACAGCCTTGGGTTTTTCCATCAGTCCAGTTGCTTTTCTCCACCTTTTTGTTTTCTCTTGGGGTTTCAGCGTTGCCGTCTGGCACTCAGACATCTTTGCCTGCTTCACCTGCTGAAAGCATTTCTGCTGCATGGGGAACACCTACGGAAGTGGCTGAGTGAGCCAATATGAGTGAGGACAGACACTTTCTGGGGTGAGGTTCCACAGTCCAAAGTTGGGCTCAGGCATGAAGACCATGGGGATGAAGTGATGAACCCCAATTTCTCATAGCCCCTAATCTCAAATAGGACCATCCATTCTGTAAGGGTTGGAGTGAGATGCCAAAGGCATCTCTGGGATTTGCTGCCAAAGACCCCAGGCAACGTTATAGGCTTGGGCAGGAGTGGCTGGAGAGCAGCCTGGTGGAAAGGGACCTGGGGGTGTTGGTTGACAGCCGCCTAAACATGAGCCAGCAGTGTGCCCAGGTGGCCAAGAGGGCCAATGGCATCCTGGCTTGTGTCAGGAACAGTGTGGCCGGCAGGACCAGGGAGGCCATTATCCCCCTGTATTCTGCACTGGTGAGGCCTCACCTCGAGTACTGTGTCCAGTTTCGGGCCCCTCACTTCAAGAAGGACGTTGAGGTGCTGGAGTGTGTCCAGAGAAGGGCAACGAGGATGGTGAAGGGTCTGGAGAACAGGCCCTAAGAGGAGGCTGAGGGAGCTGGGGAAGGGTCTGGAGAACAGGCCCTACGAGGAGGCTGAGGGAGCTGGGGAAGGGTCTGGAGAACAGGCCCTACGAGGAGGCTGAGGGAGCTGGGGAAGGGTCTGGAGAACAGGCCCTACGAGGAGGCTGAGGGAGCTGGGGGTGTTTAGTGTGGAGGAGACTGAGGGGAGACCTTATTGCTCCCTACAACTACCTGAAAGGAGGTTGCAGTGAGGGTGGGGTTGGTCTCTTCTCCACCGTAACAGGTGACAGAACTAGAGGAAATGGCCTCAAGCTGCGCCAGGGAAAATTTAGGTTGGATCTTAGGAAGAACTTCTGTACTGAGAGAGTCCTCAAGCATTGGAACAGGCTGCCCAGGGAAGTGGCTGAGTTCCCATCCCTGGAGGGGTTTAACAGATGGGTAGATGCAGTGCTTGGGTAGATGCATCTCGTAGCAGGGTGGCTCCAAAACCAACCATTTCCCTCCTCTGGGCTTAGCCCTCTCCCTCGTGTCCCTCCCAGGCCAATAACCACAGAGTGCTGGGCTGAGATGTGGAGTGGGATGGCTCAGGAGAAGGATGTTGCTGCGGACTGGCAGGTATCAGTAGGGGAAGGGATGGAAGCTCTTGGGTGCTTGTGGATTATCAACAAGGCTTTGAAAGTTTTTTATTTGTTCTTTCATTAAACTTTAATGTAAATGAGCCTGCGACGGTGGAAAGGCAGCTGGCGCCTTTCTGCGTTCCCACAGGCAGGTGGACAGGGGTGTTGGGGGTTGAGCAGACACCTTTATTAGGAAGGTAAAGCACAAAAAGCGTGCACCTGGGCATCAAACCTACTCCCCTTCCATCTGTTCACAGCAACTCTGGTAGATAACAGATTTCCCTTGGCTTATGCTAGCAGTCCCTGAGCTTGCCAGACACCACCTTTCCTTCTCCAAGAGCTTCTTTCCCCAAAACATCTGAAAAGGAATGTGCACATCACAGCATATTTGATCTCCAGGGGACTGGCCCAGAGAGCAGACTGGTCCTGAACACCCCTTCTTTTCCACAGGATCACAGAATCACAAGGTTGGAAAAGACCATTAAGATCATCAAGTACAACCATCCCTGTCCTCTCCTAAACCATCTCCCTGAGCACCTCATCTACCTGTCTGTTAAATACACTCAGGGCTGGGGACTCCACCCTCCCTGGGCAGCCTGTCCCACACCCCCACAGCTCTTTGGGGGAAGAATTTCTTCTGACATCTCATCTTAACCTGCCCTGGTGCAGCTTGAGGCCATTCCCCTTGTCCTGTCCCCTGTCCCTGGGCAGAAGAGACCATCACCCACCTCTCTCCAACCTCCTGTCAGGTCATTCCAGGCAGGGATAAGGTCTCCCGTCAGCCTCCCCTTCTCCAGACTAAACCCCACCCAGCTCCTTCAGCTGCTCCTCAGAAGGTTTCTTATCCAAACCCTTCCCCAGCCTGGTTGCCCTCCTCTGGACCTGCTCCAGGACCACCATGTCCTTCTTGGAGTGAAGGGCCCAGAACTGAACACAGCACTTTAGGTGCTTTTCTGGAGCTATTGGTCTTTCTTGTTAGAATGTGCATGATTTAAACTTGACATAAGCACACATGCATTAGAAGTCCCATTGGCTTCTCATGTTCTGCTCCAAGCTTGCCACCATGTAAACCACAGAGTGTTTAGCTCCAAAGCTGAAAATGACCCCTATTAGCAATCCTTCTGGAGACCACAAGCTCCTTATTCTTTTCTTTTCCCACACCCCTCAATTCCAGAACCAACATCACTGAGATGGTTTTGTTATGTTCTCCTCCAGCCACCTATGAGTCAATATCAAAATGAAACTGATGTTAGAGAGAAATCAAATACAATTTTGCTGCCCACTGAGAAGTTGCAAAGCTGCCTGTGAAAACCATGCATACCTGGGCTTGATGGTGATTTGTGGCCCAAGCAGGAGAAAAGAACACCAGCCCATGTGTGTAGGTCTTCTTGTAGACCCATTGTAGAGTGTGGTCTTCTGCCTTGCAGCCTGCCTTTGGCTCTGCTTAGGGATTTCAGCTCCATAAAGAGTGTGTCTGCTGAAAAAGGGAAGAACTGCATTTCAGATCCATGTTGTCTTCAGTGAGCTGTTGAATCACAGAATCACAGAATGTCAGGAGTTGGAAGGGACCTTGAAAGATCATCTAGTCCCACCCCCTGCCCAAGCAGACTAGATCACACAGGAGCGTGATCAGATTGGTCTTGAATGTCTCCAGAGAAGGAGGCTCCAAAGTCACTCTGGTTTCTTTCCTGCTTGACCTGTGGTAGGGAGCAGCCACCAGACAAACCCAAGAGCCGAGTCATCAAGGTGCCCTTGATGACAGCCCCTCTGCCCTTCTTGCAAGTTGCTGATAGTTCCTCTTACATCATCTCACTGCACAGAACAAAAAAAAAAGTTGACTTTTCCACCTTCCAAATTTAGCACAGCTCAGGCACCAAAATAGACAAGAGTGGGGACCAGTGACTGTTCTTTTCCAAAACACTGTCCCATGAGTGGGACTGAGGAAGGGAAGAGCTCGCCTGGAGAAGGGAGATGCTGGATTTTCCTAACAGGGGCGCAAAGTTGCCCCCTGTTCAAGCACAGGCCTTGCCCAGAGCTACTCCTCAAATTAGGAGCCTTATTCCCATGTAATTAACCCACCTCTCACCTTGATGCTGTCTGCTGCTGGTGGGCAAAGGTCTGAGGAGGCACCGGGGCGGTCTGCAAGGAGGACACGCCACAATGCATGTATGGTTTCTAGTTGGGAAGAGCAGCAAGACATCTCCTGAGACCACACATTGAGGAGATCAGTGCTTCAGGTCCTTGTGCTCTACAGGGATGGTTTCATTCCTCGGGGTAATTGTGTTTGCACGTGTGTCTTCAGCGTGGCTTGAATTCTGAGGAACACCCCAAGCTTTAGCCTGCTGTGGTAGTGCAAGACTGGAGACAGTCTCACTGAGGACTGTATGGATTTTAGCCTGATTTCCTAAACCATCAGGGCTGGTGTGATTGGGCTGGTGTGTCTGTGCCCGCCCTTCCCTTTCTCATTCACCTTGATACCCATTGGACAATTCCCAGTCAGTGTTGAGAGTTACAGATATCTCTGTTAGAGATAGTAAATCTTATTTCAGCAGAAATATCCTGGGCTCCATCAGCAGAAGGGTGGCCAGCAGGGATAGGGAAGGGATTGTCCCTCTCTACTCTGCTGTTGTGAGGCCTCATCTGGAGTCCTGCATCCAGATCTGGGATCCACAAGTCAGAAGAGACGTGGAGCTGTTGGAGAGGGTTCAGA
>VXBZ01003346.1:12007-37974 GCA_013399135.1 Heliornis fulica
GCCTGGAGGTTGGTGGCCCTGCCTGTGTCAGGGGGTTGGAACTTGATGATTCTTGAGGTCCCTTCCAACCCAGACCAGTCTGGGATTCTCTGAAATAAGTCATTGGGAAAATAAGTGATGAGGAAGACTCAAACCACAGTCTTGAGTAATAAAGAAAGTTCCATACGTTTCTAAGTTATTATACACCAAAGATGCCACACAGAATTAACCATGAGGTGTTTGGCTGCAAGTGTTTGGTTGCAAGAGAAGCCAAAGTCAAACCTGGTTAACTAGGTGATGCTTATAAATCCTTGAGGGGTGGGGTCAGGAGGATGGCTCAGTCTTTGTTCAGTGGTGCCCAGGGACAAGACAAAGGGCACTGGGCACAAACTGGACTAGAGAAAGTTCCACCTAACCCTGAGAAGGAACTTCTTTCCTGGGAGGGTGGCAGAGCCCTGGGCCAGGATGCCCAGAGAGGTTGTGGAGTCTCCTTCTCTGGAGACATTCCAACACCATGATCCTGGACACTGTTGTGTGCAGCCTGATCAAGGGGGTGCTGTTCTGACCAGTCTGGATGGTGTCCAGAGGTCCCTGGCAACCCCAATCCGTCTGTGATTCTGTGATAACCCAACCACAGACCTAGGAGAGCTGGCTTTCCCTTTTGTCAAAGATGGTGTATATTTGAGTTGTGAGATAAGATCTGTGGAGCCTAGGAGAGCTCTTTCAGGTGCTGGGTGCAGGGACCTGGGCAGAGGACCACAGAACAATGTGCGCCCCTGCAGCCAAAGCAAGATTCAGATGAGGGCATGTTCACCAGCAGCAGGATTCACCTGGGGCCTGGGTGAGTTCTGCACTCCTAGAAGTCTCCAAGTGTGAAGGTCTCCAACGTGGGAGGATCCAGCTGCTGTGGGGCAGCTGTAGGAGCAGTGTCTCCAGGCTCTCTGCAGTTGGACAGTCTGAAAGGTCAGAATAAACCCCGCTGCTCTCAGGCTCTGGTCTGCAAGCCTAAATTCCTAATACTCCCCAGGAACCTTTCTCCTCTGTTACATCTTCCACCAGAGGAACTCAAAATATTATTATCTCAGTAACCACTACTAAAATTATCTGTAATCGTTTAGGTTTTTCATGCAGAGAAGGACTACTTTTTTTAAGTCAGTGTGTTCTGTTGCCATGCCAATGTGACAAAGTTGCTGTTTGATGAGACAGTTTCCCTCCCAGCCCTTGTCCTTGCCCAGGCTGCTCCTCATGCACGGTGATTCACCAACAGTGGCAGGACCAGAGGGACTAAGACAGATTGCAGTGGAAATAAAAGGAGTGACTTTTACAGGGCTTTTATTGCCAGCTCGGGACGTACAATACTGCATAAATAAAAATCATTATGTTTATGACAGCTCTGTAGTCCCTGGAAAATAAATAATACTTTGCACTTACATGGTGCCTTTTGTCCAGGAACCTCAGTGCTCTTTGCTCACATTAATGAAGCCTCATGATGCCCATAGTAGGATGGTAAATACAGCATCCCCCTTATCAGATGAACAGACCAAGTCAGAGACTCTGCACCTCCAGTGGAGAGGAGACACAGCAGCAGCTTGTGCTACACACAGCTCTTCCAATCGTAAGGGACCCATGAGGATCACCGAGTCCAACTCTTGGCTCCACACAGGGCCAAGCAAGTCCACTGGCACAAATTATTTAATGTTGTGGTCATCTCAGTTGATTACAGCAGGTGGATGCCACCTGTCCTTACCCCAAGGGTGGCATGGGTTGACTAGTTCACAGTGGGCAAGCACAGCAAGATGCTCTCAGCAAAAGTTGCTCATTTTCTAATGGTACCGGGGGCACAGCCCCAACATTTTCTGCACTTCACAGTATCACAGAACATTAGGAGTTGGAAGGGACCTTGAAAGATTATCTAGTCCAACCCCCTGCCTGAGCAGGATCACCTAGATTAAATCACACAGGAACGTGTCCAGATTGGTCTGGAATGTCTCCAGAGAAGGAGACTCCACAACCTCTCTGGCCAGCCTGTCCCAGTGATCTGTCACCCTCACAGGGAAACAGTTTTTNGGTGGCCCTGTGCTGGCCTCTCTTGAAGAGTTGTATGTCCTTCTGGAACTGAGGGGCCCAGAACTGGACACAATATAATTACTGAAGTATTCTCAAAAAACCACTGAACATTGTCTACATAGGGACAGTTTTACAGCTGAGATTTAGACAAATCCATAAGGAAACAACCCAGTGAAAGTGGATGGTTTATGTGCACCAGTATCAGTGGTGGTGTATGTGAGGTGGGTGAATTCCCTGTAGATAGCATATAGTGGGATCCATTCCAGTTATTTGCCAGTGGAGTTTCTCCCACACAAAAATGGCAAATAAATTTGTTCCCAAGTCTGTGGATTTCTAGACCTGCTTCCATGGGATCTGACATGTTGTTTTAGGATGTTTGGATGGGAACTGTTTTTATTTACCATGCTCACATGATGAGTGTATGTCTCTGTCTCACTCTGACCCCTTTTCATACTGGTTCCTCCTGTACATTGGAGCTGATCTCTGCTTTTCCCTCTGTTTTACAGGGTTACCATCCGTTGCCTCATGAAGCTGAAATTGCACACACCAAAAAGCTGTTCAGAAGGAGGAGAAACGACCGGAGGTGGGTGGAACCAATTTTAATGTCTGGGGTTTTTTACATCTTCTTTACTGCACATCTTCCCCCACTGTCTGATGGAGTATCTTTGGACAGCGCTGCTGTTTTCAGCAGTTGCCAGCATTGGGTTAATACATCAGCCTTTGTTTGAGCACTAATATCCTGAAAATGCAGACTCTGTCCAAAACCATATTGGTCATTAAAATCTGGGATGTATCCTGTATCGCTCCAGGAGTATCTTAAGGACCTCCTCTTCCCTTTACACTTATTCCAGCATAGCCAGAACCCCCCCACTTGTGTTAGAAGAGGCAGCTGGCAAGGTATGACCTGTAAAAGTTTTGAGTCCTTGTGACTTGCTTCCTCTCTTTCCACTGAAAAGCAAAATTTGCCGACTTTCAGGGTCGCCTGCGAAGTGGATGTGGTTGAGAGGACTCTGATTCCAATCCATTGAGTTAATTTAATTAGGTGAATTGAATATTTAATTGTGTAAATTGCATATTTAATTATATGAGGGCATCTAGAGTCCTTGATCAGAATCGAGACTGTAGTTAAACATGAAAATAAGCGGGGAATGAGGGAGGTAGTTGTATGCACAGCTCCATTTCTGCCAGTGTGTTCTGCGGCTGCGACAGCACAACCAGGGGCTGTTCAGCCTGGAGAAGAGGAGGCTCCAGGGAGACCTTCTAGTGGTCTGCCAGTACCTCAAGGGGGCCTACAAGAAAGATGGGGAGAGGCTGTTCAGTAGGGCCTGTTGTGACAGGACAAGGGGTGATGGTTTCAAAATAGAGGGAGGGAGATTTAGATTGGATATGAGGAAAAAGTTCTTTCCTGTGAGAGTTGTGGAGCACTGGAACAGGTTGCCCAGAGAGGTGGTGGATGCCCCATCCCTGGAGACGTTCAAGGCCAGGCTGAATGAGGCCCTGAGCAAGCTGATCTATTTGGGGGTGTCCCTGCTTCTTGCAGGGGGGTTGGACTAGATGACCTCTGGGAGTCGCTTCTAACCTTAATCAATCTATGATTCTATGTGTTTTAGTTTCTAAAACTAGGAGTTTGTAAGGTTAATGTTATTTAACAGGGAAAAAAAACGGTAACTGATGTTTTCTAGAGTGATCTGAAATCTGTGTCTGAGCTGTGAAGCCTCATGAGGGGGAATTTCTGGGGAAGTCCTATGGGCACCTATAATAATAGTTGGAGTATGTCATAAGATATTACCTTTACTTCTCAACCTGTGAACATGATTTAGTTAATTTTGTGCTCACTTTGTTTTTCCCCAACTTTACCAAGCAACCAAAAACAGCTGTAAAGAGTTTTCTCAGGCATCCAAGATTCCACATTCTTCTGTGGGCAGGGTGGTTTGTCAGCAGCAAACTGTGTTTTCTCTCCTCTTTGGGGCTCCCTCCTCTTTTCCTCTATACAATTTAAAAGACAATTTTATCTTGTGATTTAGGGAGGAAAAAAAAAAGCAAGCTTATTTCAGATTGGTTGCAGCCCTGTGATCATCAAAGTGTGGTTAAAACAGAACTGAAAAGTTTTGTGTTTCAAAAGAGATCTGGGAGGGCTTCCTCACAGCGCTGGGTTGGGCTCCCTGAGAAACCTCAGTAGGTTGGAGCATCCTGCTTCCATTCCAGCTCACCCAGCAGGTCTTCCTCTGCCATCCAGAGTGCATGATGCTGAGGGAGAGAAGACCTTCAGAGCCAAGAGGTCTCTTGCCTGAAGCCCCATGCCCAAGGCTGTCCCAGAGCCATGGAACTGCTGTGTTGGTTCTTCCCTCCCATCTGAAAAACCAGCCAATCCAATGGATCATGCCAGATGTGTATTTCTATTTCTTTCTCTTTCTGTTCCTGTCAGATAAAACATCAGCAGACAGAAGCATTCAGCCCCCCGGGGCATCCCTGCCTCCCATGCAGATGGCAAGGAGAGATAGCAAAAGAAACTGCCTTGGGCTGGGGCTGTGTGAGAAACAGCCCTGACCAAGTAGCACTGGGATAATACCCAGGGAGGAGGGACAGGAGCCTTAAAACCCAGTTGGGGGGAAGAGATGGGACCGTTTCGACCCCTAGTAGCTGCAATAAAATGGAAAGAGCAGAGGCTGTGGAGTCCTGCCCAAGTCCTGCTTGGACATCCATGGTGGTGACAAAGCTTAGGCAGAAAAACATACTCATTTTAATTATAAAAGGTTAAGAAGCCAGAGCTGGAATGAAACAATGTTCTCTTACATAAAAATATTAAGTGGAAAAAGCATAGTCCTGTTCCCTAAATTTCATCTGTGGACCTCAGCAGTCCCCGTATCCCCATGCCACATGGTTTGGTTGTGGGGGTTTTCAAGGTCCCTTTGCCTTTGTGGTGTGTTTGTGTTTGAGTTTTAGTTCTTTTAGTGCCACTTGAGATGCCCCCGGAGACCACTTGATCCTTAAATTGGATTTCTAGCAGTAATTGAGGTTTCAGAATGTTTTTTTTATGAGAAAGACATGGTAGAAATAGGGGGGAAAAAAAGGTAGAGAAAGGTAGAGAAAGGGAAGGGGAGATAGAAATGTGGGGGGGGGAGAAAGGCAAACCTGTTACACAAACAGGTTACAAAACTCTTCACACTTAATTGCAGTGCTATTATCTTAATGTCCCATTCTGTTATTAATCAATGTTCTGGAGGAGAAAAGCTTAATTTCAGAGCTGATGGAGCCTCACAGTGGTATCAGCATCCCTCAGGATGAAGTTTTCTGGCCAGCAAAACAGTTGGGAATTACAGGTTTTTAGTTTTACACCTCATCTGGATAGAGAGACTCAAAATTGCAAGACTGCAGGTAGGACATTGGTGGCAGCAAGGTTTGGGAGGGACAGAACGGAGCCGTTTGGTGGGGTGCATGTTGGGAGCAGGGTTAGGAAGTAGCTCTGGATGCCAGGACCACAGGGAAGAAGAGCTGGTTTCTTAGAAAGGATCATAGCAGCCAAGGATGGGAGTAGGGTTGACATGCAATGGATTTGCAAGAAGAAAAACAGAGAATTCTGAATCTCCTGAGCTGGAAGGACCCATAAGAACCATCGAGTCCAACTCCTGGCTCCACACAGGGCCAGACAAGTCGGAGCAGGGGACTGGGTGCATCATCCAGATGCTTCTTCCAGACTTCAGTCCAGCTGGGTGCTGGGACCACTGCTCTGAGGAGCTTGTCCCAGTGCCCAACCCCCCTCTCAGGACAGAACCTCTTCCTGACACCCACCCTGACCCTCCCCTGTCACAGCTTCATGCCGTTCCCTCGGGTTCTATCCCTGGTCACCAAGAGGTTGTCCTGCTCTTGATTAGGAGCAGGAGTGTCCCCAAAGCCCTGTCACAGTTGGGTTTGGTTTTCATTGAGCAGCTTTTCCCCTTCTCCTGAAGGCAATGAGCAGTTGGCACTAAGCAGCACCCCAGCCCCCACGAACAATGCCTGCCCGTGATGCACCATCTCTCCTTGCCTGAGCTGAGATGGATGACACACCCCAGGTGACCATAGTGGGCATCCCCCTGCCATGTGCAGGAGTGACCACATGCAAGTGGACATCCATCTCGGGTCAGGGAATCAACAACCAGGCTGAGTTCTGCATGATGCACAGGTTCAGCTGACCTTACTTGTAGCTGCCCTTCCATTTGGCCTCTACTTTATACAGAAGAGCTCATAAAGCACATTGGCACCCAGAATTCTACACATTTTTTTCCAGATGGTCTTATAATTGATGCCAGTTCCCTCCCAGAGTGTGTGCAGGTTCCTTTCCCCTCCCTGACAGCAACATTCAGATGGAGCCACGTCTTGATCTAGAGAAGCACCTTTTGTTTCTCATGTAAAATGTCTCCCATGTCCGGTTGTGCTATAAATAGTGCCTGTCCCAGCTTCCTTCCCGTCACCTTTCCTTGGGAAATGCTGTCACCACGTTGCAGAGGAATGTGGCTCACCTACCCTGAAGTCTCTGCTGTGCACCTTTCACTCTTCTGGGGAGAAGCAGCCCTATGGCCATGAAACTGTGGCTCTTTCCTTGCATACACCGCATGTTTTTACGTCCCGTGAGTCATTTTTCCGTGGGACGTGGGCCTCATTTGTCACACAGTATGTTCAGTGTGAAGAAGAGAGGACTGAGAGGGGATCTGATCAATGTTTATCAATATTTGAAGTGTGGGAGACAAAGGGAGATGGCCCCAACCTCTTCTCGGTGGCCTGTGGAGGGGGACAGGTCAAGGAGTAATGGTCACAGGTTGGGCCACAGGAGGTTCTGCACCGATGTGAGGAAAAGCTTCTTCATGGTGAGGGTGATGGAGCCCTGGGACAGGCTGCCCAGGGGGGTTGTGGAGTCTCCTTCTCTGGAGACATTCCAGACCCGTCTGGACACTGCCCTGTGTGACCTGCTCTAGGGAACCTGCTTTGACAGCGGGGTGGACTTGATGATCTCTGGAGGTCTCTTCCAACCCCTACAGCTCTGTGATAATATAGTTACAAGGAGCAAATTAGAGCTGTCATTTAAATGGGCTTTGGCTTCCCCACTTAAGGACCACTGTGGGTCTGTTGGACACACTTTCAGTAACAACAAGCAACATCTGGTGGAGGCAGATGTGCAACACCTTTTGTTGCACAAGGTGTTGTAGAGGTCCTTGGTGCAAAGAGCTTATAATCAGGGCAGGAGACCAGGGAGAGGTATCACCTTCCCTATGTTTTCTCTGTTGGTTTGGACACAGGGGGTGTAACACCAGAGGAAGGAGGTGATGGAAAGCTTCACAGCTTGATGGGATCATTTGAGGGGAGCAGCAGAGACAAGTTTTTTCATAGATGTCAGTGTGAGCATCCCACCAATGAGGGTTTTATTGTCCCAAGCACTAATCCACAGTTTGCTGCCATGGAAGACCCACCCTACCTAGGTATCACCAACCAACTTGGCTTGAACTCCCATAGGCAGCTAACTCTAGTGAAGGAGGGGTTTTCCATAGGTGATGTCAGCACCTATCCTGCATTTATCTCATGCAAGTAGTCAAAAGAAGAAATATTCTCTGGGACCTGTTTCTCCCATCCTCTCCTGCTTTTAACCAACCCACTGCCTCTCTGCTAGCAGTAGTGGGATGCAGTCTCCTCCAGCAGGTGTGCTCTGAGTTTGGATGACCCAGTGTTTTTCAAAAAGTTCCCTAAAACACCCTTTCCTAAGCATCTGTGAAGAAGTCAGCTCAGTGCCACACAGGGTTTCTCCAGTCCCCAGGCATCCTGGGATGATGTGTTTTGGGATGGAGGGTCTAACTGGCCAAACCCCATGGCCTGAAGATGCTTGCACAGAGACTTGCACCAACCTTATTGATAAGAATACATAATACATTGTATTCTTATACATAATAATAATAATGTTTGTACTGATAAGAAATGTTGCCTGGTTTAGACAGGATTTCTGTGGAATATATGGAGCTGCTCTGAGTTAGGACAGGTGAGTTTGTACCTCATGGTCTTCTGCTTAGCAGAGTACAGAAATTGTTCTGCATCACCTAAGGAAGGGGATGCTTTTGGTGGGGAACAGGAAAAAGTTTCTGGAGAAGTCTTAAAAAGTTTTTGCTGTTGTAATCACACTGGTTCAGTTACAACTGGTTGGATTCAAAGGTCAAACCAGGTTGAAATCCTTATCAAAAGGAACTCTGCATGTGTGTGCAGACGCTGTCTGCTATCTCATGGGGTTCTCTTGGTCAGTTCATGGGACAGGAGAGGATTACAGAGCCAAGTGCAGCCTCATGGCTTGGAGAGGATGGAGCAAAATCCTAAGAGTTAATCTTTTTTTTCTAGAATGCATCTGAGTTCTCTTCCATAGAAAAGATATGGATCCCTTGTGCTTCCTCCATGTGCAGCTCGTGTGTCTCCAGGCTTTGGGATGACCAGAGCCACAAGGGACTATTCTGCTTGTCCCAACCAGGGCAGATGGGGACCAGAGCTGGCCTCAGGTGAAGGATGGTCACCTTTAGCTGTGGCTGAGCTTTATGTCATCTCCTCCATCTCCTGTTGGATGGAGTTTCAAGGGGGGTGTTTCTGCATGTGGGATATCCATCCTTCATAAAGCCCTTGTGCAGGGATAAGGTGAAGGAGCAAGACACGGTGTAGGTCCTACTGGCTCATACAGAGAGCAGGGGTGGGACCAAAGAGGCTCATGTGCTTTCCCTGTCTCCCCTCAGCATGCCCCAAATACCTGTGGCTTTTGACAACAGGATTACAGAAATGTCCCCAAGTTTTCTTTTGCATTGTCCCAATTTGCTTCCTACTGTTAACTTGGCTTTACACTTAAATGACTGGAGAAAAAAAAAAAAAACAGTCTGGATCTTGTGTGTGTGTTGTTTTCTGGTTTTAATTAGGTTCAGAGCTGGGGGAGGCAGAAATATCCTCCTTCCCCTGAGAGCCTTGGGTGGCTGTCAGGGACAGTTTCCTCTTCCTGAAGCAGGAGGGTTGTGTAAGTGCCACTGACCCCTCCTGCTCACACCCATGCCAAAAACCGAGGCAGCTCGTGTGAGAGCACGGGGGTGGGCACCCTCCTCCTGCTTCCTTGCTCAGATCCCACCTCATCCCAGTGGGCCACCCTGTTGTTGAGGGATGTCCTGGGGCTCATCCCAGCAGGTCCATGTGGCCCCAGCCAGGGTTCTGCGCAGAGGCAAGCCCAGTTCTCCATAGGGATGGCCCAAAGGACGGTCACGGTGGGCTTGGGGCCAAGCAGGGAACGTCCCAGATCCGCCGGCGGCTCCGCGGAGGAGCGTAGGCAAGCTGTGATGTATTTCTTTTCCCATTATATTTGATTTTACAGACCCTCAGGGACACTCAACCACCTACAGTGATTAGTTCAACTGATTAAGCTGCTTTTCCTCTTGTGGCAAACTCCTTTTGTGAAGGGTTTTCAATAGCCACACTGCTCGGGACATTGTTCCTGTACAATTTCCTTTCAAAACACCATAAAGGGCACTCTACCACTTTACCCTGTCATAAAACATCACAGGAATCAGCTTTGCCCGGCTTGGTCCTCTAAGGCCACGATCTCCTCCTTCGGGGAGGAGGCATGGGGTTGGGTGGGAGCTTCAGGACCACCTGAAGCTGGAGTGAGATGGAGCCATTAGCAAGGGGGTATCTGAGATGAGAAGTAAAGTAAAGGTTTTTTGCTTTCTTTTCTGGGGTTGGTTTTTTTGTTGTTGTTGGGGTTTTTTTGGCTGTTTGTTAATATGAAGATCCAGGGTCACCCAGGGAAGTGAAGAATAAAATAAACTGGGAAGCTCAGAGAAGGAAATGCTGCTTCGTGCGCGTCAGCCAGTTCAGCCTTGCCTGGCAGAGGCTGGGAGTGGATGCTCTGGAGGTACCCAGGGGTAAATGACACAGCAGGGAGAAGGGCTGTTTCAGCTGGAGAAACACCAGGATAAACCTGGACATTTAATTAATACTGGAAATCAGAGGAAGGTCTGCCTTGATTGCCACCGAGGGAGTAACAGATGCAGGCAACTGGAGGGGGTTGCAGTGGCACCAGGTCCTTCCTCCCTGTGTTTGTAGTTACTCCCATACCCTCTAGTGAGGCTATTGGGTCATTGGGTCCATATGAAGATCTGGTGTTGTGGTGACCTGGTTTGTCCATCAGCTGCTCTTTGGAAAAGGCAGTGATGGAGCAGGGCAGTGATGGTATCAGGAGGGGTCAAGTGAAAGACACTTTGACCCGCAGAGCCTCCCTGGCCAGACACGCTGGCATCACCCAGCCCTGCTGCCCTTCCTTTCAGGCGTCAAGAAGAAGGCTCTGCCAGGGGTCACGGAGCTGGGACCCTGCTCCCAGGAGGAGGTTGTTGAGAACAAAGCCTGCATCAGGCTCCCCACGAAGGAGCGGTCCTTGAGTGATCAAAAAGCCATCTCCTGTTGACCTGTGGGCATCTGGCTGGGGGGGGTGACTCAGATGCTGTGGGTGGGGCAGCTGGGCAAAACTCCAGCTTCTCTGCAAGAGGGACCTCCTGAAGCTCAGACATGGAGGTGATTGGTTCCACCAAGACCTCTCACTGCCTTTGCACCTCACTCTGGACCCAGCGTGGCATGGGGCTGGAATGGTCTGCCACCATCACTGTGCAGTAATCCCAGACCCATTTCCTACAGGACACAGAACAAATAGCTCTGCTGAAGCCACATGAAGTTCAAAGAAGTGTATATGTAACATCAGTCCTGGACTGGCTCATCTAAGAGCCACTTGCCTGCCCCAGCACCATCCGCAGAGCTGCATGCAGAGGGACTTCCCATTAGCTGAGCATTCCCTGAAACACCAGCAGAGTAAGGTGGAGCAGTTGGTATTTAGCATCATTCAGGGAGTTTATTTTGCCTGTCACCCATGTCTCAGTCTGTGGTGGGATGAGTAGGGGTTTTCCATCCAGCTGCTCTTGTTTCTGCCACTGTGATCAGCACTAAGCCCTTAGGAGATGAGGGTGTCGGTGAAAATATGCCCAGCCCCTGAGTCACCCCTAAAGACAGATGGTGTGATCCTGCAAAACACACAGGAAGGCAATGCCACATTTACAGCTCCTTTCCCAACACTAGCAGCAGCCAATGGGATTTTGCATTTCATGTGATGCAGGTAAAATACACTTCTGTAAGTACTGGGACACGCTCTGGGCTCAAGCCTGATGCACAGACAAAAATAAACCCTTTGTGAGTTGAACAGGATTTCAGGAGATGAGCACCCATTACCACTACCTGTATCTGCTCCATGTCCTTGTGTGCCAAGCTAAGGGCATGGTGCAGAAGGGTTAAAAGATACTCATCTAAGCAAATTTAATCCTTTCCTTTCATTGTTCCTTTATTTTAATGCCAGGAGGCAGTGGCAGGAGAGAGCCGGGTGCATTTCCCAGCTGCAGGGTTGCCACCTCTATTGAGAGCAGCTTTGTCATTACATAAAAACTCTACAACACAAGACTTTTTATTCCTTTTTTTTTTTATGATCTTGGCAACTGAAGTGACCCCTGTCCTGCAGACTAAATTTAACCTGAATTGCCAAGCTGCCAGTAGACTTTATGGCATCAGGGCGCTTTTGCAGGTTGTTTTTCTCCATCCCTGCAGCTGATTGAAAAACTTTATGTACCACCAGCAAAACCCTTTACTGTTATGAAACCTCAATAGAAATGTAATGGCCCTGCTGGATAAGCTCAGGGTTTTATGATTTTACTTCGCAGAAAGCAAAATAATTGCTCCAGAAAAGAAAACCCAGGAGACCTGCAGCATGTGCCTGTGGTGGAGGGACACTTGATCCCATCAAAACTCGTTATTTGTTAAGTATCTTTCTCCTGTGTGGCAGCAGGGGCTGAGCTGGAGGACAGTCAGTTGTTGGCACCAACATTTCTTCACTCCTTTTCTACTGCTGTCTGTTCTTGTGAGCATCAGGGATTGTAGAGCAGGATCTCACGGTGGTTGAACAACTAGGGAGAAGGTTAGAGAAGCAACTGCTCTTGTGTCCAAGCTACTGGGAGGACATGGGAGGCCTCACTTAAGTTCACCTCCACGATCACAGGTGCTATTTCAGATGCCCTACCATATTGTGAACTCCATGCAGGGAGCTAGCAGATGCTGGAGGACCTTGTGAAACCTGCACCAAAGTGAGGTGGGAGCTAGACAAGATGCCATAAAGCGTCTCCAGTGACACCACCCTGTGACTTCCACTGCATGTGTCCGTATCTGTGTTGACCAAACGGGTGTCATGGTTCCCCTTATGCTCAGAGGGGTTGCAGTCAGGTGTGTTTGGAGGATAGCTCACCTCAGCATGAAGCCAGTGTTTGGCCAAGAGTCTCCCACCCCAGTCTCCACCACCTGTAGCTGGCTGGACTGCCATGGAGTTTAGATCCTTACCTCACGTTTGGTCTCTGACATCACAGGCACCTAAAATCAGGTGATTTGAACCCACCATCTGCATGATGTTGTGTAACTCCTTGCCTCTGCCTATGTTCTCCATGTATTAAATGCATCTCACTGCTGTTAGCTGTTTAGGGAGCAGCTGAGCTGTACACTTAAGCCAGTCCTGAATGAGGCCTGATGGTCTCCACCATGGCATTCTGGTAGAAGTCCTGCACAACAGTGAACTTTGTGACCAACCCTACCAAAACCTGGTGCTGCATGGAGAGGAGGAAGGATTCCTCTTCTGGGGAAAGGTGGGGATTCCCAAGAATGGTAATCACAGGTACTTGTAGAGCCCTGAAAAGCTGCTCACTGAGATCTTCTGTCACCCACATAAGAAAAATGAGTCTGGGCATCTTATGAGAACATGTTTCCTTGCTTTATTTTGCCTTCATATGTTGACCAGAACCAAGGAAGTCTGAAAAACAAAGAGCTGGGGGAGGAGTTGAGCCAAAACACCTCATGCTGGAGGAAGCACTGGGACAGGGATTTGTTTCTGGGCTCTCTTCAGCAGGAACAAAGACTCGAGACTGGGCGTCCCATCCTCTCCCATCTCATGGAGGGGATAATCAAGGCTTCTCAGCCAAGGACAACACGGGTTTCCACCAAGACATTTTCACACTCTCAGAGAGTGGCACCTTGGTGCTTCTTGATAAGTTTTGGGTGCAGCAGGCTCCACATCAGGCCATGCTTGGTATAAGTATTGCCAGTGTCTGAAGAAAACGTGCTTGTATCTGTGCCCAGAAGATGCGTGTGTCACATGAGATCCTCACCCATGTTTAGTTCAACCCTTTCTTGAGGCTGCCAGCGTGAGCCCTCTACCCATCAGCTGGGTAGGTAGACCCTACACAGGTCTACCAGCCAAGTTAGCTTGGCATTCTTAATAATCAGGCTGATCACTCATTGATTAATCACTGGTGTGATCACAGCCAGGGTGAAGTTGGCTTTTTTGCCCTTAGTTTTCAGTAGTGGTTGTTGATGGAGCAACCTGTTGACATCACAGGTGGAGGGGTTCAGCTCTGAGCACCTTAAAGGCATTGCTAACTCCCGCTACAACCACTAACTCATTTTCACTTCAGTTTGCACCTTCCTCTAGAAGGTGGGTAGATGTTGAGTTTATCGATTTGGTATGTCCAGGAGCTGGTTGAACTGGGGGATCTGAGGAGATGGTGTCATCTCAGGGTGTGAATGGCAGTGGTGCTTTTGGTACTTAGATTTCAAACAAAGTGTGATCTGACCCACAGCTCACATTCAGGGCCCAGGTGGGATTTTGGGAATTGGTTGACAAGAGCTGTAGGGTCCTCACCTCTGCCTAAGCTGTGTGGTGGATGTATATGAGCTCACTTCAATTTGGTCCTTAAATATCGAGAGGGAAACAATAGATACGCCTGGGTGTGTCATGGGCACGTGAAACCATGAAAGGGTCAGGAATGGACCCCAAAGCTGCGTGGTCCAGACTCCTGTGTGTGAACTTCAAAGCTATTCTCCAGCCTGTGTTCCAAGAACAATAGTCTTCATTTTATACAAAAATCAGCTGCTCTGCATTCGTTATTATCTGTTTGTGAGTTCTCAGGAACCACCTTCTCATCTGCTCTTATAAAGAAACGTTTTTCCCTCGTCCTCTCCTTACCTTTCCTTCTCCATCAAGTGGAGGGTGANTGTGCTTCCAGTTGTTGTCCCAACGGCGCGAGGGTGACCGGTGTGTGGCACAACACACGCGCGGCGCAGAGCTGTTGGGTTTGGTCCAGCTCTGCGCAGAGCCGGGTGCTCGGTGGTCGTCCCACAGAGCCAGCCCACCACACACAGCACCCGCGGCACATCGGCCGTGGTACAGCGTTAGNCAGAAACGGGCCTAAACGTTCCTTCATCCTCCAGCTCTTGCTCCCATTAGGTTTCCTCTTTGTCAGTCTCCCAGATCTTCTCCAAGGATGCCTTTAGCAAAACCTGCTCGTCCTCCTCCGGCCCTCCTGCACAGGCGCGGTCATTAGATGGTCCGTTAACCCCAACCCAGGCAGTGTCTGAGCTCTGACCCAAACACATCGATCGCTGTCCCTGGCAGGTGCAAAACTCAGCTTTGTTGGCATCATTTTCCCCTCTTTGAGACTATGAGGTCTCCTCTCATGTGTCTCATGTCTCATTCCTTCTTTTCATTCTAACTGCAGTTGTCCTTCACAGACAGCCAATACTGAACATATTGTTGTAATATTTACAATTTTAGGAGAGTTAAATTAATTACACTTTCTGAGGAGGTTCTTTGATTATCCCTAAGGATGAGAAATATCATTCTATACATAAACAGCAAACCAGTAGGTAAATGAATTCTCAATCCTAAACATGAAAACAGTTGGCTTTGTGGGCAAACTTAGGTGAGTCATGTTTCTCAAGTACAGTTCATCAAGGTTTAACCTCTCCAGTGGCACGGAGGTCCATTCATCCTTATCAGGCCTCAGTGCCCTTTTTACCCACCTGTAAGGAGCCCAGGAATTAATTCCCTACACTTTGACCACAGTGTAAGACTTCAGTAGCACAATATAGGGTCCATTCCATTTCTTTTCTAGTGGTTCATCTTCCCAGGTCCATATGTAAACATCTCCTAGTTGGAACAGGTCAATTGGTGTGTCTAAGGGAAAAGAAACCTTTTGATTTAGGTACCTGTGGAGTGTAGATAAAGTCTGTGAGAGAGAAATCAGGTGTTCTTTAATCACAGCCTGACCTTTTATGTGCATTTGGTCCCCCTTGACGTTTAAAATGTCTGTAGGATATGCTTTCCACTATATAAATTCAAGGGGCCCTACTCCTTCCTTAGCCCTGGGGTTTATTCAGATTCTCAGGGCTCCTGTCCATTTAAGCTGTGCTTCCTCACAGCGTTTAGAAACCTGTCTTTTGAGAGTCAGAGTCATTCTTTCTACTTCCCCACAAGACTGAGGGCTCCAGGGAGTTGTATTTCCCACTTAATCTGTAAAAACTTGGAATTCCTGTACTATTTCTGCTATAAAGTGAGGTCCATTATGAGAGAGATTCCCCCTGGAATACCAAATCTGGGTATAATTTCTTCTAACAAGATTTTAATCGCTTCTCTAGTTTTGTTGGTGTGACAAGAGAAAGCTTCTGGCCAACCAGAGAAGTTATCTGCTACTACCAATAAATATTTATACTGGTTGTGTTTAGGTAATTCTGAAAAGTCTGTTTGCCATAGACAAGGATTTATTCATAGTTTCATAAGTCCTCACACAGCCTTCCTTCCCATTTTGGGGTTATTAGCACAACATTTTGGGGTTATTAGCACAACAGATGATACATCTCTTTTCTTCAGTGCCTGCTACACTGTGCATTTTGCTCTCAAAACCACTTCTCTGTAATCCCATCAGTCCCTTTTTGGACAAATAGTCCAAAATTAAGAATCCATATTCAACACCACCCAGCCATTCTAAAAAAATCCCTTCCTAGTTTCTTTGAAGTAGGAACAGCAGTTCTGCAAACAGCCTCCTTTCATTCAGCACTTAATTCTCTTTGTCCTTTAATAACTCCAGATCCCATACATCTATAGTTAAAGACACCCCACACACACATAGAACCAAGTTGTCCCAGCACTTTCAAATAATACTCCTTCCCAAGCATTGCATGGTCAAGTCCAGAGGTTGGGATGTCACTGGCACACATCCTCTTTGGACCTTCCTCGTGCTGGAGAAATCACCAGTGAGAGCCTGACCGCCGCCGCGGAGCGTGCGGTGCGCGGTGTTTCTGCGAAGAGTCTTCACAGTACGCCGACAGCCCGTGTTCATCGAATTTTCACGCTGTCTCCAAGGGTTGCACTGTTCCCAGAGCCTCTCCCTTGCTGATCTGTTCACGGCCAGCGCTCCTTTCATCAATAAAAATAGTCACAGGAACGGCCCTCACCCTGCACTTCAGGATCGAGAGTTATTTTGGGTGACGGTGAACGTGTTTCACGGCTGACACGAACGTGTCGCTTTTAATGCCGTGAAATTTCGGAAAAGCCTTGGAAATTCATCCTCAGAGGTCACCGGGACAAACCTCTCCTGCTGGGCGAGTGAATGGAAATGAGTTCATAATTACAGAGTATAGTAGCGACGCGTTTGCTTTTTCGCCGTTTTAATTGAGGTTTTCAGAAAGGAAGAGAACTTAAAACAATGCAGAAATGTCTTTTGTTCTTCCAGGGTCGTTTACTGAGAGCTTTGCAGTGAGAGGAGAGGATGTTTATTAAAGAAAGCAACAATATCAAGACATTATTTCGGTGCCAAAGCGCCGTTCGGCGCTGGAACAAAACGAAATGTTTTGGATGGACGGGTTACTTGCTGAAAACTAGCATCCAGCTAAGTGATTTGCAGTGCTTTCAGTGGGCTCAGCAAATGGTGTTGAGGCAGCAGAAGGAGAGAGGAAAGGAAGGAACTGGAACGGTTGAAACACCCTTTTCCTTCTCAGTAGGATTTCCAATTCAAATTAATTAGGTTTAAAGTCACATGGGTCTGAATCCCTGAAGCAGCATCTGGAAATCAGGTTTTCATCCTCCTCCTTATGCTCCTGTCTCCCCTGTGACCTCTGGGGAGCTGATGGAGGTTACCGGAGCCACCGTGGAAGTTCTCTTTGGGGACAGAGCTCAAATCCACCCAGATGTCAGGTGTCCACGCTGAGGTGGGTGTAGAGGAGTTGAGCCAGAGTAATGGTGGCTGTGAAGAGCTGCCATTCTTGGGAGAGCTATTCTCCTAGGAAAACTCAGCACCACTAATTTTCTTACTTTTAAGGGCAAAGCAAGTGTCTGATGGTGGACTTGCCTGCAATGGTGAGCGGCATCTAGCTAAACCGTAGTGTTTAGAGTGTAATGATTCAAAAAGCTCCTCTAGGCAGCTGAAGGCAGCCAAGCAAAGATGTTGTTATAGTAATAGCTGCTGTCTTGATTAAGATTTAGAAACTTTGAAATAGGCCGTGTTTCCAGGAACAGCCACACCAAAGGTGCATCTCAGGAAGGAATCATAGGGTATCTTCAGTTGGAAGGATCCCATAAAGATCACAGAATGTCAGGAGTTGGAAGGGACCTTGAAAGATCATCTAGTCCAACCCCCAGCCTGAGCAGGATCACCTAGATTAGGTCACACATGAATATCTACAGATTGGTCTTGAATGTCTCTGGAGAAGGAGACTCCACAACCTCTTGGGTCCAACTCCCTGCTCCTCACAGGACTACCTAAAACTAAACTACATGGCTAAGAACTCTGTGCCGGCTGAAGCTGAGCACCCCAGAGATCAACGTGAAGAAATCCTTGTTGGAGTGGTGATCCCTTATGATGAGGTTCCTCAAGGATTGAGTGTTCATACAGAGAGAAGTCCCAAGTCAGCATTCACCCCTCCTGCCTGAGCAGAGCCGGTGATTGCCGATGGGCAGGTCATCGACCGAAGGGTTGGTTACAGGCAATTTAGACACAGATCATCGTTTCTTTCAGTTTGATTGTCCAGGATTTATTACACTAAATTAATTCTCCAAACTGCAGGTCCCCAGAGGACAATATTGTCTCGGCAGTTTGTTCCTAAAAGGGCTCAGCTGGGTGATTGTGTTACTGTGGCTTAATGAATTACGGCACATGAGCTGGGCGGCGGTAATTGCCTGCGCGTGCCGCTGGCTGTGAGCGCAGAGTGCCTTGTGCTGTAACCCCTCCGCCCAGCTGGGAGATATCTCGCCTTGTCTTCCCATTGCCACACCGTCCTGCATCAGCAGTGGGGCAGCAGGGTTTCATTTGCAATTAGTCTGTGGTGGCGGTGTGCTGGAGCTGGTCACGGGGTCAGTAAGAGCAGAAGAGCTGTGATGGGTCAGAGCAGACCACCTGGATTGGTGACCAGGATGGGCACCAGGAGGAGCCTGAGAACATCAGCAGCAGTGCCCTTCTCTCAGTAATAGTTGGATTTGATGATCTGAAGGTCCTACCTAAATGATTCTGAGACTCTGCGGGATTCTGAGGTTCTCCAGATCCGCAGGACCACGTTTGGTCACCTTTGTGCCCAGTATCTCCAGATGGATTTTCCTTTCATGACTTTGGCAAAGTGCTTTTTGAACCCTTGTAAATTCCTGGTGCTCACATCTCCTACAACATCACTGCACAGTATAACTGTGCATCATGGAAGAAATACCTCCTTAGCATTTAAAACTGGTCTTGCCATTTTGAAATTGGGACCATCAACAAAAGAGTATGGCAGTCCCTGCCCTGGGGTAATCCATCACTCAAATCACCTGGCTGCTATTAATGTTGCTCTGGTAGCTAATGATGTAATTTGTTTATTTTTAACCTACCTGGCAGGAAAGTCCTCATCATGTGGGCAAGCGTAGGGTGTTGTTGGGTCAATCAGCTGTAGGAAGAGTCATCAAGGAGCAGTGCAAGAGCTTGTCCCTAGGGAGTACAGTTACAGATGAAACTTCACTCTGGTGTTTTTGTGATCCATCAACCTCATGGTACATTTTGGCAGAGGACTGCTCTCAGCATTCCCCCTTTCCCTGCAAGGAAACTGAGGCAGAGAGGAGAGAAGAGGCTGCGGTCGGACCTCTCCCCAGTACAGACATTGCTGTGAACTCGTGGCCGACAGATTCTCATGTATGTGAACCCCATCACCCACGAGAGTGTCCTTCAAGGCTGCTCTTTTAGTGTCATGGAGTGCAAAACACAACTGTCTACGTGATGCTATTTCAGCCAGCCAGAATTGAGGGAAGGAAATATAGCGACAAGTTCCTCTGCACTAGGAAACCGATCTGTTATTGAAATGGCCGGCTTTTTGGTGGAGTGTTTCCGGCATGGCTCCTCAATTCTGAAAATGGGTTTATCCATCTACACAATGTTTTCCAGAATGAGTTTGTGGAAGTGCTGTCAGTAGCCACTCACTGTGGTGAATATGAAGTGAAGTAGCTTGTTTCTTTCTCTTGCTTTCAATCCTTGAATATAAATGTGCACTGCTGGTGATCACTTGGAATGAGCACCGAGGGCTTTCTGCTGCCAGGTTGCTCTCCCAAGTTATCTGGCAGCTGAACTGAGAGGTAGGGGTGAGCAGAGGTTGATTCTTTTGATGGGTAAAAAAAGGGGTTTTATGGCATCCCCTGTGTCACACCAGGTCTTTCCATGAGATCTGGCCTAACTGAAGAAGCCCAGCAGCCCTTCAGTGGTGTGGCTGCACGGCTTGGGTGGTGACTTCAGTTTCTGGCCACGGGAAGTAGCCAACTTCTCTGCAGGAGTGGCCTTTACTACCCACTCCTTCTTCCTGCAAGCCCAAGTTGGGGACTTTGGCCATGGAGATCTGGGAGGGAGCAATGTGCTGAAGCTCTGCAGGGCCTCCTGGCATGGTTAGTGTGTGAAGAAGTTGCCAGCTCAAGTTGTTTGGGCTCTTGTTGCAGAAACAATATTTCTGTCTGACCCCAGTTAGCAACTGATGTTTGCAAAATAAAGAAGTCAAGGCACTGGAAATACTTTCCATTCCCACTCTTGTCTCAGCCCAAAATATTAGTATTAAAAATATTGCATCTATTATATGCAGCTAATATCTCTGCTGGCACGTAAATCACCCAGGGATTTTTCATCTCCATTTAAAAAAAAAAAAAAAGAAAGTTAACTGTGCTCTATTTTTGGATATTTGTTAACTGTTTTGTTTCCATTTATTCCTGTTGAAGACACAGCAGTCTGTCTCCAAGGGACCATCTGTGGGAAAGAGCATCCCTAGATTGATTTGGAAGGTGCCGGGGTCACTAACAGGCATGAAGGCGCTGAGTATCTGCTCTTTCTCTGATAATGTCTTTATTTAGCGTGACAGTCCCCAGGGCATGAGTGGACAACAGGCTCCTTTGTTTTATTTAAACTAACCTTGCTCCATCCATTCCCAGCATTGTGCAGATGCTGTGGGTCATCTTCATTTCCCGATTAAGCTGTTGGGGTTGTGGAGGTGCTGGTCCCCAAGCAGCAAGAGGCAGCAGCTACGCAGAGCTGCAGAAGGTGACCCAGCTCTGTGCCTCTCCCCTTAGGTTGCACATTCCCATCTGAACTGATGAGTGGAAACTCATCCAAGAGAAAGCAAAAATTTCGGAGTAGTTCAGACCCTGGCACAGCTCAGTACATCCCTGTGAGCACTGGGGGGTCTCATGAGAGAGGAGGCAGGAATGGGGCCAAGAGGAGACAACTCTTCTTCTGGCAGATGGACAGACTTAGGTAAACACCTTGGGAACTGCTCAGGGTTGTCTGTGGGTTGCAGCAAGTCGTTGTCCAGGTCAGTCTTAGGTCACAAACCTAATGCCATAGCACACTGGATTGTTTTTAAAGAAGTTTAATTAATGTTCCTTGATAAAAGGCTTCTGACACACAGAAGTCCAAAAGCATCTCCACTCCTCGGGTTGGTGTTGTACCAGAGCCCGGTGTCGGAAGTAATTGCTTTGGGTCAGCTCATGTGTCTGCACAGCTGTCAGGAGGTCCTGTCAAATCTTGCCTTTGCTTCTATAGGAAGGACATTTATTTCTTCACTAGAAAGCACTGGTATAAATAGGATATGGAAAAAAAAAAAAGAAAAAAAACAACCCACCCAACCCTAGGATGTCTCCTTGCTCACAGGGCAAAGAGTCGCAGAGGTCTACAGGAGGACAGCTGAATAAAAAGGCAGCAGGTGGGGGCTAATACATACTATTTAGGATGTGTCTTGAGGGACAGACCTCAGAGGGATGGTGGTGGGCTGTGTCTGTGTGCCTTGGCACAGGTTTAGAGTTTATAGGTCTTGGAGGATTATCAGATCTCGGGATAACTGATCAGCCTGGGTATATTTTTAAAGGAGGCAGCCTGGAGTCTGAGATATAAGCTCTTTTATTGCAGAGCAGTAAAAGATGAGCCTATATTCATTCATCTCGTGTTCTTACCGGTAGTCCCAGGATCTCTGTGTGTTTGTGGCTCAGCGGGTGTTTGGGAAACATCATGTGTTGTGGTTGTGTCTTTCAGCTTTAAACTGTTTCAAATGATCCAGATTCAGTTTTTTATGACTGTATTTTCCTATGGTTCTCATGTATTTTTTGCAGTCGTGTTTACAGTATGCTAAGAATCCAAAAACATAATTCCAAGCAATGTAGTCTGTGAAGGCAACCATTTCCAAGCAATTTCAACATGAAATCGCTGCAGTGATTTCTACACCAGTCTGGGCAGTCAGCCTTGAAGTCCAGGGGGTGTCTTCCTAGCCAGTTGCCCTGTCTGTGCAACGAGGGCCTCCATCTGGACATCCCTAATGATTTGTGGGAGATCCAGCAAAGCATTTAAAGATCTGTTTTGGAGCTATCTCACATGCCATCTGTATTTGGGATGTCTTTCCCAAGCTGGTGTTGCAAAACAGCTACTTAAATTCTTTCTGAAGCTTCATTTCCATGAAGCTTAGAAGAAAATAGCTGACTCAGGCAGCCTGTGCGGCCAAGCATTGCAGCATGGGAGGACTTTCGTTGGACTTCATCAGTAGACAAGTTTGCTCTTCAGTGCTTTGCTGTGCCCACTCCAGTGGACTTTGGGTTGTGTCCTTTCAGCCCAGCAGTGCTGCCTCTGTTCCCGTGGCACAGCCTGCAGATAGGGCAATCATCTGGTCTGGTGGGCCCGTGAGTGGGTGTCCATCACTGTGCCATGAGACGTTGTGGACGCTGATGGTGTGAAGTTGTCTTTCAGAAGGGAGAAATTGGGTCTGTTTCTGTGTTTGGAAAGGCCAAATTGGTCAGCATCCTATATTAGAAGATAGTACATCCCATGAAGAACTGGGTTTCCTGTCAATCCTACACCCAGTTTTTGGGTGCCTTACTGCCTGAGCACCTTCGCTCTCTCTGTGTGAAGCCCTGCAATCACTGTATCACACAAGAGTTTGGCTTCTAGCCCTTTAGTCCAACCCCTCTTCCATGAGCAGAGACATCTGCAACCAGATCAGGTCACTCTGAGCCCCGTCCAACCTGACACTGAATGTTTCCAGGGATGGGGCATCTGCCACCTCCCTGAGCAACCTGTGCCAGCGCTTCACCACCCTCTGCATACAAATTGTTGCCACCCTGTAGGTTTATAGTGAGTCTAGTTATGTTGTAAAGACCAAACAAAATCATCTCTAGCAACGACAGACATGATACCCAGACCCAAGGGAGGGTTGTCTGCAGCAGCTGCACCCCAAGACTGAGGCGACAATGAGAGGAGTTGTTCCCAGGTAGGCGGCTCATCTGAATGTTTCATAATGCTTTTCCCAGCAGCCAGATGCTGTGAGCCTCATCAAAAAACATCTCATAGTGTTGTTTTTGTTGGCTGTTCTTTTATTCTAGAGTTCATTATATGTTCTCAAGGATGCGTACGTGTAAGACCGAAAGCACGCGTTTTATCTCGGCTATTCAAAGATGATTTTAGGACCTGATCAACACCATTCTGGCAGGTGGATTTTGTATGCTTCAAAAAATGCCATGTCCATCCAGACACATGGGATGAGTCTAGCCATCAGAGTAGGTTTTAAATCCTGGTGACAGAAAGGCATAAAAGTGGTGTGAATAATTTCATTTTTGTTTTCAGGAGCGAACATGACATCTTGTTCCCTTCTCATCTAAGAAAAATGCAAACAAAAATGAAACTGGAGCCAAACGAAACCAGTTTGAGAGAGAAAGCCAAAGGGAAAACACACAGAAGTCCTGTGTTCTTCATCCTTGGAGCCTGTGGTTATTGCTTTCTGTGGGGTTTTGAGGTTTTTTTGATTAAATTGCGTGGAACCGTCAAGCTTGCTTGAGTGTTTCCCACTCTCAGTCACAGTGAGGAGAGAAAATGGCCATATCAGGGCTGTGGTGGTCCCTCCACTGTGGTGACACTGAGTGGTCATTCTACATGCATGTGAGACATCAGAGTGCCTTTGACAGAGATTGGTGAAGAATACTTTTGGGAGGCATCTAGAATAGAGGCCTTCAGACCTTCCCATCATTCTACTAATAACAGCATTCCCATTGACCTCCCAGGGCAGAATTAGACCTCCCGTACCAGTTTTAGATGCTGTAAAATTCCACCAGTTCCTAACTGGGATCCTTCAGGCCCTCTAGTTTGGACCACAATGTCCCTTAGGTGCCTAGAGATAGTGGTGATAGGTGTTTTTGACCGCAGCAGCACTACCATGCCCAAGCCCTTTCAGCAGTGCCTGCTCAGGGGTGCTAGTCCAGTTGTACTTGGAGCTGCATCACACAAGGTGAAACAGCTGGTCTGGCTCAATTGTGCTTAGTTCAGAAAGGCTGGGCCTTGAGAAATTGTTTTGTTCAGGGGCTGTTTCAGAGCCTTTCATCCCATTCCCTTTTCAGTTCCCTGGGCAGCTAGCTAGTGCAGCAGGGAAGAACCCAGTTGCTGTCAATCTCTGTGAATTTAACTCTTTCAGTGGTCACTCCAAGAGTTTCATTTAATTTCCTTCCCTCAGTGGAAATTTTCAAAAAGAAGGTGTGATAGAGGTGGCCTGTCATCCCATAGAGCCAGCCCCACCAGTCCTCTGTTCTCAGGTGCAGTTGCTGTGTGCCTTGGGGTTGCTTTACTCTTCCATCATTGTGGGGTGCTGTGGATAAGTAGGATCTGGGATCCTCATAGGAGTGGAAGGTCCCACAGATTCCATTTCTGCAGCAGATCTTAATCCATCTTTTATAATGGCAGCTGGACACCACTCCTACTTCTCAACTTCTCACCCAAATGTCTGCAAGTCCATATTACCTGCTTTGGCAGGGGGTTGGACTCGATGATCTCTGGGGGTCCCTTCCAACACCTACAGTTCTGTGATTCTGTGATATTAGTTGTTGATTGCTGAGTGACCCTGGCCATTCCCACCAGGTATCAGGCTCTGCATAAAAGCAGGACATAACCAGCACTCTGAGGAGCTAAACGTGCCCCAAAGACTTTGCCCCATGGGAAAGTTGCCTGGGATTGAGGGCAAGTGTGGTGTTCAAGCAGGTTCTTCAAGGGCAAGAGCCAGTATGTCCAGAGGCAACCAATCCCTGAGGCCATAGATGGGACCTCTCACTGCTTGGTCATACAGGGTGCTCTGTCTTGAGTGCCACTGGAAATATATGTCCTGATGTCTTGGTATTGCCTAACTAAGTTTCCATGAAACCACCAGAGAATGTAACCCTGTGTTGTCCTCCAGCTCTCCACGTGCCAGACAAATGGTGGGGCCCTTGGAGGACTCGTCTCCCTTTGGGCAGGGATTTGGGGGGAGGAGGGGGGGAGGTTATGGGCAGGGTTGACAGGACAGAGCAACTGTGTTTAAGACCACAGCTGTCCACGTGTCTGGAGTTATTTTCCCCAGCCCTGTGCCTTCCAGCCCCTTTCCTTGGGGGTAAACAGTGTAGTAAAAACTTGCAGGAATTGCGTATTTCTGAGCACGTAGGCTGGTAATCACCGAGACAGCTGAAGCCGTAGACGTGGTTGTGTAGGCTCCTCCAACAGAGCAGACGTTTGTCAGACCTAAATTCTGTTGAAAGGTATCTTGTTTTGTTAATTAAATAATAATTTCTAAAGAATGTTGGAGAAACGATAGCGTAAGTGATGCTCTCCCGTTTCCAGCTTGGCAACCCTGGCTGTCTCCCCTTGGTTTTCAGTTCCTCTGCAGTTTCTTTGTGACTCTGAATGTCTCTCTGGTTTCCACGCTGACCGATGGCCAAATCCACTGTCCCACTGAAGTCAGGGAGAGTTTTGAGCTGAATCAGAGTTTGACCTTTGAAGTGAAAATGGCTGTTTAAAGTTAAATGAAGTTGAGAGTTAAGAGACTGTCGTTCTCTCTAGTTACTTTTCCTTGCAGCTGAAGTAGGGTCTGTGTCCCACACCCCCACCTCACCCCACAAAGCTCTGTGTCCTTACAGCAAAGGATGAGCAGGGAGGGACGGAAGGATTTTGCAGTAACTGTGACATTTTTCTGGGGTGAATTCTTGCTTTTCTTGGAGAAGTTGCTCTGTGATTCAAGCTTTAGCCATTTCTCCTGTCAGCTTTGCAAACCTAAAAGCCTGAGTTGGGAAGTGCCCCCGGGTTCATAGATGGTCTGGTTGGCTAAGCTTGGCAGGTCACCCCCCCCCACCATCTTGGCACCTACATTCCTGCCCTTCAGCAAGCACAGGGTTATTTCCATCAACTCAATCCACAGTGTGTCTGTGTGTTGGGGTGCTGTGCTCCCCATCATACCCCTTCCTGGGGCCCTCTGTGTCCACAGCACCTTGGTCACACCTGAGAGCAAGGATGGGTCACTTCAAACTCCCAGGCTTTGCGGTTCTGTGCAGTCAAAAAAGTTTTCAGATCTGGGCCTCATTCTCCCTGCTTTGGCCCTTCTTCACTGCAGAGTCCTATTTCTTCTTGGCTTTTCTTCTTTGGTGGGGTGTTGGGAAGATAAAAGCACACAGCGAGTTTTTGCCTGAATGCTGGATGATCATCTAGACCCCTGCCTGCTGCCAAGTCACGGATGTTGCTTCTTGTTTGCCATTC
>VXBZ01003346.1:49831-61971 GCA_013399135.1 Heliornis fulica
TGTCCCTGCTTCTTGCAGGGGGTTTGGACCAGATGACCTCTGGGAGTCCCTTCCAACTCTTATCATTCTATGATTCTATGATTCTATAACCTGTGCAAGCATTGGCAGCAGGCAGGAGAGGGAGCCAGGCTGGCGCTCTCCTTGCCCTGGCAGCTGAAGGCAGAGCCAGGCATCAGAGAGAGCTGGTTGTTACCTGCCAGTCTGGCCCAGCCATCCCCATCTGGCTGTAGTAACAACACTCACTAGCTCGGCTTCACCACTGAGGTCACGGGAGATGCTGGCAGACATGTCCCCTGCAGGTCTGTGAGGTATTGGAGAGCCCTGGATTAAATGTCACGCTTTAAACTTGCCGCTTCTCCTGAGCGGAGAGGGGGCTGTCACAGCCACCCAGCTCTGTCACAGCTTCTCCATGACACGGGGAACGTGGCAGGGGCAGCACTGGGCATCGCCTCTCTGGAGGCTGATGAGGAGAATCATGATTAGGGTTGGAAGGGACTCCCAGAGGTCATCTAGTCCAAACCCCCTGCAAGAAGCAGGGACACCCCCAACTAGATCACGTTGCTCAGGGCCTCATCCAACCTGGCCTTGAACGTCTCCAGGGATGGGGCATCCACCACCTTTCTGGGCAGCCTGTTCCAGTGCTCCACCACTCTCACAGGAAAGAACTTTTTTCTAATATCCAATCTAAGAATTTTAATGGAGAGCCAGAGGAGCTTTAACCAAAGATATGGGTGTTTATAGGTGTGAAAATTAAAAAACAAAAGGTACTGATGGGAAAGGACAGGGATAGGACCAGAGCCCCACAGTCACTAGGGGCTCTCTGAGCTCAGGACCCCAAATTAAATCAGCTGTGGGGTTGCACTGCACGTTAGCCCAGTGTCACGGGAGATCCTGGGGGTCTTAGCTGGGGGCTGCAGTGCCTCAGACGCGGCCACACTCATGGAGCTCTGCAGAGAAGGTGTTTAGCTTTGAGTAGCAGGGCATCAGGCAGTTGGGAGATTGATGGGAAGCAGGACTAGGGTTAGGTTGTTGGGTGTCTTTTGTCTTAGGAGTTTGAAGAATGGCACACTTGACTTGAATTCAGCACACTGGTGAGATTTTTGTATGGCTGTGCTCAGGTGGGTTGTGAAAAAAACAGCCATTACCTTTACTCCATAAATAAGCTGTGTGTGGTTTCTCCTGGCTCCTTTTCACCCCGGGGCAGCCAAGCCTACAGGGCTGGGATCAGGATCAGACCCTGCTCTGGTGCGTGGTGTGGCTGGTGTGGACCATGGTGTCCCATCATCTCCGCTGGCCAGTGATGTCAGGACTCATCAGTCTGGAGGAATGTCAGGAGCATCCTTGGAAGAGCTGCTGCCTGCTGCTGCCTGCCGAAAGCACAGACCAGGGGGGCCTTTGGGTGGTGGGACCAACGCACAGCCTATGCAAGGGCTGGGCTGCGGAGGCAACGTGAAGCAGAGGCTCTGCCGGGCTCTAGGTGGAGACTGCAGACTGTGCAGCCTGCCTGCAGCCTGCCTGCAACCTGCCTGGAGCTCTGGGACAGATCCAGGCAGCAGGCTACCGGTGGGGTGGGCTCTGAGCTGATCCCAGCCATTGCAGGTGGGTGAGATTGCTGGAGGCTATGCAGACACCCCCAGGGTCTTCGATAGAACAGGCAGAAAGAAAGAAAAAACTGGGAAAAAACCCCAAAACCACCTCAAAAGCCATTTATACAATGACTGAGAGGTGAGGAGATGCTTGAGGACCCCCACACACCCACCGTACTGGAGTTGAGGGGCACTTCAGCGCTGAGATCCCCTCAGACCAGGCTGGACTGGCATCAGCCCCAGCTTTCCCTTTTCTCCTGAAGGGCTCAAACCCAGCCCCAGGATGCAGGAGCATGTTCCTGCCAGCCCAGCGACTCAACCGGCCTAAGGCACCCTCCTGCCAGACCATCTGCTCCTGCCTGCTCCGGCACAAATCCGGCTCAGGCTGCTGCAGCCGCCCCGAGGTGGGGATTTCAGGGTGCTGGAAGGTCCCTGCTGCCGGTACCCACAGCTGCCCTGCCACCCTCACCCCTGCCCTGAGCTGGTTCCCTTCTCCTCACCTGGGGATGGAGCTTACAGAGGCTGGTTGGAATGTTGTGATGCCTGACCCTGCCTGGGACCCATCCTGCAAGCCCCCACGTCCCCCCCGTGACTTCGCTGGGGAATGAATCATCTTTCTGACAGAGAAGCACGCTGGAGAAGCAGGTGCCAAGGACGTCACCTCCTGAGCCAAGGCCAGAGCAGACGCAGGCTTGTGCGTCAGCCCAGACCTGGGGTTTGGGTGGAAGGGCAGCACATCCTTTTCTTTCCTGGGAAGAAGGGGAAAATGGGATGCCCTGTCCATCCCTGGCATTGCTCGGCCGCTTGTGCGCAGGACACAGGGGATGCTCTGGCTCTCACCAGCAGTAGATCTCTTTTGATCTGAGGTTTTGTAGCTGAGCTGCTAGGAATTGTACCAGATTCGGTGCCTAACCAAGTGGGCTTGCTTGGTGGGCTCAAGCACAGGTGGATTATGGTTGGTTGTCACAGCTGTCCTGCCGCAGTGGCACCCCGGAGGGATGGGAGCTGCAGCATGGCTGTCACAGTGTGGGCACCCTCAGCATCCCCTGACCAGACTTAGGCTCATTTTCTTCATGGATGAGCTCTTTATGTATGTACCTATCAGTCAAAACATGGATTTGGAGAATCAGTGCTGCTGTGGAACCCACATCCCCTGCACCTTCCCCCTTGGTAGTTTCACGCAGCCTCGTTGTTTCTAAGCACATACAGAATGACCATGTGAAGTGGCTTTGGAGGGACAAGTTCTGGGGATGGAGGAGCCAGAGGATGAGCAGCAGTTGAGGAATCAGATGCATGAGAATTGTGTCAGGTCCCTGTCCCATGCCTGGCTGATACCTGTGTGAAAACACAGCGTTCGAGTCTTGGGGGCAGGAGCAAACGATGCGTGGGTGGATGATGCCACCTCACCGTGACATGTCCTCTGGTGTCATCAGCAGTGGGGTTCCTCCATGCTCTCCCTCCCTTGCTGAGCATCCTAACCCAATGCTTCCTTTTACTTCCTCAGTGATAAACTCCTCCAGTCTATTTTTTTCTTTTTTAATTACTATTGCTCTACATATTATTTTTTTTAATAAAGAGGGGATAGGATGAGCATCTCTAGCAGCGCTGGGAACCCAAACCCAGCAATGTCACCTCCAGTCCAGAAGCAGCAGGAACAGAAAGCAAAGACAAGAGAAAAACATACACCAGCTAGGTAAATAGTGTCACCCTGGAAAACCAAAATCTTGCTATTTCTGCTTTGTAATAAGAGTTAAGGTGTGTTTCCTCGAGTGTCTTTAATATTCTGGACCATGCCGTCCGGTGGCCTTGCAGATGATGCTCATGGGTACTGTATGCTGCAGAAAATGACACAGAAATCATAATCATCCCCTGAGAGAGAGAAAGTTTGTTGGGATGAGGGGTTTTGCAGTTTTCTGTTGTTTTCAGCAGCTCTTTTTGGTCATTTCAGCAGCTCTTTTTGGTCATTTCAGCTTTTGGAGGCACTGTGGGGTGTTCTGTACCTGCCTGCTTGAGGGGATGAGCAGAAAAGATTAATGCATCTTTTATACTAATTTTTTTAAAATGTCCAAATACAACATTTGCTAGAGCAGAAGGTCCCTGGCTTCATAGGATTTGTAAATATTAGCCTCTGAGAAGGATTTTGTGAGGTCTTTTGCGTAAATAACACTTTTCAGCAGTCTGGTACTTCACCTCCAAGACCTGACTTTGGTGGTCGCTTGTCACCCTCCCCCATCACAGGGAGCCCGGAGCTCCAGTAAGGAGCTCTGGCACCAGTACCCAGATGCTTGGCCACGGTGATTGGAGGGATGGGGTGAAAAGCAGTTGGAGGAGATAAGAGGGTTGTCAGCACCCTTGCTTTCCAGCATGTTTGCTCAGCAATGTGGAGAGCTGGGCCAGAGCCACCACCTCCCTGCAGACTAAACAGTTGCAATGTTTTCTCCCATGACCGAAAGAATTTAGAAAAGGGTCCCGGTATGAAACTTTACACGAACTCTGGGTGCCACGAATATCTCTGGCTGGGAGGCTGTTAACTCCTCCTTCTCCCTCCTCACCCATGAAGTTCAATGTCTGGGCAGATGAAGGGAAAACCCATCCCACGATGAATCTGGCTGGCTGCCTGGAGGGACCCCCAGTGCTCATCCACCCACCACATTTTCATGCATCCATCTTTCTATTTTTTATTTTGTGTGTGTGTGTGTGTGTGCTTTTTTTTAAAGGAGAAAGACAAATTCTCTGGCCATAATGGAGCTTTGCAGTACTTAGTTCAGAAAAGACACAGACCTGTTGGTCAAGTCCAAAAGTCATGAAGGTGTTCAGGTGGCTGGAGCATCACTCCTGTAACAACAGCCTGAGAGAGATGGGTTTGGTTTGTTCAGTCTGGAAAAGAGAAGGCTCTGGGGAGATCTTACTGCAGCCTTTCAATATTTAAAATGGGCTTATGAGAAAGATTGGGCAGACCTTTAGTAGGTCCTGCGGTGAGGGGACAAGATGTAGTGGTTTTAAACTAAAAGAGGGAAGACTCAGACTAGATATTTTTTACACTGAGAGTGGTGAGTCACTGGCACAGGCTGCCCAGATAGGTGGTGGTAGATGCCCCATCCCTGGAAACATTCCAAGTCAGGTTGGACAGGGCTCTGAGTGACCTGCTCTGGTTGCAGATGCCCCTGCCTATGTCAGGGAGTTGGACTACCTGGCTTTTAGAGGTCCCTTCCAACCCAAACCCTTCCATGATTCAATAATGCCACATGCCTGTCAGACCCATCTGTAGCCATCTCTGCACATTGAGGTCCATCCAAAGGTTATCCTCTTCCCTGCACTACCCAGCTCAGGAACCTCTACTTCAGGAGCAGGTTTTGGGTGCAGGGATATGCCACTGGGGTCTCATTCATCCATTGGCCCTGCACTGCAGAGAAGCAGAGGTAGAGCATGGGTATCTTGCACTCCACAGCCAGCTCAGCAGATTGGTGGTCCCAGGAACATTTCAGTGGGCACAGCTTCATTTCAAATGCAAGCAGAATTTCTCCAGCCACAGTACCTGGACAAAGCAGAACCTGCCTCCACGGCTACTTTTCTTCTTTTATATCCCTCTTTGCAACCTGGCCCATCACCACAGACCCCTCAGCACATTTGCCTTATAAAGGGGACATAGTGAATGTGCAGAGCTTAAAAATAAGAATGCAGCCTGCTGGCAAAATCCAGCTGGTCCCTCAGTGCAACCTCCAGGCTGCAATGGTGGGCTTCTCCAGCTGTGGCATTTGCAAGCAGGATCTGTCCATCAGCCTCTGTTGGCATCCCAGTCGTTTCCTTCAGTTGGCATTGCAGATGGGATGGGCATTTTTTAGGCACAGAAGTGACCTCTGAGCAGGTACCAGGCTTGGTGATGGCGCTCTGACCTTGTCCCAGTGAAGGGAAAGGCTTGAAAACTGCCCATCGAGTCACCCCCACCCACATAAAACACTTGCTTGGGAGATTTCTTCAGACCAGTTCCTGAGCTGATGCTCTGGGGAACTTGGTGCATGGGCTGGGAGGTCTATATTAATTTTTTTTTTCCATGGAGGGTGGGTGCCAGCACTGGTGGAGATGCTGGGATGGACAGGGACTCAATATGCTTGATCCACCTCCATGAGCAAGGAGTGGGTTGCTGGCCCAGGGACAGGATGCTCTTAAGGACATGGTTGCTTTTCCACTGTCTCAGGGAATGAGTGACCTGGAGATGTCTCCCAACATCCAAAGGTAACCCGAGTTTTTCCCACCCATGGTTGCAAAGGCAAAGGGAATGTCACTGCCTTGAGGTTCTCACAACACTGGGACTTAGAGGAATATAAGGAGGATCTTCTGCAGCAAGGAGGAGCAAGGCTGCTCATCAGGAGCTGCTTTCTCCACACCTTACAGCCAAGGGGTGTCTGCAAAAAATGCTCTGACAACAACCCAGTGAGGAAACCAATCTACATTTTTACATGGTCCCATGCCTCCCCATCAGTCCCTCTCCATGGGACCGAGTGGTTGGCCTCTGGCTCTCAGAGCCCCTGGGTGTGTGCCCCTCTGCTCCTTGCCAGGTCTGGCTGGGACAGACGATGACATTTGCCTGAGTGATTGTGTCTGGGTTCGTGGGATAACAGGGCTTTAAAGTGGTGATTGACTGCTGTTATCCAGATGAGTTGACACCCTGGCACGCGTTTGGGAAGCCAGAAAGGTGCTAGGTAGGAAGGGCAGCAATAAAAATTAAGTAAGGAGGAAGACAACTCTGTCACCCGGGTACTGCTGGAGGGCGTGCTGGCAGACATCCTCTGGTGAAGCAACCGGAGCTCCCAGAACATCCCACTCTCTTTTCCAGAGTGTTTCTGTTCTGTGCATTACCCCACTTGAATGCTGTTTGGAGAAATAGTTCTGCATTAACATGGTATAAACCTTGGTAGTTCAGTGGAGATGTGAATGTGTTCTGGGGAAAATGAGATTGGCTCCGACTCAGCGGTAAGGTTTGGTGCCCTGTGGGACATGGTGTCCTCCCAGATTGTGCCCACACACATCTCAATTCTCGTGTTTTCCCCTCCAAGAGAGAAAAGAAGGAGATAGTGGGAGACAAGGGGATTTCCTTTGGGCTTCCTCTTCTCACTCTGCTCTCTTTGCACTTGGAGAGGGTCAGTGAAGGAGATTTTTACACCAGGACAAAGTGGTGTAAAAACAGTGGCTTGCTGTTTATGGTGTGCAGACCATTCTACTTTGCCCTCCTGGTCATCTCAGAGCTTCCAGAGACAATGCTTCAAAACCTCTGGCACCTGCTGAGTTAACAGCAACACTGTTCTGGTTACACATCCATGATTATCTTCCCACATGGGTGCTTTAAACCTCAATGAAATCACTAATCGACTGCTTGCACCTCTGGAGCCCCTGAGGACCTCAGACATATCCTGGCTCAAGACATGAGACACCCACATTGGGTGGGTAATTGCTATTGATCCCAGATTTGGAGCCAGATGGAGAGGTCATAGCGAGACAAAGGGGCAGGAGGTTCAAGTGACTGCCCACTTGGTCACCTTGGGGTGCTTGGAGATGTGGGAAGTACCCACAGCTCCCCTTGGCTCTGATTCTCAGGTCTCCTAGTTACCCAGACCTACAGAATTTAAAATCCATGGATGTCCCTAATCCTGGGGTTCTGCTCAGAACCGCTTTTAGAAGAACCAGGTGGTTTATGACCTTACTTTCCCCTTCCTGCCCAAATCCTTTTGAGAGAAATAAGCATTATTTTTGTGTGTCTGATGTCTGCAGGACCTTCAGTGAATTGTTGTGGAGGAACTGGTCAGTGGCATTTAATACAAGTAACATATCATCTGGTGGTTGGCTGATAGGTGCCCATGGGCTGGTGGCCACAGTCCTGGTAACCTCAACCTTCACCATGCAATGCATCTCTGTGATTAGAAGTGTTCAAAGAACTGTGGCCACCATGCAACCAGGCCCACACTGGAGGCCACTATTAGGATTTGCTGCTCTTCCCAAAGTAGCCAAAACACCCAAAGGAGAAGGTGGTTCACCTTCATCTGGTGAAGATCTAGCTTGGAGGAAATGATGTGCTAAAAGTCTGTGGGAGTGAAATGTCTCATGGCTGGGTGAAGCCAGGACTTTGCAAGGCTGGGCACAGGGTGTCATCTGTAATTTAAAAGCTTTATCTCCTTTAAATGTCAATAGCTCCTTTGTTGGAGTAATAATAATTGCCCTGATTTGCATGTCTCCGTCACATGCCCCAAAGCACTTTGCAGAGGAAGATTAGTAAATCTTTCCCATTTGCCAGCTGGGAAATCAGGGTACAGAGGTGATGGGAGCCCACAGGACTGGAGTCTCCTGTGCTGTGGTTGTGGAGTCCTCTGTGGAAGCCGTTGGCCAGAAGCAAGTTTCCTGTCGTTGTCGTATGTGTGGGTGATGGTGAGACCCTGAGCATCCACAGGCAGAGGTGTTTGATCAGTCTCTGGTGCTCACACGGGTTTCTGTAGCACTTCCTGAGCTTCTTCTGCAGGGCCATGAGCTACTCCTCTCGCTGTGTCCTACCCCACAGAAAGCAAAGCCACACTCCAGAGCCTCTTCCAAGCCAGGACCTAAATACAAGTAGTATTCAAATTGTAAACAGGGAGTAATGAGTCGAAGTTAAGTGTGTCAAATGTCTTTTATTGGAACCCTTTCTAGGAGGGTTTGGGGCTGCTAGAGGCTGTGCCTCCTCCAGGAGAGCAACAGGGGACAGATGCTGTCCCAGCCTCTGCATGCCAGCTCCCTCACCCAACGGTCTTATTTGTCTCAGGGCTTTCCCAAAGAGCCTTTGAGGCCTCCAACCTTCCCTGTCACATTGTTGGAAAGACCAAGCATTGACCACCACCCCTCTCAGATTTTTATGCAGCACCTGGCAGGAATGTCTTGAGTGTTATATATTTCTTTTTGTGCAGCATTTCTGACTCAGTATTTCCCCTCCTTGACAATGACTGACTGAACAGCAGAACTGCCAGAGGAAGAGTCCTGGTGGTTACAGAGTCCAAATGACACTCTGTGTCACCTCCAGGAGGTGGCAATGCTTAGATTAACCCTCATTTTCATCCCCCTGCTAAACCTGTGCCCTCTAACTTGCCACTGTCATGAGTTTGTGGGCTCAAATCTGGGGTGGAGTTATTTGGGATTCATCTTGAATAAAACCAGTGTGGCTGCAAACTGCCCCAGGGGAGATTGAGGTTGGACATGAGAAGAATTTCCCCCCTGAAAGGGTTGTTGGAACAGTCTGCCCAGGGCAGTGGTGGAGTCCCCATCCCTGGAGGGATTGGAAAATCCAATAGATGAGGTGCTGAAGGACATGATCTAGAGGTGGACTAGGCAGGGTCAGGCTGGGCTTGGACTTGATGAGCTTAAAGGTCTCTTCCAACCCAAGTGATTCAGTGATGCTATGAACCCCCAAGGGATGAATTCCCAGCTGCAGCTGTCTGGGCTGGAGCAAGGGCTCATGTCCTGCTTCTCATCCCACTTGATTCTGCTGCCCACTAAAGCATGGTAGAAGAGGAATTTTCTTCCTCTTCCATGGAGAGGCCAGTTCTTTTGTCTCTTCTAGCCTGGGCCTGGTCTTGGAGGGATCTCACATCTGGACCAAGGGCTAGTGTTGTGTAAGTTGCATCTACAGCTGAGTTGAAGAGTAGGCTCTGACTTGGGTGCAAGACTAGAGAGCCCCAAGACAAGCATATTCAATTTCCATTGATGGCAGAACTTCAGTGGGAGCTTCTGCTCAAAGAGTCCTTGCCAAGCTTATAAAGAGTCCAGTAGATGATGTTGGAGGGTGGGATGAGCCATGGCCCATCCAGATCGTTCATGAGCACAAGCCAGGCCTGAGTGAGGCCCAATATGATGAACCTGCTTAGCCTTCTGGCTTATCCCCCAAACTTGTCCTGTATGAGACACCTTCTTGACACATGGTTTCCCAATGAACTCTCCTCCCAAACCAGGCATAGAAGGGAGGTCAGCCCCGTTACCTGGTATAAATACATGTTATTTTGAACTGGAAGCGCTGGAGGAAGGTCATCCAGTAAATGCACCCAGATTATCTACAGGCCAGGGCACCCCCAAATTAGTAATACAATTCATGTTTAAAAATACAGTCAAACTGATGAAAGATAATTTGCTTACTGCCCTTACATCACCACCTAAGCATGGGGCAAGCCAATCCACAGGTTATTTTTATATAACTCCGTGAGGCATTTCCAGAGCAAATAAAGTTCACTGGGCAGGGCAGCGACCCAGCCATCTGGTTTCATCGCTCTTTGGCCTCCTCAAGGCTCCTCATCCGTGTGGTGGAGTGCTGTGGGTCAAGGCACGGCTCCATCGGATGTGCCCCAGGCACATGGGACGTGGGTTTCATTCCCTGCTGAGCCTCTCTTTGCTGCTGGGCAGCTCTTCACCTCCATCGTGCTCTTCATCTGGAGAGGTGATTGATTTGCTCTTAACGTTCTCTGTGCCTGGTTTGGTGGGTCACTAGTCATAGCTGACCTGTGGCTGGGGGAATTGCACCCTTAAATCCACTGACTGAGTTACCTAGGTGACAGCAGTGGTCTCCTTGAACACAGGAAGCCCAAGGGAGGTGGGACACCTCCACGTGGAAGGTGTTCATGTTGGCTTGCCCATCTGTGCGTGCTGTGGTTCTGGTCAAACCTGCCATCTGAAGGCCAAATTTAAGGGCAAAGCTCCCTGTGCCACCTTCCTTCTGCCTGCCATGACACTGGTCGGCTGCCCAGAGAGGTTGTGGAGTCTCCTTCTCTGGAGACATTGAAGACCAATCTGGACACGTTCCTATGCGATCTAATCTAGATGATCCTGCTTGGGCATGGGGGTTGGACTGAGTGATCTTTTGAGGTCTCTTCCAGATCCTAATATTCTGTGATTCTGTGGTCACCCTGCAGGGCTAAAGCAGATGAGTATCTCAGGGTGCTTCAGGTGAGCCTGCAAGTCCAAATACCATGGAGGTTCAGATCATGGAAAGCCCAACTCTTGCCTGTAGGTGGGCATGGTCCAAAAAGTCTAATTCCAACACCTGGCAAGATGCTTTTCCTACTTGGATGGAGGAACTGGTGTGATTCCCTCTCTTGTTGAGTACCTGCAGACCATCTGTTTTGGTCCAAGGGAGTTACTTTGCAGGTATTGGTGAAATTTGGCCCAAGCTGAGACTGTGAACACAGCAAAATTATTCCTGCTGTGGTAACACATTCTGGGTCAAAATGTTCATGGTGACCTCTGCATCCATCCAACATTCCACACCCTGCTCCTGTCCTTCATGGGCGTCCATCAAAGTATGCACAAGGTTTTTTTGGTGACTTGGTGGGGTGGGGTGCAAAGGACCCCTATCATTTTTCTTTTGGAAGGGTCTTCAACTGCAAAGTTGAGGGTGGAGTATGCATTGGTGTCTCTGTTGGGTGGCATCACCCACTGGGTGCCAAATGATGAAAAAAAGAGGGTGCTGGGTGGTGGCATCCCTTCTTGCCCAGCTCCCATCCTGGGCTTTATGAGTTTTGTTTGTTGGTTGTTTTATGGGAAATCTTTTGTTGTTTGGTTTGGGGGGTGTTTTGAGATAAAATATGTTCAACAGAAAATATTGAAGTTTCACAGTTGGTTGGGTGGATTATTTTTTATTTATTGTTTTTTTTTCAACAGACAATGTTGAAGTTTCCGTTTTCTCCCTTGCCAGGCTGTGAAGTGGGGCAATGAAGCAGGAGCAGGGAGGAGGAGAGTTCCCTGCAGTGTTTTTTTATTGTTTCCCCATAATCTGGGAGCACAAAGCCCACACAGTTATCCCAAGCTGCTAGGAAATCCCCAGCATGTCCCAGCAACCCCCAAACATATCTCATCTCCTCAGCCCTGTCAGCATGGACCTTCCCAGGCAGGACCGGGGGAACATCCTGGGACATCCAGCCTGCGAGGGGCTCAGTGGCTTGGGGGCTGGAGATGAGTGGGATGCTGCAGGAGATGGAGGGGACAGCCCAGTGTCTGCTGCCAGGGGATGGGGAGGTTTCAGAGCATCAAGGAGGAGCTCTGGGGTTCAAAGTCTGCATTTGGTCCCAGGGTGAAGGTGGCTGGTGGGTAGCCATGTGGATCAGTGAGGCTGAAGGTCCCCATTGATGCAGATGAGGAGTGTGAGACACTCTTGTAAGATATTTTTAATTGATAGATGGTCAAGAGGAGAATTCCCTTCAATTTTTAGTTGTGGGTTTGGTTTTTTTTTTAATATTAAAATCCAAGTGAAAACTCCAGAATGAGTAATTCAGTAACCCTGGGGTGATAACCTCAGCAGGAAAATAACTCTCTCCTCCATCACCTCCTGGGACGAGCTGGGTGATGAAAGGACAATCCCTGCAAACTCCCCCAGAGAGACAGAAAGGACCCAGCAGGCTTTGGCTGCAGGTCGACTTCGGAGTCGCAGACACAGTTGGGCAACTGCCTTATAGAAATGGGTGTAGAGAGGAATTAGTCAACACCATTTGGCTAATAAGTGCAATGGTTATTTTACAAGTCTCTTTCCTGCATATGCAAATCTTTATTTTA
>VXBZ01003346.1:93482-107768 GCA_013399135.1 Heliornis fulica
TCTCCTCCCCGGGGGTGATGGGTTGTGCCAGTCCCCATCTGCCCTCTCATTTCTGGGGACAAACCCTGGTCCCTGCACCTCCAATTTAAACCCCAAGTATCTTGTCCAAGGGCTTTTTCTGCCCTTCTTTAGCACCTTCCACTGCTGGAAACATCATGCCTAGGTCATGCCAGGTTTGTGTCCCAGTATCCCACTAGCAATCACTAGTGCCCATGCATTGTTGTCATCCGTAAAAATGCTGTGAGGAAGTTGCAAGGATCCTCATGTCCCCTCCCCCCATCCCTCCATGCACATCCCATTGCCTCTCAATTCCTCCCCTGACCACCTAATTCCTGTTCTCCACCCAAATGTCCCTGAGGTGCTAAATCAGAGTAATGCTTCTAAGGGAAGCAGTGAAAAAAACCAAACCTGGAGGAGCCCTGAGCAAAGGCAAGCCCAACCACAGCTGTCTCGTGGAGACCTGGTCCAGCCCAGGGTGGCCCTGGCTGGACACAGCAGGGGACAACCAGCCCCATGGGATGGTGATATACCATGGTTATCTCCAGGAGATGTTCCCATGAGGTGACTGGGGCACATGGCCTCGATGGATCCAGGCTCTTCTTGGTGTTGGCCAGTGAAAGGACAAGGGCAAATGAGTCCAAGCTGGAACATATGAAGTTCCATCTGAATATAAGGAGGAACTTTTTCCCTGTGAGGATGGCAGAGCCCTAGGACAGGCTGCCCAGAGAGGTTGTGGAGTCTCCTTCTCTGGAGACACTCAAGACCAATCTGGACATGTTTCTGTGTGATTTAATCAGGGTGATCCTGCTTGGGCAGAGGGTTGGACTGGATGATCTTTCGAGGTCCCTTCCAATTCCTGACATTCTGTGATTCTGTGACCCACATGGACTTGGCAGCTGATGGAGAGGGGTTTTGGGGGGCACCCAGAGTGGCTGGAGAAGGTGTTGTTATTTTAACTTGCTCTTTCTGTGATTTTTCTGGAATTTGACTGCTTTGTGTGCTTGGAAAGGCTCTTCTTACAGTTGTTATTTCATGTCAGGGACGTGGGTCTGGGTAGAGCAGGATTGACCAAGGCATCCCCGTGCTGCTCTTAGCTCAGCCCTGGGTCTGTCCCAGCCCAGGGTGGGAAGGCAAAGGACAAAAGTGCAGTTGGTTTGGTGGGTACCACACTGTGTGGGGGGACCAGTCAAATGCTTTCACAATCCTGCTCTGCAGTGGGGATGCTTCAAGGCCTTTTTGGCACAGTTTTGTCCCATGCCAACTGTCTGGGCCTCCGGGCAGCCTTCCAGCATCACCAAGGGGCTCACATGGACCCACCACTACTCCTAATCCTCAGATTTTTGTGTGGCCACCCTGTTGTGGAGCTGAATTTGCTTGCCTGGATGCTCTCCAAGGGACCTGTGAGCCAGAGCTGTGCTCCATGTCCCTGACCCCAGCCCCGTGGGTTGTGCAAGTCGCTGGCTGCTCGTGAAGATTATGTGGGTGGTGCAGCGAGCCGTGCACCTCACCAGGGGGTCCTATCTGGGCTGGAGGGGGTGGGTGGTGGTGGTGGGACCAGCAGCACAGGGACATGGTGGTGAAGGTTTCACATCCAGCCACTAGCAGAGCTGCAAAGGGACTGACAGACAGGCCTCACTCCTGGGCAAGCTGTGTTTCCCAATGAGCCCGAAAAGCTCTTCCCAGAAGAGATAGGAGACTTGTATCACATGGTTATTTCACCGCCTAAGTTACTCAAGAGTTAGTAGAAACTTTACCAAAGCAAACCTTCTAATTTTAACAAAGATGCCTCCTAGATCACTGACAAATTTAGGGAATGCACAGAGCAGACTCATTTCCTGGAATAGGAGCTACTGGAGAAAAAGTCCCTCCAGGCTGGCTCCTAACTATGACACATTTGATAGCCATTCAAGGACTACTGGGAAACATGTGTCATTTGTCTCCATGAAGCTTCAGACAGAGTTTCATCATCAAGTCTGACTGCTTGGTGAAATAAAACCAGCTAACATCTACTACCAGCGGAATAACTGCTGGTATTTGCATAGGATGTGTCACGAGGGTGATCTGATTTAATTCATTTATTTATTTATTTTTTAAAGCCAAGGTTCTATATATGGGTGCAAAGTGTCTTTATGCCTGTTGCACCTTGTTTTCTTTCCTCCTTGCTGGGTGACCTGCCTTGTCCCATGAAGGGTGGCACAGACTGTGGGTGTGCCCAAGCTGACAGGACCGTCAATGAACTTTGGCACCTTAAACCGTGGAAAACCCGACATGCCAGAGGGAGGGATAGGTGCCCCGGCGTCCCGGAGATCGGATTGCCCCGAGGGATTTGCTGGGAGTCCCATGACGAGCCTGGAAGAGAGCCCAGACGGCAGGGCACCGCCGCGCTTTCCACCCAGGGCGTGCAGCCCGGGTCTCCGGAGGACAACCGGTGGCCTCTGTCCCTTGCTGTCACCCTTGTGCGTGCAAACCCCAACCCCACATCAGCCCAAGGACTCTCCAAGGGGTGATGTGGACCCTGCCACTCAGGACCACCTCTGCATGGGATGAGGGCAGGTGGAAGTGGGTTGCCCTGCTGCCAATCCCTCCTGTGCTTGCATCGCTGGTCCCAGGGGACCATACCTGTGCTTGCCTACAAGGGGTGTTCACCACAGCTTGACCCACCCCATGGGCAGGTACCTTCCCCTGCTGCCTCAGGGTGTTTTTTTAGGACAAATCTTGGTCTCTAGTGATGATCCACTTTCATGCAGTGCTTTGGACCCTGCTCACTCCCAATTCAGAGGGGCTGCAGCTTTGACCACTGGCATTGTCCATCGTCTCCAGCCTCACAGGGTCATCCCAGGCCCTCAGGGTCTCTTGTCGCTTTGTTTCACCTCCATGGGGTCAGATAGGTTCTCAGCACTGGCTGTTTCTCAGGCAGATGAGGAATTCAACACTGCAGAGGGTTTTTTTTTTAATCTCACCCACCTCAGCCCTGCCGTCCTTTTGTGCTGTCCTTGCCCAGGAGCTCTGCCTCTAGGAAACACCATTATCAGCCACCCCCATGGTCTGCTCCATTCCAAGCTCCCCACCTTGCTCCCCCAGGGTCCCAATCCAATCTGGAAGCAGATAAGGTAGAGGACAGAGATAAGGGCCAGCCAGCTGCCTGGTCACCCTGCCACTGTCCCGCCTGACTCACAAGGGACAGATGTCGGTGTGGCACTGACACGGCTGGTACTTGCAACTGGGAGAGCACAGTGTGGGCAGCCCGAGGTCCTCAGCCCTTTGGGCTGGCTGGGTGGCACTGGGACTGAAGGACCTCGGGGGATTGGGGTGAGGCACTCACCATCCCTATGTGGGCACACCCAAAACTGGCCACTCGTGGGTGATTTACAGGAGGAGGGTTCAGGTTCAGGTTGGGCCAAGTGGGCTTTTCCAACTCTCAGTCTTCCATCCCTGTGCATGCTGCAGTGTAAGGGATGCAGTGTTCCTCCTTCTCCTCCCCAAATTCCAGCACCAACTCACACCCCTTCCTCCCCGTAAGCACCTCCCTGGCACCCACCTCCCGCCCTCCTCTGTAACAGCAAAAGTGTCCAGATGAGTGGAAAACAAATTAAAAACGTGTGGATGATGGTTTGGGGACACACATTGTCCCTCAGTGAGACAGCCTTTAATTAAAACTAAATGGTTAATAGGGAGCTGAGCAAAGGTCTCTGCTTGGCTCCCGACCCAGGTGCCGATGGAAATCATGCCGAGGGCTGCAGTGCTCAGTGTCGTAACAGCCAGCCTCCGCCGTGTCCCTTTGCCAGGCCACTGACGTCACTGCCAAATCTTGCTCCCAAATACTGCTGCCCTGGTGCAGATTAACCTGTGCCTCTGGGGTGGGACATCCCCACGGGCATCCCTCATCCAAGGACCCCTTTCCAAAAGAGTCTCTTGTTCCCACCTGCAGGGTTGGTGGGAATTGGGTTGGTTTTTTTTTAAGCCTGGGGCAAGTTATATTTTGACTATTGCCCATTTGTGAACCAAAGGGGAAAAAAAAAAGTTTAAAAAAAATAAATAAATAGGGAATTACCCAATACAGAGCAGTTTCCCAAGGTTGAGGAGCAGGAGGATAGATGTAATAATTAATCAGCAGTGTCTGGCAGGAGTTTTGCTCACCTACAACAATCTGGTCTAAGGGTCACTACACAAAGGAACTTAAAAGAAAAAACATTGTCCTGACCTGAGCCAGGGAGAACAGGGAGAAAAATAGGAGGAAGATGGTGAAGGAAGGAGTGACCAAGCCACCAGGATCCCAAGGGGTAATTCCTGCCTGCTTCCCAATGCTCTGCTCCTCATATTCCCCCTCCCTTTCCCCAGTGCCTGATCATCTTCTCCCTCTCAAGTAATGGACTCACAGGACACAATGAAGCATCCCAGATGTCTAAACTCCCCTGGGAGCCACCCCTCCACAGATCTGAGCACCAGAGAGACAGGCTCTGGGGGCAATTCACAGTCCTGCCCATCATTAGTGGAGGTGTCTTAACTCCAGAATGAATTCTGCTCCATGGACATCACAGAATCACAGAATCACAGACTGGTGTGGGCTGGAAGGAACCCCAGGGATCATCGAGTTCCAACCCCCCTGACACAGGCAGGGCCACCAACCTCCAGGCCTGCAGCTGGACAAGGTTGCCCAGGGTCCCATCCAACCTGGCCTTGAGCACCTCCACCTTGAATGTCCTTCCACCACTTTAAGCAAAGGTGGGCTTGAAACAGAGCCTTAGAAAGTTTGATTTGGGATCATCCCCCCTGATGGATCTGACACCGTCAGAAACGCCGATGAGGATGCAGCGAGACATATTTCAGTATTTTAGTCTTGAAGGGGCTGAATTAAAATCTGCAGAAAATTAAAGGGAGCTGCTTGACCAAAACAGGAAATCACCACCAAAAACATACCTTTCAAACAGAAAAAGGAATGTGCTGTTTTATTTCAAAGTCCATCTTTGCACTCAAAACATCCTTAGCAGGCACGCAGCGCAGACACAGAAATCCGACAGTTTATCACACAGATACAAGGCCAGGTCTTCAACTGGAAAAGAAATATTTCTGGCTACATGTGTTTGGGTAGGGTTGGATGTTTTTATTCTAGTGGGGGGTCTGCTGTCTTCCATCTGAAATGGAAACCCGCTGTGCACCAGTGGACATTGCTTATCTTACTGGTGATACCATTTCTGTCGTTCCAGGGTCCTTATTGTCTGTGTGCTCAGAGCTAATCGAAATAAATAACACAAAATATTTTTGTCTTATCAAAATGTCAATTTGGGGAAAAAAACATCATTTGAGAATGGATACGGAGTGTCCCCACTTTGATTTAACACCTGGCCATGCTGCCCTGCTCCTTCCAGGACACAGCTGAAGACTTCACCCTGGTTCTCCACAGGACCACTCAAGGATCGATCTGGGGTCTCCCTAAGCCCACAGAACCCTGGTGGGTGTTTCTCACACCCTTGGGGTCCACAAGCACATCTGAATGGTGGGAAGCACTGAGTGAGAGCATCTCGTTAAAAAACCCTCCTAACACACCCATCCACCACCTCTGCAAAGACATAAAGAGGTGGCAGATGGCTGGACAACAGCTGTGATGTTCTATTCTAATGAGAAGAATAAAAATACATTAATAAGAAACGTTTACCTGAATAAGTAATGTCTGATGAAGCCTAGATGGTGGCTTACTGATGAAGGTGGTGAACTAGTAATTGAGGGACTGTGAGGCTCAGAAAATTGAAAGATATCCCAGAAAGGAAGCCAAAGGACCTGGGTTTGTTCCATCTAGAGAAGAAAAAAAAATCAGCAAGGGGACATAGTATATAGTAAAATAAAGCTACTGAGAGGAAGGAAATAAACTCTTCATCATCACTGAAGAAGGACTAAGAAGTCATGGGCTTAAACTGCAGAAAGGAGGATGCAGTCTGGGTGACAGCGGGCAGTTTGCCCGTAGAGGGGATAATTAAGACCTGGAAAAATTGTTTGGAAAAGTGAGGAGAGTTACACTTGAGATACTGCAGATCAGGTTGGAAAAACACCAACCATGGGTGGTTTAAGGAGAGCTGAATTCCCCTTGGGTTTTGGGATGGACTAGCTGATTTTCAGTGCTCTCTTCCAGCTGTTTTCCGCTATCCAGTTGTTTGGTTTGTTGTTTTTTTCTTCTTTGACTGTGTTGCATTTTGAAATTTAAAGAAATGTCTCACTTCAGCATTTTTCTTTCTTGACTGTTGACCAGTCTTCCTGTATGGAAGACCTTTTCTCCTTCAGCAAGGCCACCAAATCTCTGAAGGACACAAACCTCAAACACACAGAGGGCCAAAAAATCCTAGAGCAGAGATAATGACAACCTCCAGCTGTTTAAGGTCCAATGATGCACAGATGGGAGCTCAGTTCCTAAAATGTCATCTTTCAGAGAGATGTACACAGCCCTGAACATGGGAGATGAAGACTTGTTTCCATGGCACGTGTTGATAATGTGGGCTTTTGCATTCCTGGCACAGATAAAGACCTTTTGATATTTCTCAAGCTCAAGCTCCAAGGACAGACCAAATAGTAGTGACATGGTGCTGAAGAAAAAGCAGACGGTGCTTTACATCTCAGAGCTTTTTATGGAGGAGACATGTGGCATAGAGAACATTCTGAATAAAGCCGGGTCTGGAGAGCCTCGGCTTGGGAAGGTCCCAAAAATGAGTGAGGTTTTAAGGAGGGGTTACAAGATGAGGGTGAGCAGGGAGCGGTTAGGAGGAATTTTAATTAACATCAGCGTTTGCACTGTTATTTAATAAGGTCCAAAAAACATCTGAGAGCAATGAAAGCCGAAACCAGTGTTTTCGGAGCAAACAGAGGCAAGTGTGGGGCTGGGGGAGCACAGTTGGCTTCCTGGGAGATGAGGGGCACCTGAAGTGGTAGAAACTCCAGGAAAGCTCAGAGATGTGGTTTTGGGGTTGGAGCAAGGACTGAGCATCCCCAGGTTGGGAGATGCGCTCTGCGAATGTGTGTGCTGGCTTCTAGGCCTGCGCGTGGTGTTGGGGCATCACCAGACACATGAGGTGCCATTTAGGGAGGTAGGACTCCATCAGTTTCAGAAAACAAGGGGCTTCTGAGACTCAGACAACCCCACCTGAGGTGCCAGGCACGTTGAGGGTCTGCGGTCTCAGCTGCCAAAGCAGTTGAGCCCCATATTTGCAAGGGGACAAAATGGAGGAGGCCAACCATGGGTGGTGATCACCGGGGACCCAGATTTGTGGCACGAGGGTGGGACGACTGCAGTGCTTGCAGCCATGGCCTGGGGGGACAGTGTCTACCCACTATTGGCTCTTGCCCCCAAGAGCTTGGCACGTGTTTTGTCCTCACTGGAGAGGACACCACAGGCCACGGCGCGGTGTGCCAGCCCAGTAACCCCAACAGCAAGCGCAGGAGACAAGGCCGGGCCGAGCTGCTCACAGCAAACAGCACGCCAGCCTCGACCGTTCAGGCTCTCCCCGTGCCCGAACTTGTCGATGGGGTTGTTCAGAGCGATGACATAATTACAGTTTCAATAGCAGATTAATAAGAAGTGGGGTTTTTTTAGCAAACTCCGAGGCATGCCTGAACTGGAAGGGCATTTCACCTCCCCGCTGCCTGGGAGCTGAGGGTGCCATACCCTCTTTGATGTCTCCTGGCGTGGAGGTTTTACAAACACCGGCAGCGGCAGCGGCACTAATGTGCCTGCTGCAACTACCCTTCCCATGGTGCATTCTCCTTCGGGAAGCCACGCAGCTTTCATCTCCAGTACTCAGTTGGGCAACGGGTGTATAAATAGACTGGGAAGAAGCCATCTCCAGCCTCTGAAATAAGCAACTCCTGCTCGTAGAGGAAAGTCATTCCAGATGCCATCAAAGGCACAGGGGTTGATAAACTGAGATGAAAGGGAAACTGAGGCAGGAACAGCTTGCCTGAGGTTGTTTGGAGTGTTTCTGCAATGAGACAAGGGATGCATCCGAAAGGCTGCAGTTGGAGGAACTGGCAGAGCGAGGCTACCATGGACCTCTGTGAGATGTGGAGGAACAGTTGCACCCAGGGGACAGATACCACAAAACAAGCTTAAAGTCCAGCTTTTAGGTTTCTGGGACAGACCCTGATATACAACAGCTTAAAGAAGAACCCCAGAGGGGCAGAAATTTGTTGCCACAGGAGGTGACGGATACAGAAGGACATACCTATATCCACTGTGACCTCTGTGCCAGGTCTCCTATTTTTCTCTTCCCCCCATCACTCAGCCCAGCACCAATCACTCGGACCAGTTGAATCTCTCACATCATTCAGGTTAGGAAGTCATTGCCCACCAGAGGAGGTTTTGCATATCCTTGGGCATGTCCTTCAGCCACTCCCACTAGGAGTCCCAGAGCCCACCCAAGCCCTGCCAACCCAGCCATTTAAAAAATAAATAAATAAAGCCCACACAGATCCTCAAGACGACTTAGAAGTCAGGGTAGCTCCTAACAACCCTTTCATTTTCTCATCCATCCCTCCTCTGAGTCTTCAACCTCTACTTTTACAATGTAACCAGCAGCTGGAGGACTGAAGAGTTAAGTGTGCTTCCAACTCTTTCATGACCAGACAGCTCCTGAAACCTGAGAGATGACTGTGAGCCTCTGGTAGATACCCAGAAGCTACCAAAGGTAAGTCACGGGTGGGAAACCTGCACAGAGCTTAAAAAAGCAGCTGAGACTTTGGGGCAGAAACGTTGAGTGAGATGTACTCTCCCCTGTGGTTTTCTGCTCTTCATGTCAACCACCTCCACATTCAGGCCTATTTGGGACATTCCTCAAATCGTGTCTTATGATCCCATCCCCCTCATTGCTTCAGATGAGGTTGTTTTACTGGACCATCCATCTCACCTGGAAGGAGGTGAGTGTATTTGAAGCTCCTGAGCTCTGAACACCAAAATCACCCTGTCTTGGTCTTTCTGGAGTTTCCCAAGCTGCAAGCAGGTCTGTATCTGGAGATCGGTTTCCTGTAACAAAGCAGGTCCCTATCTGGAGATCTGTTTTCCTGCAACAAAAATATGCCCCAGGTGAGAAATTTTCCTTCTGAACTCAGGGTGACCTCCAAGAGCTGAAAGGATTTGGATTAGGAACATCAGGGTTGACTCTGCTGAAAATCAATTCAACCCCCCCTCTCCCCTAGCCGTGCTGCCAAGAGTGATGATGCATCTCTCCAAAAGATGTCAGAAGTCCCCAGCACTGATGTTTTTATAGGATACCCACTAAAACACCAGTGCTTGCTGACGGTCCAGCCTGACAGGCTCTCTTAGGTCAGAGGATGATCCTGGTTGTGGGTTGAAGCCCCGCTGTCCCTCTCTCCATGGGCAGCAGACAGAGCCAGATGCACCTCCAGCTCATGATGCTGCTGCATGGGCTTAGTACTGCACCAACTGCAGACTCATGTGTGTCCCTCCCCTTCAAAAAGCAAAAAGACCCAAAACAAAACAAAACCCTTTTAAAAATAAAAAAAATTTAAAAAAAAAAAAAGAAAAGGCCTGAAGGGTTAAAGCAAGAATGAAGGTTTTACGAGTCCAGGCTCCAGATGTTGCAGGCAGGAAGATGAAAGCAATCCCCTCTGCCTGGTTGTGGAGGCACTAAGCCCTTAATAGTCAGTCCTGTGGAGGCAGTGCCCTGCCTCCAGCCCCGCTCGGCTCCGTCTCCCCGCTGGAAGCGGTCCGGCCAGGGAGCCCGCAGGCAACGAGTCACTGCACGGGGCCTTTCTGTCCCACCGCTCGCTCTTGATCAGTTATTAAAACCAGAAAATCCTCCAACCATGAAATTCATCCCAGCTTCCCCACGGCACGCTGGGCTGGGAAAACCAGACCGCAGGGCCTGTGCTTCCAGGGGAAGAAGTAAATACCACTTCCAGTGGGGTGTTTTGGGGTGCATTTCCACGGGGTTGGTTTAGTTGGCACCAATGTTCTCCCATGGTTCCTGTGGATGCACATCCTCCCCACACCCTGCTCTGCGGGTCCCACCACCCTCCCCAACACCCCAAACGCATCAAGATGAAGAAGGTTGGTTCTCCCACCTCCATTGGGCTCTAGCAAATGCCTTGACACCTGGTTTCTGCTTTCTTTCTTTGGACCTCTTCTACAATAGCTTTATTTTCTATTTTCCTTCTTTTGCAAGTTCTCAGCCTTGTTTTACCTTGCTGATGGGAGGCAAAACGTGTTTTATGGCCTATTTTTCCACTGGATTTTGGCTGTAAACTGATCGAACAAGCTTCAGCAGGTGTGATACTGAGGGTCAGTTCTGCCTGAGCTGTCCTACTCCTTTCTTTGCAAGACACCTTGCACAAAGCAGATACCTTTGGAATTAGAGTGTGATTTTTTTCATTATTTTAAGCATGTTCATATTGGCATTCTCATCTGAGCAACTGCAGGGGACAAAAGGGGACCCCCCTCAGCTCCCACACAACTCCCCAGAGGTCTCTGGTGGCCCAGCTCCAGCTGTGGGTACATATATGCCTCGGAATAACTTACATATTTTCTACAGGACACGGGATATAAATACATCCATGGCAATGCCAGTCCCCAGCATTGCCACTACAGCAAAATTAACAGTCAGCTCTTTGCACAGTGTATGGGATTTTTTTTTCCCTTTCTCCCCATGCGTGATGTAACCCTGGTAACCAACAGCACCCATATCGTCACTTACACTGCTTTGTTCCCTGTCTGATAAGAAGACAGACCAGCAACACTTTGGCAGCTGCTGAGAGCTAATGAAACCCGACAGATTTTCCTCTCAGAGATGCTGTGACACCCCACGGGCCTTGACCGCCCGTCCTTTAGCCCTAAGTGTTGGAGCCAAGAGCTTTGAGCATCTGCCTGCAGCATCGGGCTCAACCTCCCCATGGTGCTTCAAACTGAGCTGTGGGTGGGTGGAGGGTGTAAGGGGACCTCCTCTTGTTTCAGCTCCAATGGGTGTACATTTACTGGAGAGAGTACAGGGGCTTCCTATCCTCTGCAAGAAACATATCACTACATCCTCTGCAGCAACTGCATCACATGCCAGGGCTGGGACGGGAACATCAACATCCCTTTGCAAGGAGTGTCTCAGCCACTGGGCTGAGTGATGCTCGGTCCTGCTGTTGACTGATCCAACATGCATCTCAAAAGCCTGCCCACCAAAGGACCACTGCCTCAGCCCAGATGGTAAAACACAGCCTTGTTCTCATCATGGGGTCCTTCACTGAGGAGGAGACATGGTACAGCTCGACCTATCTCTGTACTGTGACAGCTGCTACCTTGGGTCTTCTCCTTCCACCCTGCCTTCTTCATTTCTTGAAGCAGAAACTGAATTCCCCCTCAGATTCCCACCAAGTTTTCAGATCTGTGTGATCAATACTGTAGCGAGGTCCAGGAGCTGTTCGGTGTGTAGCTCACAGTCAGACAGATATGTCAGCATGGGAGAATGTTTGGTTTCCAAAACCAGAGTAATAAAAAAGATAAGACAATGGTCTCTTTTGCCATTTATGATGCTGGTCAAGTCAGCGTGAAGAAGAGGAAACGGCCTGGGGGTTTCCACCAAAGCTGATGACAGGGACCTCGGCTGGTAAACGTGACACAGCGGTGAGTTCCCTGATAACCACAAGACCTACCTGAGCCTCTCAAGTGTTTTGGTTTTTGTTTCATTTCATCTTCAAGCCACCCAAAAGGTTGCACAATGACTCACTGGAGTGCCCAGAGATGTCCCTCCTGGTTCTCTTTTGCAAGTGCATGAAGGCTGGGCAGGGCCATCCCCCTCTCAAAGCCTGGTGACACAGTGGGGTCACAGGGGTTAGGCCTTTCTCACCATGGACTGTGGGGTTGGATCTGATCCTGGCCTTGCCGTCATCCTGAGCACAACACCTCTCATTGGTGCTCATGTGTAGGCTGCTTGGGGAAAGGCCTTTGTCTTTATAATGCCTAGGCCAAAAAGGCTCAGGATGCTATGTGAGACCATGTTACGACAAACAGCTCCATCCACCACTTCTTGCTGTGAACACACTGTCCATTTCATTGTCCCAGACCATGTCCATCTCCTCCTTTAAACCAACAGAGATCTATCTTGGCTCCAACACCGTGCCCAGTAAACCAGAACGTATCTATAAGTACATGTAGACAACACAAAGCAAAGGCTGTTTCCATGCACGGGTGGGTTTTGCTCATTCATCTGTAGCTAGTTCTTCACCACCCTGCCTTCAGAAGTCCTTGCAGACCAGGACTTTCATATACATTGAGACCCAACTGAGTTGCTGGCTGCAGACCGAGTTCTGCTCCACTGAAGCAAATTTACATCAGAAAATGCCGAGAGAAAAGTACAAAGAGCATAAAGCAAATGCTTTTCCAAGGGCTCACCCTTTGAATTGTGTGGATCCACTGAACCATAACCACTACATCATCCTGCATGGATGGAAGGGTCCGTTCACCTAATGGGCTTGCAGGCAAACTTCAAGACAAGAGCCCACAGATGCCTTGGGGGGGGGGGGTCGATGAGTTCCCCCAGGTGCTGAGCATCACCCAAATGAGACTGGCATTGTGGCTCTGCACCAGGACCCCAATGGAAATCTATTTTCAAAATGGTTTTCCCATGTGGAAAAACATCTCAAGATGGTAGGTGTCTTATTACCTCCTTCACTGGAGGCAATTCAATGGCATCAGCCATTATAGGCACTATCCTTTATCAGAGGTTGACAGTTCAAGCATATTTCACGTTTGATTTAGCAACAAAAAGTAGCATTGTTTGACCATTCTTTATTGCACTCTGCAATTACCACTTGGCAACGTTGGGGAAAAGAAAGGCCCAACCATGCTGTAATTTACGGTGTTGCAGTGCACCATCGCATGGTTTAGCACTGGCGCCGTGGGCCGAAGCAAGAATACAGTTACCTACAACAGGCTGATTTCAAACAACCCAGACCTCCATCCTTAGGTGAGGATGGGAGGAGGGAGACATGTCCCACTGTCCACTGGGAAATCAGAACTTCATACTGCCTGACCCAGCCAGTGCCTGGGTGTCTGAAGTGAGTGAGATTCCGTGATTTCCAACGAGGGAAGAGTGGAAGCCGCTGCTCAGCTGCATAGACCATGATGATAAATGAGTCTCGGAGCCACCACTGCCCTGGGTGTCTCTGGGAAGGATGTCTACTGATGTCCTTGGGGTTGGGGGTGCTCATACCTGGAGAGGTGCCTGAAAATAGGTGCTGCAAGCATGGAGCATCGTGTTGGTGGCCAGGAGTGACCTGGAGGCTGGACATCAGCGTTTTCATTTGTGAAGGAGTCATCTCTGCTCCATCCAAGGGCAGGTTGGGGCTGTGGTTCTGCTCCTTAATCCAGGCATTTCTGGGTCATCCAAATGTGACCTGACCAAGAGCAGCCACATGAGCACATTTCTGACATGTTACCTCCAGCACTCAGGTTTTATGTAAACGTGTGTGTTTAAGACTGGCTTTGTGCCAGCTGCAGAAGGGCTCATGTAAAGTCAGAGGCTTACAACCAGGTGGGCTGCATCCAAAGGAGCATGGCCAGAAGGCCAAGGGAGGGGATTCTCCCCCACTACTCTCGTGAGACCCCACCTGGAGTCTTGTGCCCAGTTCTGGAGTCCCCAACATAGGAAGGACATGGAGCTGTTGGAGCGGGCCCAGAGGAGGCCATGAGGATAATCTGGGGGATGGAGCATCTCTCATATGAAGCCAGGCTGAGAGAGTTGGGTTGCCCAGCCTGGAGAAGGCTCTAAGGAGAGATGCTGACAAAAAAGCTGGGGAGGGACTTTTGAGAAGGACATGGAGTGATAAGACAAGGGGGAATGGCGTTAAATTAGAAGGGGGTAGACTGAGATGGGATCTTAGGAAGAAATTCTTCCCTCTGAGGGTGGTGAGGCCCTGGCACAGGGTGCCCAGGCAAGTGGTGTCTGCCCCCCCCTGGAGNCCATGGCAGGTGGTTGAGGCTTGATGGCTTTAAGGTTCGTTCCAGCCCAAACGCATCTGGGTTTCTAAGGAACCTCCAGCTGGACAGCAAGACACCAGCAGGACCACATCAGACCAGGTTTATACCAGGGCAGCACTTTGCTTTATGCAGCTGCAGCTTTTCCAAGGCCTAAAAATGGATTCACAGCATTGGCAAAACCCAGCCAAGGGAAAATCTTCCTCACTTTAACCTCCAATCTCTATTTTAACCTTCAGACTACTTCCCTCCTTGCATCTACCAGAGCTGAACACGCTCTGGGTGAATGGGGACACAGATGATCTGGTGCTCAGCACCCTTCTGTTGTG
>VXBZ01003348.1:711-65186 GCA_013399135.1 Heliornis fulica
CGTGGGGAGGCGCCGGTGTGGGCATGCAGACCGGGTGTCTGCGGCAGGGAGGTCGCTGGAGAGGCCGGGCAGAGGGAACAGGCTCATGGGATGGGGAGAGGGATAAACTTCAGGGGACATAAAATTGGGCATCAGGGTTCCCCTGTCACAGCCAGTGCATCCAGCTCCTGTGTGGTGGCTGAGAGCTGGTTGTCAGGGAAGGAGCCTGTGGAAATCTGTCTCCAAACAACGTCCCTGCTTGAGTTGGGACACAGAGGCAACTGCTTTGCTTCTGTCTGCTCACTGCCCTTGAAGCAAGTGAAAAGGCTGGTTTCCCTTAAGTGAGCATGAAAGTGGTCTCTCCCCCGCCCTGAAGGCTGAGAGCAAAGTCTCCTCTCCGTGGTGGCTGCTCCGAGGTGAACAGACAGCCTGCCCCGCAAACACACAGAGCTCAGCTGCGGTGGGGGCCAGGGTGCTGCGGGTGGCTGCGGAGCTTGAGCCCAGGCAGCAGCTGGGGGAGACCAGCCATGGGGAAGCCATTCCTTGGAGGCTGACAGTCCTGATGCTTCCTTAGGGCAGCGGTGACAAGTGGATGCTGGATCTGTGGGATGGGGAAGCTGCTGCAGCCAGGCTTTGTGAGTGAGGTTTTTTTAGGCCCAGTTCAGCACTTGGGCTTGGGATGAAGTTGACCCTGCTTAGAGAAAGAGGCTGAAGTTTGCAGAGACTTGCAATGCAAGAGGGACTAGTTTTGTGTCACTTTGTCCACTGATGGTGCCTGCACAGGCATGTTTTGCGCTGATCTGCTCCTGGGTGGGGGCTGTGGTGACCTGGGGAAGGTTGTTTCAGCGGGCAGAACCTGGTGAGCACTCGGTAGAAGTGGGACATCGCTGCTGTGTGTAACCTCCTCTTCTTTGTGCCCTCCCCTACAGCTTACCTCTCCCAGAACAGCATGGCACGACGCACGCGGAGCAGCAGAGCCTGGCACTTTGTCCTGAGCGGGGTGCGGCGCGAGGTGGACACCCGGGCGGTCGCCTTGGCCACCGGTACGCGTGGCTGGGGCTACGACTCTGATGGGCAGGTAGGCTGCACTTGGTCGGCTTTGAAATGTGTGGTGGTTTGACCCTGTCTGGAGGCCAGACTCCCACCAAAACTGCTCTATCACTCCCCTTTGAGCTGGGCAGGGGAGAAAATATCTGTTGAGAGGCTGAGAGTGAGATAAGGACAGGGAGAGATCATTCCACGGTCTGCGTCACGGGCAAAACAGACTCAACACAGAAGAAAAGCAAGAAAACTCTCTAATCTATTATACTGCAGGACACATACACAGAGAAACCAGAGTCAGATAATGAGAAGTACAAACAGTTCTTAAAACACCACCCCCCACTCCTCCCTTCTCTGCAGACTTCACTCTATCCATGATGTTTCTCTTCCCCAGGATGGCACAGGGGGAAAGGGGTGGAAATAGGGAATGGAGGCTTCAGTCTTCGGTCAGTTCCTCTTGAATTGTTCTCCTTCTTGGGGTGGCATTTCTCACACTCTTTCCCTGTGCCAGTGTGGGGTCCCCCCCATGACAGACAGTCCTCCACGACCTTCTCCACGTGAGTCCTCTCCCACGGGGCCTTGGCTCTTCACCAACTGCCCCAGTGTGGGTCACTGCTATAAACTCATAGAATGTCTTTCAGTCTCTCAGTCCCAGACTGTTGCCCCCAGCCTGGTNCAATGTGGGTCACAGGTTCATCCCTACTCCTCCCCCTGCTCCATGGTGGGCTCCTGCCTGACCCAGGTGCCTCTCCGTGGGCTACAAGTGGGGTCTCTTCACCCTCCATGGGCTCTGGGGGGACACCCACTTCACTGTGGTCTTCTCCACAGGCTGCAGGGAATCTTCTCTCAGCGCCTCCTCCTCTCCCCCTTCACTGACCTTGGTGTCTGCAGAGTTTCTCTGATCTTCTCACTCCCTTCTCTGGTGGCAAAATGTGCCTGTTTGGGTTTTTCTATCTCTAAAATGTGATTCGCAGAGGCCTGTGACCGGGGCTGAATGGCCCAGCCTTGTCAGTAACAGGGTTTGGGAGTTTTCCCTTGGGAGCCCAGCTGGGAGTTACTGTGTTGGACCCTTAAACATTCTAGCTGCTCTTAAAGGAGCAACGTTGCAAACCCACCACAAAGTGACACGAGAGAAAGCTTTCCTCTCCATCCACAGCAGGCACTTATTTGAGGTCCATATAACTGATCATCTATTACTTTAGCAAGCCAAAATCAGGAAAGGCTTAAAATAATGCTAATGAGCCTCCTCCAAGCTGTGATTTAGTGTGTGGGGCTCCCAGCACGTCTTCCAGCAGGGAGGGCCAAGCTACTCACAGCTGCTCCCCCATTGTACACTACAGCTCTTTGGTTGGCTGAGCCAGGAAGCTGATTGATGCTAAGGTCAATGGTTTTTTTTAAGCATTTAATGTGTGTTGTATATAAAGGACAGACAATATTTTAAAAATGCTCTTTTTTGAAGTAGTGATCTAAATAAGTGTTTAAACTGGATCAGTTCTCCAGCTCAGGAGTGGGTTGAGCAAGCCTCAGTGTCCTACACAGCCATGAAAACATGAGTTTAAAGAATTTTTGTCTTTAAATACTGCTTGCAAAGTCTGCCCTGGGGACAAATAATGAGAAGGTACACCTGACTCGTGTGTAAACCCAGAGTAACACACCAGAGTCTGTGGGAAAAGACACCATTAGGCAACACTGAGCCTCCCGTACCGCAGGGAGTGAGACGGGGCTTTGGCTCTTATGGAATCCAGTGCAGGGACACTTTGGTCTCTTGGCAGTGGGGAATAGTAAATCAAGTTTCTGTGTTCACATGTGAAAGTAAACAAAAGCCTTTTAATCTTTCCACAGGTTCTCTGTGGGCCTGTCTTCTGCACTTATGTGCAGAACTACAGAACTACATCTGTACAGCTTAACTGGTTCCCCTTTGTTCTGCCCTCTCCCCTGCCTGGCCTCCTGTCCCTTTTCCTCCCCCTCTTACTTGCCTCCCTCTCTTCTGGTGGTTTTCAGCAGTGCACTCTGATGCCTTGGCCAGGGTCTCCAGCCAGCTGTGACCTGTCCCTTGGAGGGTGTATCTTTAACATGGAGTTAGTTTAAAAACATGTGTGGGAAGGTGCTGAGTGATCTCCCCAGCGCAGGCAGTTGCTAGCAGGGTGAAATGACAGGCACAGCCCCTCACCTTGCTGCGTGGTGGGCCACAATGCAGCCATGCTGCCAGCGTTGCGAGCCCAGGGACCTCCCCATGCAGCTCTGTGTCCTCCCTGGCCTGGCAGATCCTCTGCCAGCGCGGCTCTCTGAGCCTGGGGTGCCCCTTAGTGACCATTGCTCTGCTCTCCCCGGCAGCACAGCGACTCGGATTCAGAGCCGGAGTTTTCTTCCCTCTCGCCATCCATCCCGAGTGCCATCCCCGTAACCGGGGAGTCCTACTGCAACTGCGAGAACCAGAGCGAAGCGCCGTACTGCTCCAGCCTGCACGCCCTCCACCGCGTCAAGGACTGCCAGTGCGGCGAGGAGGATGAGTGTAAGGAAGGGGCTCCCCAGCAGCCCTTCATAGTCCTTTGGGGTTTCAGGTGGGTGCAGTCCTGGCCTGGTGGCATGGGCTGTGCCCCCTGCGTGGATCCTCTGCTTTCCACGGTAAACTTTATCTCTGTCCCAGTGTCAAGGTGCTCTTGTGTTTACATCTTAAGGCCTTGTAGACTGTAGGAGGATTACAAGCATGTGCCTTCTGTCAGGGGTTGACTGATGAACTTGTTAATGCATCAGAGCTCACCTCTGGGGACTGCTTTAAAATCTGGCTGAGGCCACCAGTGAAACTGGCCCTCGTCATCACAGAGCTCTTGACGCTGATTCCAGGTACGGCTGGCAGAGTGCCCAGCTACACGGCAGGGCATGCTCAGAGCAGGGAGGAGAGGTAGGCAGAGAGTGGGCTCAGGCTGGCTGAGAGCCTGTGGTGTAGTAGATCTACCCTTCGAGCCTACAAGCAGCATAGGAAGAAAGGAGGCTCCACCTGGCTCTGCTCATGTTAGCCTGGATGGCAACTGGTTAATGTGGGTGGGATTGGGGCAGAGCACTGAGCTGTCCCTGCTAGGACACAGCAGAATAGCTCTGGCCTCAAACAAGTCCTCAGTGTGCACAGCTTAGGGTAGTAAATGGTAAAAAGCCCATAATCAACCCACCTGAGAGGCTTTCAGAACAAATGTGTGCCTGGGGATGTCCCCCTTTCCCCATCCATATCCCCTCTGTGCTTCCCCAACAGATTTTGACTGGGTGTGGGATGACCTGAATAAGTCGACGGCCACTCTGCTGACCTGCGACAACCGCAAGGTGAACTTCCACATGGAGTACAGCTGCGGCACCGCCGCCATCCGGGGCAACAAAGAGCTGGCAGATGGGCAGCACTTCTGGGAGATCAAGATGACCTCCCCAGTCTACGGCACAGACATGGTATGTGGGGTAGAGTCGCTTAGGGGCACACAGAAATGTCCAGGGTTCTTTGAACAGGGATGGGAAGAATGAAGAGCTGCCCACTGTAGGAGAAGATCAGGTTCGTGACCATCTAAGGAACCTGAAGGCTGGGGAGAGGCTGAGAGAGATGTGCTGGTTCAGCCTGGAGAAGAGAAGGCTCTGGGGAGAGCTCCAAGCCCCTTCCAGTCCCTTGAGGGGCTCCAGGAAAGCTGGAGAGGGGCTGGTGCCAAGGGCAGGGAGGACCAGGCCCAGGGGAATGGCCTTCAGCTGCAGGAGGGCAGAGGGACGTGACCTGGGGGGCACAAATCCTTCCTGGGGAGGCCCTGGCATAGGGTGCCCAGAGGATATGTGGCTACCCCTGGATCCCAGGGCAGGGTTCAAGGCCAGGTTGGATGAGGCTTTGGGCACCCTGGGCTGGTGGGAGGTGGAACTAGGAGGTGTATGGAGGTGGAACTGGTTGGTTCCTCAACCACTCACCTGGGCCTCCTCACTTAGGAAATTTGAGCTGGGAGCCTTCAGCCCTGGCATGAAACCTCTGACCTTGGCTTCACCAAAACCTCTGAGTCTTTTGGACTGTGCTAAGGAAAGAGGTGAGAGCTGGAGTTGGGAATCTGTTGTGTTTTACTGCTTGGAAAGTCACCAGACTTGTGTTCTTTTGGCCTTGCCTTTCCAGATGGTGGGAATCGGGACGTCAGATGTGAATCTGGACAAGTACCGCCACACCTTCTGCAGCCTGCTAGGCAAGGACGAGGACAGCTGGGGACTCTCCTACACAGGTAATGCAGGCAGAGGGCAGGATGGCTGCAGGACAGCTGTGGGCATAAGCATGGTCCTGAGGGCTTGAGAATTACATGGTCTGAATGGGCTTGTGGCCAAAAAGGCCACCAGACCCAAGTTCCATCATTACCGGCAACCAGAGCGGCTGTGTGGAGTGTCTTGCCTTTCCTGCAGGCCTTCCCCTCCCTTTTTTTTTTACTGCCAGCTGCACATCACTCATCAGGGGATTTGGTGCCACTGCCTGCACAAAACCTCACCTTTACTCTTTGGTTGCCCATTCTGTGGTTGGAGGGCAGAGATTAGGGACTGGGGGGACTTTTTCAGGCTCCAAGCGAGCCTGTACCAGTGAGAACTCGGAGTGCAGTAGCTGGGATGAATTCATGGGGTGCAGGCTGTCTCCAAGTGCCTTTTTTTTTTTTTTTTTTTTTAAGGACTACTGCATCACAAGGGAGACAAAACAAACTTCTCTTCGAGGTTTGGCCAAGGCTCCATCATCGGGGTGCACTTGGACACATGGCATGGGACACTCACGTTCTTCAAAAACCGCAAGTGCATAGGTAAGAGCCAGGGAAGCCCTGGCAGCCTGCGGGCAGAGCGACCGGGAGGAGGAGGAAGCAGCACAGCTTCGGCTGAGTTAGGAGCCTGCCTGCAGCAAGAGAAAACGCTGACTGAGGCGTGAAGCAAGTGGGAGGAAAGTCCCGTTAGCTGTTCGGTAGATTGGGGTTACAACAGGCTGTTCCCAGCAGCTTTGTAGTTAACGGGTTCAGGGTAGCTGGGAGGAGCAAGATCCCCTTGTCACAGCTAACAAAAAACCCTCCCTGATGTTGTCTCCTGGCAGGGATTGCAGCTACCAAGCTGCAGAACAAGAAGTTTTACCCCATGGTGTGCTCGACGGCAGCCAAAAGCAGCATGAAGGTGATCCGCTCCTGCGCCAGCTGCACGTCCCTCCAGTACCTCTGCTGTTACCGCCTGCGCCAGCTCCTGCCCGACTACGTCAACACGCTGGAGGTGCTGCCGCTGCCACCGGGACTCAAGCAGGTGCTGCACAACAAACTGGGGTGGGTCTTGAGCATGAACTATAGCACATCGAAGCCTTCTTCCTCCTCCTCCTCCTCCTCGGGACATGACTCGGACAGCTCCTGTGGCTCAGATGCAGAAGCCTGCCAAAGGAAGAGGTGCAGGAGGACATAATGTCTCTCTCTGCAGATGAACTGCTCTGACGGAGTTGGGGAGGGTTGTTCTACCCTCTGCGAGGGCTGGCCGGGCCCAACACACTTCTTTCTTCATGGGGACTTCCAGTTCTACTTGTTTGCAAAGATTTCTCTTATGTTATTGGAAATCTTTAGCCTGAGCATCCATCACGTGCAGTGAAAAGACCTGTTCACTCCAAGAGGCCTCTGAAGTGGGTTACAGCTCCTGTCTTGCTGTCAAAGCCACCACCTCTCCCTGAATGCCCCTGCTCTGCAGACTCTCAGCAGAGACAAGATTTAGAGGTGGCCTCCTGGTTTCAAAGCATGCTAGGCTCTGGTCAGTTATCAGCCTCGACTCATGAAAAGATAAAATTGCAGCCCAGTCCCCTTCTCCCAGCTGCTCTGTGTTGGTTTGGCATCTGCCATGAACTCCTCCCGCTGTGGGGTGTGACCGAGCAGCAGCACACAGGGAAACGGGCTCCTGAGCCCGGCTGCTGTGAAGGAGCAGCTCTTCCTTGAGCCCCTTGATGACTTTAGTTGCTTTGCATGTTGGCTCCTGCTGCTTCTCCTGTATCAAAGACTGTATGAAACTGTAATAATAAAAGTAGAGACTGTCTTTTGTTCCTCTTAGAGCCCTTACAGGCAGGGATCTGAAGGTGCTTGTCAAAAATAGCCATGCAAGCGCGGCTGAGAGCCTGGAGGGATCTTTTAAATGCAGCCCTGGTTTATCAGACCTAGAGGAGGGGAAGGCAGTGGAGATTAGCTTCTCTGCCCCACAGAGGGTTCATGTGCTTCTTGCTCGGGCTGGGATGGATCTTCAGCGGAGCCAGAGCGGGAGGTGTGGCTGCAGGGTTTCATACTGCTGGTCCCTTGCAGGTTATGCTGGGACAAACAGCCCCAAAACCCCAGCCCAGAGCCTGAGAACCAGTATGCAGAACAGCCCTGTGCTGGGACTTCTCAATCATGCTTGGGGAAGTGCTGGAGGAGAGCATAGGCCTGGTACCTCTGCCAGCAAACAGCAGGCAGGAGAGCCTGGTGCTCTTCTGTATCCCAGCTACCCTCGGGTTTTAGTCAGGAAGGGAAGGCACGTTAGCTTCAGGAGAGCAGGAGCACTGGCTGGAACACACTGTGTAGTAAGAGGTCTGGGGTGCAGCTCTCCCTGGCTCATGTCATGCTGCCAGGACAGGGTGGCTCAGGGGACCCATCCTGGAGATGACCCCAGATTTGGCAGCTTCCCTTCCTCCTGCCTACACCCCTTGGTGCCAAAGCAGTGCTGCTGTGAGAGCTGACAGGCAGGGAGCGTGGTCCAGGGATCATGGCAGACTGGCAGGAAAACCACACCAGGTCCCACTCCTGCCAGAATGGGTGCCAAAGCCATTCTAGTTCCTGCAGTTTTTGACTGCTTTCTGTACTGGTGCTGCAGCTGGAAAAAAAAAAACAACCATCCCTGCTGGACTGCTCCTTCTTGGGAGCTGATTCAGGAATTAGCAGATGGGGGCAGAAGGGTCCCTGGGAGGTTGGTGTTGCTTTGAGCCATGGAGCTGCAGTTCAGGGGCTGCTTCTGTCCTGCCTGTGGCCATTTGAGAGAAAACCAGAGCCCTTCCTTTAGGAAAAGGGAACCCCACCACCGTGGGTGGGAGGCTTCTAGGGCTGATCTGGTATTTCCTCATGTTGTCAGGCCCCTACCCTGAGCTTCCTGTTACCCCAGGGCTGTGGTTCCTCCCTGGTCAGCTGTTTTTGACAGTTTCCAAAGTAACTCCAGCAGGACCTACAATAACAGGTCCAGTCTCACCAAAGAGCCAGCAGGACAGAAGGTGGAAAATATTCAGCTCATTCAACACCTCATAGAATCATAGAATTTTAAGGCTGGAAATGACCCCTAAGATCATCTGGTCCAACCATTAGCCCACCGCCACCAAGTCTACCCTTAGACCATATCCTCAAGCACTGCATCTACCCGTCTGTTAAACACCTCCAGGGATGGGGACTCAACCACCTCCCTGGGTAGAGCCCTCATCTGAAGGGCAGAACAGGACAGACTCAGCCCATCGTCATTAGGGTGGAGAAGCTGATCCTGTGCTGCTCAGAACCAGCTGAGTGACGCTTCCACATCCAGCCTCTGTCCCGGCCATCCCTACTCTCTTTGGAGACAGAAAACTTTTCAGCCAGGAGGACAGAAAGCTGGAGCAGCTAAAAAGAGGAAAGGAGAGCCAAAAAGCTGAAGAAAGCATCTGTAACAAGACATTTATTGATGAGCAAGTATCTGTTCTGAAATATAATCAGCTGCTTCCCCTGGCCAGGCTCCCAGCAGCCCTGCCATGCCAACAGCAGCTCCATAACTGCCAAGCCTTGGCAGATTAAACAAGGAGGCTGACCACCATGGCCCACCATCCCTCTACGTGCTCAGGTCCAGGACAAGGTCGGGGTCGGTGGACACCATGAAGAGGTAGATACGACGGGACAGGTCTGGCCCAACCCGCCGGGCTTTGCCACCAATGTCCGATTTCACTGGGATATTACTCAGCAGGAGTCGCTTCTCGTCTTCTGTGCTGCATTTCTGGTAGGCCTGTGAGCACCCAGAAGGAAGCAGTTAGCAGACACTCTAAGAGAAGACTCCAGTTTCCCCTGCAAGGCTCAATCCCATCGTTAGGAGGACCCACGACTGAGCCTTCATCTAATCAAGACTTTAAAAAAATGGTTCTGTCACAATTCCCAGTGAATGGAAAGTTTGTGAGTAATGCTCACAAAAACAAGTGCTTGCTGATAAAAATGTGTCTTCAGAAATAGGCTCAGCTGCTCTCAGAAGGGTCAGACAGCATCCCACTCTAATCCTGCTCCCCCAACACCTCACTGAGTCAGTCTGGCTCAGAAACCAGCAAAAGCTAAGGGGAGAGGGAGTGTTTAGTGGGCTAAAATAGCTGAAGTGTCAGGACACTGAGGGGCTTGAGGGCTTACCTGTAACAGGAGGCATGGGGAGGGATATGCTTCTGCTATAGCTGCTGCTGTGTTGGGGCTGACTCTGCTGAACTGCTGGATTTGCCTCTTCCACACTTCCCAGAGTCCTGTGCCGTCCTTCTCCACTCGCACCCCGCTGGCCCAGGCCCCAGCAGTGCAGAAAGGCAACTCCTGGGACTCCATCTGCTGCCTGCAGACAGACAGACAGACTGACCGACCTGGGGCTGGCATGTGCACTGAGCATAGGCCTGCAGATGCTGCAGCCTTCTCCTAGCATGAAGCAGTGGGTTTCCTTCTAAAACCTTTCTGCCCAGACCAGTATTACCCCACCCCACTCATTGTCTTTCCTTCCCTGTAAAGCTCCAGAACACCCTGGTGAAAAGGTTTTCCCAAGGCCATCATTTCCCTCCTTTCCTCATGCTGATTCACCACTACATTCACCATGAGCACAGATTTTCCTTGGCATAGAGACTGAAAGTCATCTTGAGACACATCTGGGTCCTTACACATCAAGGACAGGCTGACAACCACACACAAGTGTTCCTGCAGCTCCCCCTGGGTTTTCCCAAAGCTCCTGGCTTGGGGTGTAAGCGAGACCAGCAACGCGACTCACTTGTACGGGCGTTTTGCTATCGCCTTCGTCAGCGCAGCAACATGCTGCCCAAAATCCTGCCACGTGTCTAGGAACAGCACTTCCATGTTACCCCACAGCTGCAGCACCACCAGCACCTGGAGGAGAAGGACAGAAGGGAAATGCATAATGCATCCATCACCGGGACAAAGATGGGCTTGGAGGTGATGGTGGGGCCAGCGATGAGCCAGAGGCCCTCACAGCACCGCCTCGAGCCTTGGCCAGTAGCACTGGTGGCTACCCAGTGAGAGCAGCGAGGAAGGCACATGGTAGGACACATCCCTGGGCAGGATGAAGCTGGGCTGCCTGCATTAGCTCTGTTTACAGAGCACTGCAGTAAAGCCTGCTCATCCTCCTTGGCTCCCAGTAAGCCAGCGAGCCATAACCCTCTTTGGAACATACTCAGGCAGGGCAGGAATTTAGTTCAAGGGATATCAAATATGAGTTTAGATGGTATTTGACCTAGTTTGAGACTGCTGCAGCATCACAAGCATTCTGCTCTGCTGTGGGACACGCACTCTGCAAGGCAGAGACCCAAGTGAGATCCAAGAACTCCCGTCACAGCAAACCGGGCAGTTTTTGGTGGGGTTGGGGAGGGAAGCCTGGGCCAGTTCTTGAGCCATGGTCTTCAGAAGAGGAGGCTCCAAACCGTGCCTCAAAGCCTGCAGTCCTCTTCAATCCCACTGCCAGCCAGGGAGAAGAGGGATGCATGTGGCTGCAACCCAATCCAAGGCAGCCACCTTGCCCAGGAAAAGCCTTCCTCATGCAGAAGAGCTCACCAGTGGAGCTTCTCCTGCACACCTCAACCACCAGTAACAGAAAACTTCAAGATGCTTTACCTCCATTATGTCCTCCTGAGTCATAGACAGCTCTGGGCCAGGCTGGGAGCTGGACTTCTGCTTTCCAGGGCTCGGTGCCCGCCTCCTGCCCTGCTTATGCCTAGAAGCAAGACAGACTGCTCACAGGGAGCTGCACACACCCAGCCCTCAGGGCTGCTGGCTGACCCAGAGGAAAAGGCCAGGCTTAACCCACCCACATCTGCTACCTCCAGATCCGATTCAGAACTGGAGACAAAGGTGTCAAGTTTGCTCCAAGCTGCCTGTGCCCCAGCTGGCAGAGGCTCCCCTACAAGGGAGAGGAGACCCAAAACATGCATGAGAGCCACCCAGTTCCTCTGGTGGCAGAGCTCAACAGGCCACAGCTGACTTTTTTGTTTAAAATGTGACACTCAGTAAAATTATTCTCACAGGTTTAAGTGAGAAAGAGCCCAGGAGGTGGTGAGACAAGAGCTCTCTCTGGGAAACACTCTGGACAGGACAGACCAGGCTTCTGCAGCTGTGTGTACATGGGGATCTCTGGAAGTGCTCTCATCATCACCAGAGAAGAAGCATGGACATGAGCAGGAAGGACCCAGGCACTGGGAGCAGCACACAAATGAGGCATTCAGGGCACAAGAAAAGGGCTCTGGCATTGACAACTCTGCCTATTTTGAGCTGCACACAGTGCTCAGAGGGATGGGCAATTTAGGGAGATCAGTTCTCTCAGCATCTCCACATTGCTGTAGCCCTCCACCTGAGGTATGGAGCCTTACCTGTGAGCCCCTGGCTGCAGATCCTCAGAGGGGGCCATAAACACACACCCAAAGTACACGCTCCAGACTGCACAACCTGACTCCCAACCCCCATGAACACGGACTTAGTGATCTGCAGCCACCACGCTGCACCAAGTGTCTGCAGCTCAGCCACAGAGGCATCCCCCCTGCAGACATGCTGATGTCCACCCACCTGAGCTGTCCCTGCACCTACCGCCTGTAGGCATCCAGCCCCACCACAATCAGGCTGTAGGTTTTGGTGGAGGATCCTTCCAGACCAGCCAAAGGCAGCACAAGGTTCAGGTCAGGCTCTGTTGCAGATGGGTCTTTGACAAAACTCTGAAGTGAGACAAGTCACACCCATGTCTGTATCAGCCTTTGTCTCCAAAACATCCCTCCCCATCTCCAGCAGCACAGCAGGGCCATCCAAGGTATATCCCAGCGGTGGGAACGGGCAGGAGCTAGCCTCAGACTGCAGCCAAGAGTGCTGCCTTTGGGCAGACACCATGTGCCACCATCCCACACCCCTGGCTCACCTTTTCTCCCTGGAGCATTAGCAATGATCTCCTCCTGGACACTGCCTATTTTAGCCTGTCCTTCTCTAGTCTTGGACGGGGCTGGAAGGATGGGGAACTTCTCAAGCAGAAGCACAAGCTGCCGAGACAGGTATAAATAGGCTGTAGGACTGCACACAGAGCTAACACAAACGTCCCTGCTTAAATATGCACACGTTTCCAAGGGCTGTGTACTCTGCACACTTCTTTCAAGCTAGTCTTCTAAGGACTCCAGGAGAATGGCAAAGCTAAGTGCAAGGAAAAGCAAGCCTGGACTGCCCAGCCTCCCTGAGGAAAGCAGCACCCAGGGTTAAAGGCAGGTGTCTGTGTCTCATACCTACAGACTGTGTCGGGACTGTGTGCTGTCCCTGCTGTACTAGGAAAGGGTTTCTCCCACCAGTTCCCTACTTTCAAACAGCTTTGTTCCAGGGTGGAGCAAGGGCTGTTTTCAATGAACCCTCCCTCCCTTCCACGTTCACCGAGCAAAGTGACTCTGCCAGAGAGCACTTTGTGTAGGTCTGGCCCAGAGATCTGTATCACCTGGCTCAGGGAAAAGAGGCGCTTAAGGATATCTTCTGGTTCTACCAACACCAACACCTCTTTCTCCTCTTCGGTCTTCACTGTGGGGGCATCCTGAAGAAGATGAAATCATTTCCAACACAAGCTGGGGAACAGCATGAAAGCAGACATGAAGTCTCCACCTGTGCAGAGCCCACACTGTAAGAGACATTGACACTCACAAGGCTACGTCAGTACTATGATGGTGAAAGACCATGCCTGAACTGAAAGCTAAAAGCCCTTGCTGATCGCTGAAGGTGCCTGGGGAGGAAGGCAGTGACGACTACACAAGTTGATAATGAAAAGGAAAGGGCACAAAATGGCTTTGTCTGCATGTATGCTGTTAGATGACCATGCATGTACATCATATCAGTGGTCTGTTATATAGAATCACTGGCTGGTTTGGATGGGAAGGGAGCTCAAAGCCCCTCCAGAACCATCCTCTGCCATGGGCAGGGTCACCCTTCACTAGCCCAGGGTGCCCAAAGCCCCATCCAGCCTGGCCTTGAACTCTGCCAGGGAGGGGGCAGATCACTCTATCTACAGTATTTTATCCAGCAACACAAAAACTAGAGTTCTTCCTCCACCTGAAATTCCTGTAGTGGGGATGAGCTATCTGAGCCTCCACTGCCTCACAGGTACCGTTACACATGTTCACACAGCACCTTCCAAAACCAAACTGACCCAGGACCAGGATTTGGTACCAGGAGGTCCCTGCCTTCTCAGGTTCCTAGTGCATGGTGTTCAAGAAGCAACCACCAGCTTTCCAAACAAGGGCTCCACAGCCCAGCCTCTTCTCACTGTGCAGCTGCTGTCCACAGCTGCATGCCACACACAGCATCTTGTCTGGAAACGCTACCGAGTGCCCAAGGGATGTCTCTGTATGAATGACTTATGGTGGTCTCAGTCTTGCTCACTACGGGTTTCCAGGACTCACACTAGTTGCACATCTGCCTAAACCCATGAGATGGAGAGGTTTAAAAAATGTTGGCTTTGGAATGATCTGTGTGAGGATTGGACCCAGCTCCATTCCCCAAATGATGACCGGTTGGTCATCAGCATTTCAAAGGCTTTCTCCCTACACCACATCACTTCCCGGTTTACATGTACAGAGGACTCACCGGTGTGGACAGAGTGCATGGCATGTTTCTCCTCCAGGTTATGCTGCAGGGAATTACCTGAGGCTCAAAAGAATATTTACAGTTTGAGGAACTTAAAACTTTCATCCAAGTGTCTGAGCCAGGATCTTCAAGGAGACCTGTGGAGGACAACAGAACGATCCTGATGTCAGAAAAAGACTTATTTCACCAGTGGTAATAAACAACCCTAAACCCACAAGTGCAAAACGAGGAGGTCTGCAAGCAGGGGGAGTCTGGCCTCCCACATGTGTTTGCTGGCTGGACTGCTAACCAAGTTACTGACTTCTCTGACCATCTCTGCAGGCACCTGCAAAGTTGTTGCTCTTCACCCCAGCAAGGTACCTGGACAGAGACAAGCAATGTGCCACAAGGACTCTAAAAATCAGCTCCTGCATTCTAGTTTATTAGCAAGCTTTCAAAGCTGTCCTCAAGATCTAATTTTATTAAATTTGAAGAAATGTAATTGTTTTTCATGTTCCTTTCTCTCTGTGAAGGAGACTGAAGTTAGCCAAGAGGCTGAACGAGTTGTGAGGAACCTGGGTTCCACCACCCGTGCTCTTCATGAAAAGAGGAGGCGTTAGGGGCTCGTGTTCCAGAGCCCTGGAGCCCGTGGGGTTGGTGTCCCTCCGCTATGCGGAGGAACAAGTTGGGGGCGGCAGGACCTGCCCACCACCCTCTAACTCCAGAGCCGGGCTGCAGTCGCGACACCCACGACAGCGCTAGCGAAGCCGAGGGGGGCCGCAGGATCCCCACCGGGCTCGGCCGCCCCCCGGCCCCACCGCCCACCTGGGTCGGCGCACACCTCCATGAGCTGCAGGCACCGCTCCGGCCGCAGGAGCCGCCACGCCGCCGCCTCCTCACGCCGCCGCCGCTTCTCCGGGTCCTCCTCCCGGCCCTTCCCTCGCTCCCGCCTCCTGGTTGCGGTCTCTCCGGGAGCCCTCCTCCGCCTCGGCCGAGCGGCCAGGCCCTCCGCGGCAGGGGAACCGGGGCCGCGGGGTTGGGGGTCGCTCTCAGGCTCCGACTCGGAGACCGCCCAGGCGGCGGTTGGCCGGGCCGCGCAGCCCGAACCGCTCCCCTCGTCCTCCGCCATGGCCGAACACCGGCAACCGGGGAGCTACAGCGGATGGTGCCACCTCCTACCGGCCCCGGCGGCTCCTCGGTCACGGCTCGATCGTTCCGCGCGGGACGGGGCGACACCCTTCGGAACGGCGCCGCCATGATCTGCCTGGTGTTGGGTCTCTTCGCCGGGCTCTTCCAGCATGGTGCGGGCCGGGACCCCGCTCCCCCTGTATCCCTGCTGATGAGGGGCCCGGCCCGGGCTCCTTTTCCATCCCCCCTCACACCTCCGTCCTGTCCTTCCAGCCTACGGCGGGGCCAAGGAACGCACCTTTGTGGCCATCAAACCGGACGGGGTCCAGCGGCACCTGGTCGGGGAGATCATCCGGCGGTTCGAGAGAAAAGGGCTGCAGTTGGTGGGGCTGAAGCTGGTGCAGGTGAGCGGGGGGGTCGGGGGGTCCCTGTCTGTGCGGAGGGGGCTGCTGCCCCGAGGCCTTGCAGGTCAGAGGGGTGTTGGCAGCCGGGTGCCCGGGGTGATTCTGGCCGTGGGGAGCAGCCTCCGGGGCTGGTACAAGCTGGTGGGTGTTGCTCCTCTGAGGTAGATCCTTCTCCTCTCCCTGTGTCAGGCTTCAGCGAAGTAAAACCATTTCACCTGGGAAGAGTCAACTGTAAAGTGCACTGTCCAGCTTGAACTGCATCTCTTGGGTGCAGCCCTTGCCCAAAGCCGCCCTCATGCTCGGGGCAGACTAAGCTTTGTGCTCTTTGTGCTCAGGCCTCAGAGGAGCTGCTGAAGGAACACTACATTGCCCTGCGTGACCGTCCCTTCTACAGACAGCTGGTGAAGTACATGAGCTCTGGGCCTGTGGTGGCCATGGTGAGTGCTGGCCAGGTTCTCCAGAACCAAGGAACAGAAAGTAAATGTAATGTTTGGGCGGCATTGGCTTGTGGTGCAGTGGAAACAAGGTGGCTTTTCTCTTCATAGGGCCTTTTGAAGGGCAAAACTAAACTGCAAGGGCATCTTCTGCAGTAAATTAAATCTACAGTCAATGCTGACTTTTCTGGAATCAGCCTTTAAAGACTGTTTACAGAGAGACATTTTCCTGCCTCTCACCCAGGTGGATCAGATGAGGAATTCAGAGGACAGAAGGTAGGATCTGCCAGGGGAGTTGTGGAAACTGATTCTTCTTCTGCTGTCATGTAGGTCTGGCAGGGCCTGGATGTGGTCAAGACAGTTCGCACAATGATCGGGGAGACTAACCCGGCTGAATCCATGCCTGGCACCATCCGAGGAGACTTCTGTGTTGAAGTCAGCAAGTGAGAACTTTGGCTTTTTGTTCCCGCAGTATTTCAGGACATCCTGTCCAGGTACTCCAGCTCAGGGCCTGTCTGAATCTGCACTTGCAGAGCAGGGCTGCTGCCTTCTGTGCACAGATCAAAGCTGCCTCCCTCCGACAGCCTTGGCAGGAGCAGCCCTGGCAGGAGCTGACCTCTGCCTCCTAGCGCTGGCTTTGTCAGGAGGAGGAGCAGGGCTTGTATCTTTCCTGCATCCTGAGCTTTTCTTTGTGGAAAGCAGATGGAGTTTGCTTGTCTCCAGGGAATTTGGACTGTAAAGAGGGAGGGAGGAGGCCTCTCAGCCCTTTCTTAAGGGAGGAGGGCACCTGGGGAGTTGTTCTGGCTCAAACGGGCATCTGAGTCTGTAGTGAAAGCCACGCAGCTGAGGGAAGCATGCCAAGGCTCTTCACCAGTGAAGATCCACCAGCAGTGACCTTGGGTGGCTGCAGCCTGCTGTGTGCTAGGACCCTGCCTGTATCAAACACTCCTGTGTTAGATTTCTGTCCCATGGTATCTGATACTAAACCTACGTTGTAGGCTTTACAGAAGGAAGGGGGGAATCTTGAAGTGCAACTTGTATTGCTGACACAAAACCAAGGCAAACCCTAGACCAAAACCCACTTGTAGCTCCTCCTGAGAAAATGGCTTCTCATCCTAGGAATGGCATCATCCTGGCAGCTCCTACAAATCCATAACCTAAGCCAGGTTCAGTGTAACCTAGCAGCCCCTGAGCTGGAGGGAGCAGGGCAGCTGTGTGGTGGGCAGGAATATTGCAGGGTATGACTAGCCTAACAGGTTTAATTAAATTAATCAAGGTGAAACTTTCCAAACTGCAGCTTTCCTGTCCAGCCTTTCTCTGCATTGTGCCAGCTGATCCCTTTCTTCTTCCCCACAGGAATGTCATCCACGGCAGTGACTCTGTTGAGAGTGCCAGGCTGGAGATCTCCCTCTGGTTCCACCCGGAGGAGCTGACTTGCTGGGAGGACACAGCTGAGCACTGGATCTACACATGAGAACACTCTGAGGGAAATGTGTATTCCTGCCTGTGTGTGAGGCGTTTCCATCCCATTTCATAGCACACGCTTGAGCTGGCTGTTGACCCTGCCGCAGCGTCGCGTGCTATGGGGGGTTTTGTTCTGCCTGTGGGCAGGGGGGCCCTGGGAGGTCTGTGTGTAACTCTGTGGTCACCTTCCTGAAGTAGCAGTTATTTCTTTTTCCTGTTTGCTATAATAAGTAGTTGGTGTTGTCACTCTGTTTGCTGTAATGTCTTAAAATCCAAGTAGCTTGGGCTGATTTATTGAAGGAAAGCTAAAACTGGGTTGTGTGCGCTCCTTGTCACTGGGAGAAGCACTCTGGCTCCTACAAGGTGATGTGACTGACAGCATCTGCCATTGTTTCTGCAAGGATCTTCAGCACAGGTGCTTAGAATTTGGTGGCTATGGGAAAAGAGCTTGTTCCAAGTCACAGAACTACCCAGTTGCTGATGCCTTTAATCCCTCCCTTGGCGGGAGCTCTGGACACGCTGTACCTCTGTGGTGACTGACATGCCACTGGTGAAGCAGCAGCACTGTGCAAACCACAGGCACAGAAAGGGGAGAGTGAAGTGGGGAAGGATGTGTAGATTTGGGGCTTGGCAAGGATGAAGAGAACTAGTTTATGCATTCTTGGCACTGAGTTGTGGGAGATCCTGAGATCCTTGTGACAGTGGAACTTCCCTGTAGGGAGGGTTTTGGGAACAGCTGGACACCACCCTTGTCCCAAAAGCAGGATTGTTTCCCCAGTGTGCAGAACATCAGCATACACAGAGCAGAGGTATTCACTTTATTTCCCATCTGGGCAGAGATGGACATAGGTGGCAATGCCACAAAGCTGGCACACTACATCTGAACTATGTTTCTCTTGTGACAGAAAAAAACTGTCCTAATTTATGCTATCCTGCTATTGGCTGAACATACTGAAATTAGCACCATGCTCCTCGAGGATGTGTGGGGTGATCAGCATAGTCCTTTAATTGGGTGGGTGCTTGCCATCTCCCCAGCTGCTGCCTTTACCTTGCTCCAGTTACTACAGATTTTTGGCTGCTCTGGCAGTCACCCAGCTCTCTGCCTTCCTGTGCAGGGTGTTTCTTTCATCAGTCAGCTTCTCTTCAAGGATAATCCCTGTTAGCAAGGCATAGGTTATGTCAGTCTCCCTGTTCTTCATGGGTATAGGCCTAGCAAAGCAATTAGTGTATTTAACCCTACAATGAACAGTGCCTGGGCATTAGCCCAACCACAGTCCTGTCCCTGTGAGGTGGAAAATTCTACTTTATAGGTATCATCCTGAACCTGCCGAGCTGCCAGGGACGTAGACCCAGCCCTGGGGTAGGGTTAAACGTAGGGAACAAGAGTAAACTCCCCTCTGGGCTGGCACCCAGGGTGGTGGGGCTGAGCAGGGAAGCGCCAGCAATGATACAGGAACCAGCACTGAGGGTCTTCCTTGGTGACCAGGGCGTTCCCTGGCTGCCCTTTACAGCTTCCTATTCCCACAACTCCACCGTTTGCTTTAATAATAAACTCTGGAGTCCCATTATCTCTCCTGCTGGTTATTTTCTCCCTTCAGGGAGTGCAGAAGGGGCTGTGGCAAAACTGCTTCAGCTGCCGTCTTGTTTCTCCTGCTGCCCTGGGTGCAAAGGTGGCACCTGCAGGGATAGGTCAGTCCTGGTCATGGGGTCTGGCCAGTGTCAGCCTGGCAAGTATTCACCTTCAGTGTGAAAGCAACACCCTGCTCCTAGAGTGTGGTAGCTGCAGCCACCCCTGGGGCTACCTCAGTCTCTCCTTGGCACCAGGGCACCTGGGAGAGCCAAATGCTGCTCTTAGTCTTGCCCTCACAGCCTTTCACCACCTTGGTTGCCCTTTCCCTGGATATACTGAGTTTGGTGTTGTGTTGTAGACAAGTTGTACTCCCTACCCTGAGGGATTCCACAGCTCCTCCTAATTAAGTATCATCAACAAACTTTTAACTTCTGCATTTGGTTCCTGAAATATTAAATGCTGACTGTAAAATAAAGCCCTGGGGAACCACACCACTGCCCACCTCCAGTGACTGGCCTCATGTCACACCATTTAGTGTAACTGAGCTGGATCTGTCAGACGTTTGCTCACTCAGCATACTCTGGCCATGCCTGGTTGTGTGCTGGTGCTTCCTTTTTTACACAGAGAGAGTAGTGAAAGTTTGGCTGAAGTCCAAACCCATGGCATCTGCTGCTTTCCCCCGGTCAGCTAGATGGCTGGCCTTGTTGTTGCCCGATACACGAAACACAAACCAACGGAGTTAGTTTATGCGGTGCTTTATTCGGGGCCCCGGGAACCTGGGGACTAGCGTCCAAAGCCAGATTCCGAAGACCCTCAATTTTGGTTCATCTTTTATAATCTTTTACAAACAGCTTACATTCTTTGGTTACAGATTAGATCAGCACGGCTCGACACACAAACTCGCCAAGCGCTCCACATCCTCATCCGTCATGCGGATAGCAATTGATAGTCAGCTCTCCTGTTATGTCTCGTATGCTAGACTAACCTAAGATAATGTCGTCAACCGACTCCCTACCTTCTACCTCCCTATCACTAACAATCAGTTTGTTTTTTGCTACATGTTCTATAACTTTCACTAATCTCTTTAGTTATGTCTCTTCACATTCTTGGTTGGGTCAACATATTCTTTGTTTGTTTCCCAACCTCCGTTCTCACTGACCTGTTTGACCAGCCCGAGCTTCAGCCTAACTACTTCTAAAATTCTCTAATTCATACTACTTGCAACATTGTCACACATGGAATTTAATCAGGACTTTCCCTTGTCAACCTGTGCTGGCTGTGGCCAATGACTGCATTGTCTCCAACTCCCAGATTGGCATCCTCTGTAATTTTTCCAGGCATGTTTTGACAGGCCTGTGATTAGCAGGGTCTGCCTTCCTACCTACCCTGCTGGAAAACAGGGGCGTCCCAGCCGACTGGGATCTCTCCAGGCTCCCAAGACCAGGAGAGTGCTGATGGAAAGCAGTCCTGCAATGACATCAGCCAGCTCCCCTGGTGCCCTGGGCTGGATCCCACTGTCCCCCACAGCCTTACAGCCAGCAAGTCCCAAACAAGCTCAGGGGCGTTTGGGAGTTTATCATCCCCCGGTCACGCTCGTTCAGCCCAGGGCTCCGGGGGTGACTGTGCTTACAGGCCTGTTCACAACCCTCACTCCCTCCCTGCTCTGCCCCGCGTCCGTTGTTACCTACGTCCCTGACGTAGAACCGAACTCTACCAAGCACAGCCGAGCTTGTTTCCACGCTGCTGGGCGCAGGAGAGGCTCCCGGAGGCACCGTCATTGGTTTACCGCCAGGCCACTCCCTGAGCGAGGGGACCGCGGGCAGCTGCCGCCCCACGGCCGCCGAACCCCTCCCAGCTCCTCTCTGCAGGGCTCTGAGGGACGACAGAACCCCAGCATCGTCCAGCACGCCCACAACTCAACCCCCCCAGCCGCCATCCTGCTGCTCCTCCTCCCACCGCCGCGCAAGGGCTGCCGGGACGGGGCGGCACCGGCAGCGGGGATAGGTCCTCCCTCGTCACGTGGGTCCAACCGGTCGTCAGAGCGCCGTTCCTCCGAGGCGTGACCGCGGCGGGCGCGTCGATTGGTTGCGGGGCGCGCGGGGCTCCGGCGCGAGGGCAGCGCCCCCCGCTTGTGACGTAGGAGCGGGGCTCGGAGTCGGCCCGGGAGTCAGTTGGCGACGGCCGCGTCCCGCAGCGGCGGTGAGTGCGGGGCGACCCGGCCCCAGCCCCGGCCCCTGCCCGGCCAGCGGCCTCCCGCGCTGCTCCGCCTCGGCCCCAGGGCCCCAGTTCCCCACACCGCCTCGGTCTCTCCTCGGTAGCGGGGGCTTCCCTTCCCTTCAGCGCAGCCGGCTCCCCGGGCTCCCCTCCGCTCCTCCCGCCGCGGAGGACGGGACCGGCGTTGCTCTCCCAGGGACGGGAGGTGTCCGGGCCTCCGCGCAGCGGGAGAGCAGCCGGCCGAAGCGGAGCACTGGCCCGGGGCGGCACAACCCAGGCCGGCGTTTCTGCCCGGGGCTGCCGGGCCGTGTCCCAACGGGTCTGGTGGGGCCGTTAGGTGTCCTCGACGGCTGCGTTTCCTTCAGCCGTGGGACGCGGAGCGGCGCGGTGTGAAGACAGCCTCGGGGGGTGGAGAGAAGCGGGGGCGCGGGGGGCTGCCGGCGTGTGAGGGAATCCTGGTTCGAGGACTGACTTCTCCCTGTCTTTCTTTCTTCAAGGCTCACAGTGAGCGCAAGCAGCACGAGCGTCTGTTATCACCCAAGGAAACTTCAGAATTAATTGGATCCTTCTACTTCCAACGTCCTCAGTTATCGTTCACCGGCCGTTGACATACAGATCTGTGCAGCTGGGTCAGGCCTGCTATGATGCAGTGGGAACTGTGCCATGACGACTGTTGAGACTGGGCTATAGCCATGACGGAGCCCCACAGGGTTTCGTTCACCACTCTCCAAGGTCCACTGAGCAGCAGCTTCTTGAAAAGGTCTCGGAAAGACGATGGAGAGCAGCCCCAGGACTCTGAACCACCTGCGACAGCCGTTCGAATCACAGTCACTCTCTTTGAGCCAGATCACAAACGTTGCCCAGAGTTTTTCTACCCAGATCTTCTGAAGAGCTGTCAAGGGAAAATAAAAGGTGGTTCTTCAGGAGACAAGGCAAGTGTCCTGGTGCTGTTATGGGCAACAATACTTGTTTAGCTTGAAATCACTTGATTAAAAGTGATTTTTGGTACCTGGCTTGTTAGCTGCTCCGAGGAGGTCTTTTCCAAAGATCATCAAAAGAAGAGATGCTTCTACAATATGTAGCTGCATCTTTTGGGAGGACCCTGCTCTACTGCATGTGAATATTTCCACCTCAGTGTTTGGCATCTCTTTTTATGTGGTGGTGCTGAAACAGTCTTTCCAGGTGTTGCCTGGCCATTCTGTTTTCCTCTTGAAAGCCATTTCTCAGGGTATGATGATGTACAAACTTCTGTGGCATCTACATTTTTTCTTAAAGGTGTTTTTTGTGATAAAGTTGACTGACTGGGATCTACTAGTTTTTACTGTTGCTCTTCAGAACTCTTTAGCAGTTGTTTAATGCTGGTTGCTTTTCTTTGGGTTTTGGTTTTGGGTTTTTTTTTTTGAGTTGAGCTGAGAGTACATCCAAAATCTAGATACACCCTCAGAAGCATAGCTTGATTTGGGTTGGAAGGGACCTTTAAAACTTATCTTTGCAGGAATTTGGCATCTACTATTTCTCAGGGTAAACTGGTCCAGGGTCTCCCCACCCTCTCCATGAAGGATTTCTGCCTCCCAGCTCCTCTCCCTTTACCCTCCTGAAGCTGAAGGCCATTGCCCTGGGCCTGGCCCTCATTTCCCTTGGCACCAGCCCCTCTCCAGCTCTCCTGGAGCCCCTTGAGGGACTGGAGGGGCCTCAGGGGTCTCCCTGGAGCCTTCTCCAGGCTGAACCAGCCCAAGTCTTCCCGGCTGTCTCCATAGCAGAGGTCCTGCAGCCCTTGGAACATCTCCGTGGCCTCCTCTAGAGTTGCTCCAACAGCTTCATGTCCTTCATGCCCTGGGGATCCCTGAGCTGGGTGCAGCACTGTGTGTGTGTGTGTGTGTAGGGGTTCTCCCCAGAGCAGAAGGGCAGACTCCCATCCTTTGCTCTTCTGGTCCCTGCTGGAGATGCAGCCCAAGACACAGTGGCTTTTTGGACTGCCAGCACACATCGCTGGGTTGTGTTGAGTTTCTCACCTCCAAACACCCACAAGTCCTTCTCCTCAGGGCTGCTCTCCATCCATTCTCCACCCAGCTTGTTGTAGTGCTGGCAGTTGCCCTGACCCATGCGCAGGACCTTATGCTTGTTGAACTTCATGAGTTTCACACAGTCCCACCTCTCCAGCCTGTCCCTCTGGATGACATGCTTTCCCTCCAGCATGTTGACCACACTGCACAGCTCAGCTCGGTGTTGTGGGCAAACATGCTGGGAGTGCACTGGATCCTACTGTCCATCACCGATGAAGACGCTAAACAGTCCTGTACTAAGTACTGTCAGAAGGGTTGGTTGAGCTTCTGCCTGGATGTGCTTGTGCTCATGGGCCTAATACATAGGTTGTGGTGGCACTGGGAAAGGATTTATTCTGATGTTTTTGTGTCTCTCTCATTTCTATAGAAGAAAGACCCTGGTGATCCTTTTAATGATGAAGAAAGAGAAAGACATAAAGTGGAGGCTCTTGCTCGGAAGTTTGAAGAGAAATATGTATGCTTTTATTCTTTCTGTTATGTTATTCCTTTCAGTGAGTGATGCTCTTCAGCTCTCTGCTAGTAGTACTTAATGGTCATTGGCTCTTAGACTCCTGTTCTCCTGCGTTCCTTTGTCTGGGCTGCTTTCCATTTTCCTTTCCTGTCTCAGGGCTGTGCTCCACAGATATAGTTTAGAGACATTCTTAAATCAGATGACAGTCTGATTAAAGTGAATGATGTTTTTAGTTGCAGTGGCAAATGCCATTATCTTAATGTAACTTAGTAACTTATATAAAATTTAATTTCTTTAACCAAAAATTAATTTCTAGGCTTTATAGCTGTGGCATGGTGTCATCTGTTAAGTCTCTAAGTATGGTGCTGTGGTGCATTTGCTGTCCTTACTGCTGTGCTGCGTAGTATGAGAGACACTGATCTGTCTTACCCCTTTCCATGCTGTGTTTCCTCTCACTTCCAACACTGGCAATAAAACTACTTTGTGTTTTACAACTGGTACTTTTGGATAGTGAGCTGCATTACTGTCTTGCAGTATGAATTTGAGCCGTGGGTTATCGTAACTCACTGCATGTCTGATGTGTGCAGTACTGGGTTTGTACTGGCTGTGTAACAGTGATGGAAGAATGATCCATCCAGGGCTGCAGACCCAACTTGGTGTGAAGCCTGCTGGCACAAAGTCAGCCTGCCCAGCAGGTCAGTGGTCCCCTCCAGTTGGTTTCGGTTCCATATGACAAGACCTAAAACTGGATTTTCTGTATCCTGAGGCCACAGTCCAATGTCAGTTAATGCCAGTTAGATTCTGCTGCTGCTGCAAACAAACAAACAAACAAACATTTTCATTTCCTTCTCTGTACTTCAGCCAGTGTAAGTGCCCTGTGCTGGGGCTGTCCCAGTGGTAACTGACAGTGTGGTGTTCTTTCTTTTCCAATCTTTTATTGTTTAGGGTGGCAAGAGACGCAGAAAGGACCGTATTCAGGATTTGATTGATATGGGATATGGATACGACGAATCTGACTCCTTCATTGACAATTCTGAAGCAGTGAGTATGGGGACAAGGGTGACAGTGGCTAAGGGTGGCTGCTGGGGGTGCTGAACTGGCATCTGGGGGGAACCTGAACTGGGTACAAAGCAGGAAAGTGCCAGGGCTGGGGGAACGACAGCTGATGTGGTGACTGCATGGCAGGGAATGCTGGTTAGCAGGTATACCCACAGCCCCCTTGGTTCTCGGGGAAGCATGAGCCCCTTCCTGCTCCAAGCAGCTCAGCTAGAGAACAAAGCTTTATTTACAGATTAAAGTAATGGAGATAGTGTGCACCAATAAATTGCTTTCTGTCATTTCCAGTACGATGAGCTTGTTCCAGCTTCTCTTACTACAAAGTATGGAGGGTTTTACATCAACTCAGGAACACTACAATTTCGGCAAGCCTCTGATTCTGAAGATGACTATGTTAAAGAGAAGAAGAAGAAGTGTCCTAAGGTCAGCAAGCCAGCTTTCTTGGTTATTTCTTTTGTTAAAGCTTGGTGGCTTCACTGAGTGAAAGCGGGACTGCTGGGAACTGTTCCTCTTTGATGGCAATGTCTGCTGGGGACAGCCCTGTTTTCACAGTGTCAAAGTGAGTTGGTTAAAAGTGGAAACAGTGGGAGTGCTTGGCATCCCTTCACCTTGAGTGATAGGATCCTCTCTGGTTAAAAGTCAGGTGTGCTGAAGTGTTGAACATGATGTTTGTCAGAAACGAGGTGATAGATGTCTGGGGTTTAGGTTAGCATGTCCGGGGGGAAGGAGCTGTTTCAAATTATTGTGAAAGGGCCCAAAAACCCTTGGGGTGCAGGTCTGATTCCCTGAGTAGGAGATGCTTTGATTGTGACGAGGTTTTAATTCCTTCCAGAAGCGGAAGTTGAAAGATGGAGGTGAAAAACTGAAGAAGAAGAAGAAAGATGAATCTTACGATAAGGAAAAGAAATCCAAAAAGTCCAAGTTTCCAAAAGCTGGGTAAGGAGGAGGAGGAGGAGGAGGGAGGAGGAGGGGACACTTGCTGTGTAACACCTTGTTTCAGGGTTACGGGTGCTGTTTGTTCTGCTGCAGCAGTGCCTGTTGTGGCAGGGGGTGGCTTGAGCGTGTGTGGAGTAAGAACCAACAAGTGAACCATACCTGGTGGGAGGAGAAAAGGCAGCTCATGATGAGGGATGTGGCACTGCTCCACAGCAAGATTGTTGGAGCAAATTGGGGCACAGCTATCTGAAATGTTGGTTTGAAGTGTTTTCTGGGAGCTCTGTTTCTTAAAGTGCTTATGGTGGGGACAGATACTGCAGTCCATGAAGAGAAGGAAAAGGAATTGGCTGTCCTGGTTTTAATAGGTAAAAAGTGTCAAGCTGCTGTCACACTGACTCTCTCTTACTTTTACAGCTTTACTGCATTAAATGCAAGCAAGGAGAAGAAGAAGAAGAAATACTCTGGTGCTCTTAGTGTCAAGGAGATGCTGAAGAAATTTCAGAAGGAGAAGGATGCTCAGAAGAAAAAAGATGAAGAGCAGAAAGTGGTGACTCCTTCACCAACAGAGCCTCCAGCCCCGAGGGAAGCAGAGGCAATGACTGACCCTTTGCTCTCGCTCTTTGGCCATACCAGTGATAATGACTTGCTCCAGGCAGCAACAGCTATGGACTCTTTAACTGACCTAGACCTGGAGAGGCTTCTCAGCGAATCCCCAGAAGGGAGTCCCTTTCCAGATGTGGAGGATGGGAGTGATCCCATTGGGGTGGGCTTGGAACAGGACTTCAAGCAGCCGCCATCCCTCCCAGAAGGCCTGCCAGCCCCTTTGGAGAAACGCATCAAGGAACTGGCTCAGGTACAGCACTTTGTTATGAGGCAGTGGGACTGTGTGATTGCTGGGGGGGGCACAGCTCTGCAGGGTTTGTGTTGCTTTGTCCAGAGTCACAGCATGCTCTGCTGGGGGAGTTTCACAGCACTGGGTTGGATCACACCTTTGTGTCATTCAGTTTTCTCTTATGGACAAGTCACTTTCTTGAATGCCCAGATGTCAGGTAGCATCAGAATTCTTGGCCTTATTACTCAATCCCAGACTGGTGAGTTTGGCAGTGACTTCTGGAGATCACCTGCTCCAACCCCTCACTAAAGCAGGACCACCTCCATCAGGCTGCACATGGTGTCTAGGCAGGTTTGGGATCTCCCAGAGAAGGGGACTCCCTGACCTCTCTGGGCAGCCTGTCCCAGGGCACCCACAGAGTGAAGGAGTTTTTCTTCACGTTGGAATGGACCTTCCTGTGTTCCAGTTTGTGCCCATTGCCCCATGTTGTGTCACTGGGCACCACTGGGAAGTATGGCCCCATCCCCTGGACACTTTAGATACTTTATCTTTACATATATATACTTTACCTTTAGATACTGATCAGTGCTGATGAGATCCCCTTTCAGTCTTCTCTTCTCCTGGACAAGCAGCCCCAGCTCTCTCAGCCTTTCTTCACCCCAGAGATGCTCCAGGCCCCTAATCACCCCCATACCCTCCCCTGGACTCTCCAGGAACTCCTTGTCTGTGTTGAACTGGGGTACCCAGCACTGGACCCCCAAGTCCAGCTGTGGCCTCAGCAGGGCAGAGCAGAGGGGGAGGAGAACCTCTCTAATCCTGCTGTCCAGGCTCTTCTCAAGGTCCCCAGATCCCATCAGTCTCTTGGCCCTGAGGAGGCACTGCTGGGCCTGGAGAGCTGCTTCTCCTCCAGGACTGCCAGGTTCTTCTCCACAGCGCTGCTTCCCAGCAGGTCCCCCCTACCCATACTGGTGCCAGGGATTGTTCCTCCCTGGGGGCAGTTGCTTTCTGCCCAGCTCTCCAGCCTGTCCAGATCGAATGTAACAGTTTCACACCTGTCCATATTTTTTCTTAACCTCTCTCTGTAAAACAGTGACCTGATGGGAGAGGTAATTGCCAAAGTCATTTAACATGAACCAACATCAAACGTGAACTAACGAGGCTGAAGGATGAATTCCCCAGTAATAGTTTTAATGTGCTGTGATGGTCAGGACAGTGTCTGTGAAGTGGCATGCAGTGTTCTGCATGTAAAATACCTGGGTGCAGCTGGAAAGCATTACCTGTTCTCCAGCATGAGAAGGCATGAAAAGCCCTGTAGATGGGGCTTGAGGATTTGTTAAACTGTTTCCCATGTCATATGTAGGTAGGATGCCCTCACTGGAGCACGGGTACAGCTTGGCATCTCCCCCTTTGGAGCTGCATCAGTGGCAGTTTGGGTGCTTTATTTGCCCTTAACATCTCTGTGTTGAGGTGCTGTTTCAGGAGTGGGATATATTGATTTTTAGAAGGGTGATCCCATGTCTTTTCATGGGTAGCTTCTCCTGTAGCAGAACTCCTGTGGGAGTTCTACTCCAAAATGTTGTGATCCATGTTTGGGGTGGTCTGGAGAAGTGGGGACAGCACTGGGTGCTGGTCAGGGATCCTTCTGCTCTCTGCTGTGTCAAAGAAGTGTGCCTTCAGGCTTGCTGTGGGCCTTGGGTGTGAGGGCAGTCATCCTCACCCTGCCAGCAAATGCTGAGATGTTTTGGTCCTGCTGCTATTGTTTTTAAACTTTGATTTGAGAAGTTATAAACAGTGCTCTTAGACCTCTGTGATGGTGTGTGTTCTGCCTTCTGGGGCACAATGATCTAAAGTTCCTGTTACTTAAGCATCTCTTAATAACTCCTGTTCCTAAAGTTAAGCTTCTGTTAAAGGTAACTGTTCTGATGAGAAATTTTAAGTGTGTATAGTGCCAGTGAGCAGCTGGAGGAGAAGGATAAATTGAAAAAAATATTGCCACAGCTGATAAAAAAGAATGGGCTCTTCATGGGTGTTTTTATTTGCTATTCAGGCTGTTAACAGAAAACACTGAAACAGCTGTTTCTGAACTATATCAAAGGAGAGTATTACAGAGGCTCCCATGATATCAAGCTATTTGTTATATTGCCACAAAATAGTGCAATAGTAGACTACCCACAGGTTTTCCTCCTTAGATTTTTTCCCTGCTGCTGTGTCTTTCATTGCTGCACTGTGCATGTTAAGAAAAGAAACCAAGGAGGAGAAATACAGGGTTTAACAAACCAAAGCTTCTAGAATTTTGGAACATGAACTCCCAGGAAGGAAGAGGTACAGTAAGTACCTCTGTCTGAGAGCCAGGTTTCTTCCATACCAGCATCTCCTGGGTTAAATGGAGCCTCCAGGCATTTCCTCTTCAGCCTGATTTGACTTTAACTATCTCCTTCCTAAAAGACTTGTACTACTGAGGATTCTCTTTAGCATTGAGCCTTCTCCTTTGATATCACCAACTGTCTGTGACCTGCTGCTGACAGAGAGGAATGTATACCTTCTGGGCATAAATTAATTGCTTACCAGCTTCAACCTTGGGAATGTAAAATCAGGGGATGTCAAAATCACGCCCTTCTCTCCTGGTCTCCTTTTCCTTGCAAGGAATGACTAACTTGATGCGATGCATTGTGGTGAATCCCAGTTTTGTTTACATCCCCACTCAGAAGAAACCAAAAGCTCTTGGCAATTTTCTGCTATCTCATTCATCTCTTGGAATTATTTCCCTGCTGGACATATTTTTCAAGGGTGTGATTTTTTGGGCAGCACTGTGTGTGCTACAGTCATAGCTCAGAAAGCTTCTTGAACAGGATTTTTTTTTTTTAAAGTTTCCATGGTGTTGATTGGAAATAACATATCCCCTGTGGCTGTGACTCTTTCTCTTGGTTTCTTGGCTTAGTGTCCAGATTGGTTTAGAAAGCCTGGTGATGAGTATTCCAACCCTTGTTAAATATGATTAGGATGATCTTTCCTGTTCCAGGGACAAGCTCTATGCTCATGTTAATCGAACTTCTCTAAATCATTCTCCCTTCACATGTTAAGTTAAATCCATGCCATAAAATTACTCTTTCTCCTTGTGGGAAGTATGCCAAAGAAGCATGTTGCCACCAAGCTATCTCCTTTGCCCTGTTAAATGCAGGAATCTTCACTCCAGTGTGGTAATTCCAGTGCACTTGACTCTAGTGTGTCTGGACAAGAGAATCTGGAGTGGGAAGGGCTGTCAGCAGGATGTGGCCTTACCAGTTTGGATGTCAGGATTGGACTTGACCTGAAGACTGAATTTAAACTGAGGAGGTGTAAACAGAGACCATGTTGTCTTTTCTGTTTGTCAATTGTGGCAGCTTTTAGCCCACCCACAGCAGGTGCAGTTTAGTGGAATAAAACATTTCCATGTTTTACCGTACTTCTAAAGTGGTTTAATACCCACCTGATTGCTGTATCAGGTGTTGGTATCACCAAACTGAAGATGACTTGTATTGTTTGCTAATTTCCAGGCTGCCAGAGCTGCAGAAGGAGAAAGCAAACAGAGATTCTTCACTCAGGATATCAACAACATCATACTGGAGTAAGTGCCACTGTGAGAGAAGAGTGTGAAAAGAGAATATTAGGAGAAAGGATTTGGTAAATTCAGGAGGAGGCTTAGCAGGAGTTATGGGGGTGTCTTTATAGAGGTCCTCCAGGCAGAACATGCCCTAGGATAACATGAAAGTCTCCTAGAAATGGCTTTGAGTTGAAGTACAAGGTCTGAGTAGGAGAATGTTGGAGGGAATATATCCAGGCCTCCTGATGTCAAGTTGTCAGCTTGATAGCTGTGGGCTTAAACTCAGTCACTTGACCTGTGATTGTAGCTTGATACAAGAACAGTAAATCTCTTCCTGTCATTGATGTCAGGCATTTGCTATTTAAGTTATATGCTATATGGGATATTTCATAACTGGGTGCAGGTTGCTGTGTTCAACTGGCTTTCTGTGTGAACTGGAGGACACCCTTTACTGCTCCCTTTTTCCGAGTCCCTCAATTACAGCGTGCCAGTGTTGCTTCATGCCGCTGTCGATAATGACTTTATTCTTCTTCAAGTGCCTGGAGAAGGCTGATGAATGCACACAGCTCTGTGATCATCACAGTGTGATACTTACACAGAGGCTTTAATTTCATTAAGGTTTTATCAAGGCACTTGAAGGGAATTGCCGAAGGGAAGTTTGGGAGTCTGTTTCCCTCTCATTTCAAGTGGTGATTACCACCTTTCAGTGTTCCAGCACTGACTGCACAAACAGTCCTAATCTGTTGTCAAACTGATAGCTTTAGCCTCGTTAGGGAGAGATTTAGATGGATTTGTATGACTTTGCTTTAGAATCAGTAAGAGGTTTTTACATTTCTTGTTGACACTGAGAGGTGGCTTTAAAAGCTGGTATCCTGAGGGATGTATTGCTGTGCAGATGGGTTTGGCACACACTGACCTCTCTAACCTACCCACTGGGAAGCAAGTACAAGCCCAAGAGATAAAGTTTTATTCTATATTATCTTTAGTTAGATTGACATAAGCGGCATGTACCTCCCATTTTGTTGCCTGATGCTTCTGCACTTCATTTGCCAGGAAGAACCACAGAATAAATGAGACTGCTGACACCCTTTTGTGCCTTTTCCATGTACAGAAATGAGATGAAAAGGCATAGCTTGGGATAAAGGGCTTGAGTGTTTAAATCTAAAATCAAAAGAGCTGTCATGTACTTTGGCTTGTGCTTTGACCCTCTCTGCTGGCCTCTAGCTCCCCAGGTCACATCAGAGTTGTGTTTATGTTCTTTGAGAACCCCCTGCCAGGTCCCTGGTCAACGCTGTGTCTTGTTCCTCAGCATCGAGCTGCAGACGCGGGAGCTGAACAGCCAGATCCGCTCGGGGGTGTACGCCCACTTGGCTGCGTTCTTCCCATGCAGTAAGGACACTCTGGTCAAGCGGGCCCGTAAGCTGTACCTCTATGAGCAGGTAAGGGAGCGGGGTAGCACAGCCCTGTCTTGTGTGTGTGTGTTACCCCTGATGTCTAGAGACAGCTGTTGTCTGCCTAATAGTGTGTCCTCTGTTGAGTTCTGTTCAAGGATCACATTGGGTGGGGTGGATTCAGAACTGGCCAGGTCTCAACCTGCCAGATGTAGGTGTCTCACCTAAAATGCACTGTGTGGACCTTTGTGGAGGATTTTAACAGCTAACAGACATGAGAGCAATCCAGCATTTGCTGAGATGGCTGTTAGGGCCATAAACAAGATGGTTGTTTATCAAGCAAGAAGAAAAGAAGAATGTAAAGAACGTGGAAAAAGATAATGAAGCATCTGCAGCAAGCAGGTCTCACCACAATACTTACCCTATGAGAAGAGACTGTTAGGGGGTGTGCTTTGTGTACTGGGAAAAAGGAACATATAAATATTGGGTTTGGAGTGAAATAAAGTTGGCATTAATTGATCACATTGATCTGAAGTGATGACCTGTTATTCCTCTGCAACAGACCTTCAGTCATGTCTGTGCTCTGCTCTAGGGTGGCCGACTGAAGGAACCTCTGCAGAAGCTAAAGGAAGCTATTGGAAGGGCCATGCCAGAGCAGATGGCCAAGTACCAGGAAGAATGCCAAGCCCACACTCAGGCCAAGTTTTCCAAGTAAGCTCCTTGTTTGCTCTTTAGGCATCTGTAGCCCTTATCCACAGGTTCACTGTGACCTGTAGGCTGCTCTCATGAAGTTTACCACCTATTTTTGTTCTGTAGTGAAAAATTGCTAACAGGCATGAATTGGCCTAATTATGCCGTGTGCATTCTTTGCACTATTTATGGCGATGCCAACTACAGCAGCAGTGATGGGACCAGAACTGGCCTGAAGTGGTCTTGCTGTGTCTTTAGGAACACGGCAGCCTAAGAACAGTAAGGCTGGGTTGGTCCCAGGGTCTCTCTTCTACGATATTGGGAGGCTTCTTAATCGTATTGGGAGGCTTCTTAATCGTATTGGGAGGCTTCTTAACCTTGAGCATGTCAGTGTTGGTTAGAGATACTCAATCCTGTCCTTGAGCCTCCGGGACAATAACTTCTGTGCTCTCTTGGTCTCCATTTTAGGATGTTGGAAGAGGAAAAGGACAAAGAGCAGCGAGATCGAGTTTGTTCTGATGAGGAGGAGGATGAAGAAAAGGGAGGGAAGCGTGTCATTGGACCGCGAAAGAAATTTCAGTGGAATGATGAAATCAGGTTTGCACAATTTGGATGTTAAATAAACTGTTGATTTTTCTTACTCTGTGCTGTTGGAAGTGAAGTATTCCAGTATTTGTATTGTTTTCAGAGCAGTGGTGATCATGTGTAGTAGTGGGCAGCTTGGATGTTTGTGTCAGACTGTGCTGTTTATGAAAGCCACTATTGCATTTATTACATCTCACCCTTATATACATTGCAAAACTGAGCTGATTTCAGGTGAAGGTCAGCTCTGAGAGAAATGCTGAGGAGCCTCTGTGCTGAGGCCAAAGGAGAGGGACAGATCTTTAGGAAAAGAAGGAACTTGGCTGAATTGCTGATTCCTAGCAAGACCAGATTTTTACAGCTGTGAAAGCTAACGGGGATTGCTGCCCCTGGCACCCTGCATTCTGACAAAGAGCATAGTGCTGGGTGAGGGGGAGGCTGACTAAGAATAACATGAGCATCAGTCCTACTGTCTTTTTCATCTTATTCTTTAACAAATTGGGGTGCTATTCCGTAGATGGCTGATTAATGTAGAGCAAAGCAAGCTTCGCTTCCTGCCCTCCATGAGAATGTCTGCAGAGAGGTTCAGTTCTGTGGTTCTTGGTGACATCTGTAATTCTGGCACTGTTTTACTACCTCTGCTGTTTCAGGAGAGTAAAAAGAGAAGGGATAACTAAGCTTTTCTCTGCTGGCTCATTGCTGTGTGTGCATGTGCAGAACGAGGAACGTGCCTTTCCTTTCCCCTTTCTTATGGAGGCAGTGCAAGGTCGGTTTTATTAGCAAGTCTTTATGCAGAGCCAGGCACATCTTGGTGTGTTTATCCAGTCCTGGAAACCCAGAATGACCTCCAACTGCAGAAAGTTAATCCACATAACTGTATTTCAAATCTTCCTGTTCTTCAGGGAGCTGCTTTGCCACTTGGTGAAGATTAAGTTGGATGGTTATGACCTTGACAAGAGTAAGACTCAGTCTCTTGAGGATTATGTGAAGACCTTCCTACATGGAGAGGTGAAGCCCCTTTGGCCAAAAGGCTGGATGCAGGCCAGGTGAGCAAGAATCAAGTTGTCCTGCAGGGATTCCTTGTCATGAGGGACGTCTGAAATAGGTCATTAGTCCTACCCCTGCTAGCTTCAAAGTTAGATCAGAGTGTTCAGGGCCTTGTCCTGCAGAGTTTCAGAAATCTCCAAGGATGGAGATTTCCATCCTGTTCTGTACTTAATCGCTCTTCGTAAAATCTTTTCTCCTGATTTCCAGCTGGAATCCCCCTTACTGCACTGAACTGAATATTCCCTCCTTTTGCTTGTTACTGCACACCTTTGAGAAAGGCCTGACCCATCTTCGCAGCTCCGCACTCCCCAGTTCTTTAGGTAGCAGAAGGCTGCCATTAGATCCCTCCTTGGTCTCCTTGTTTTCCAGGCTAAGCAAAGCCAGTTCCCCCACTGCTCCTCAGCCATCTGAGTAGCTCTGGACTGTCTCCAGTTTGTCGATATCTCTTGTATTGTGGGGACCCTGAAACTGGATGCTGTATCCAGATGTGACCTCTCAAGTGCTGAACCAAGGGGAATAAGCACTTGAACTGCTGGCTATGCTCATGCTAATACCTGTCAGTATCTAATTAGCTCTCAGCATTACACACTGGCAGCAGTGGCTCATGTTCAGCTTGTCCACCAGGACCTCTGAGTCCTTTTCTGCAAGGCTGCTCTGTAGCCACATGGCCCCCAGTCTGTGTTATTCCATCTCAGCTGCAGGACTCAGTGTTTGTCATTGTTGAACGTCACGAGGTTTGTGTTGGCCTCTTTCTACAGCCTTTCCTGGTCATCCCTGTGAATGGGCCAACATTTTCTCCCCCCTCCCTCTGTTTTCATAGCACCCTCAGACTTACTGAGAGTGTAGCCTATGCTGTCATCTGGGTTGTCAATGACAAGTTGAGTAGCCTTGGCCACTGGATTGACCTCAGATGGATGCCACTGGAAGTAACAAGTTACAAGGTAGAAGGGCACTGACCTGAGGTTGACTGGTCTGTGGTTTCTTGAATCTGTGTTACAAAGGATCACTTTGTAATCTGTCTCACAAAGGATACTTTTTCATACACTTGTGGAAGTCTTCCCATGAGTATTCCAAAAGAAAACAAGGCAGAACATTTTAAGTGCTCCTGACTTGCATTAGAAAGATCAGAGAGCAGTAAGTAGGAATTTAGCGTGGTTTTCTTTATTCTGTCTGGTGTCTCCACTGCTGTTTCCTGCTCTCTTACTCCCTCCATCATCCAAGCCTTTTAGCTGGCAAGTACAGAGAGCCTATAAATTGCTGAGAGTCATTCTGTTGGGACTGTTGTCAGCTTCTGATATGCTTTGTTTTGTTCAGTAGTTTTAAAGAAAGAAAAACTGTGCAGTCTTACTGCTGGAATCTCTGTCTCTTTGCATTTAAAGAGCTAGGTAGTGCTGTCATCTTCTCTCTGCTGAATTTGCTTTTTGGGTTTCATGATGGATAAAGGAAGACGTAGGTACCATCTCTTAAGAGCAGTAAGTATCAGTAGCTTGTTACAAATCTATTTGGAAAAGGCCATGGCCATGTATTGTGGTTGCACATGAAGCACAGTAACATGTGGTTGTAGTTTGTTGTTTTAGTGTTGGTTAGAGGTGAATGATGGCATTAAGAGGTGGGTACAGATGCCCACTTCATTAATGAAGATACTACTAGCTTGGGAGTCTTAGCTTGCCAAGTTTAAAAAGCTTTTTTCTTTGAATATAAGGAAATTAAAATATTTTTCTCCTAGTTTGTAGGTGAGACTGTTCTTAGGCATACAGATGTTCACCAAAGACTCGGTGTAGAATGTCCTTCTGGTGAAGTTAACGACAGAACAACTGACTAAAAGCATTTTTTCTTGATTGCTTTCAAATGGCTTGAGAACAATGGTTTCTCCTGCTGGTTCTTGATGGAGCTGGGTCCCTTCCAACTTGAGACACTCTGTAACTTTGTGGTTTAAAGACAGAAGGTAGACTGACAGCCACACAGGAGGGGAGGGGCAGGCAGCACCAGGAGAATTGTAAATGATATTATGGACAAATCCAGCTTGATACACTGTTATTGTGATTACAAAAGTTTGTTGCTAAGAGAAACTTGAAGAGTAGCAAGTGAGTTCAGAGAGAACCTGCCATGATTCTGCTTTTGCCCTGAGAGGCGATTAACAGAAAATAAGGTTAGAATAAGTTTCCTTTGTAAAAGGAAGATGATAACAAAAGTCTTTGCTGTCAATAGCAGATCAGATGTATATTCCCCCTGCCAGTACTCAAGGTGTATTTATAAACTTCTCACCCTGACATCAAAGACGACAGCTGAGTGGCAGCTGTTCTAGGTGAAGCAGCATTATTGTGAGAGTCTGGTTTACTTGGCCTCTGCAGTAAAGACATTTGGATGAAGCTGTATTTACTGGCTGTGGTTAGTTGGTTGTTACAGAGAGAGTTGTGCTGATTTAAGGAGTCGTTTCAGCTGTTTGCTGGGGGAGGGGAGGGGGCAGAGGAAACAGAGACACACAGTGTGTGAAGTTTTCTCATCCATCTTGCCGTATCGAGGCAGGGGAAGGTAACCTTTCTCTCTTGAAGTTAGTGAAGAGCTCTTTTATGATCTGCCAGCTCTTGGATGATTTGTGGCAGCAGTAACGCTCAGTTTGAATGATCTTACTTCCTCTCCAGTTGGCTGTCAGCTTTTTAAGTTGGCACAGCTTTTTCCTTAGTTATTGTCCAACAACTGCCTTAATGGCCTTTCCAGCGCTTACAATCATAGCTCCCCAGAGAGGGAATTGTGTGGGGGAGTTGAGCAGGAAGGATTTTCCTGGAAAAGGGATGACTATTTGTTTGCTCTCTGTGGTTTTAATTGCACTAAGTCCCCTGCTGTGCTCTGCAGCTCTGTCTCCAGTGATCCCAGCTGCTCTACTGGGTCTTGCTGGATATCACTTCTCATTGCTCTCTTCCCTTCTTAGGACACTGTTTAAGGAGAGCAGGCGTGTACACGGACACCTCACATCAGTCCTGTGAGTATCGCACAGCATTCCTCTGGAATGATAAGTGGTGAACTCCATTCCCTGGGGCCTGGGTGGATGGTGCAGGAGCACTTGAGCCTGCTTGGCTCCCATGAGATAGTATGGTGCTGCTTCATTCGGGAAAGACGTAGGGAGAGTAGTTATTTGTGTGTGACATCTCCCAGTGACAGCCTTCCAGAGGTGCTCTAACCTTACAGAAAAATCAAAGATAAGAGCTTTGAAACCAGGTTGTCTCCTGGTCTGGTTCAACAGACTGGAGTCAGAACTCTGTGCTAGTCCCTGGGAGGCAGCTCAGGGTAAAATGGAGTGTGATGCCAGCACTATGATTACTGCTACCTGTTCAGTTGGTCTTTACTGGGTTCTGGATTCCCTCATTCTTGGTACCTGGTTAAAGGAGGCATACAGTGACCTCAGGCTAGTGAAGGTGGGTGCAACAGGCTTGTGGATGGCAAAGCAAGAGAACCATTGGAATCCAGCTGGGCAGGGGCTTTAATGCCAAAGGGTCTCATGGATCTTGCTGGCAGTCTGTAATAGATGATGATACGGACTTAGGCTGATGTCTGTTTGACAGACGGTCTTCGTGGCACTGGATGAGCAAGGGAAAGTGTGAGGAGGAGGAGGAGTATGAAATAGTCATCCTTCCCTCAGTGTACTGTTTCAGCAGTTCAGGGATGTCTTGTACCACAGATTGCATCTGACCAGATCAAATGATTTATTTTGTGTGAAGTTGGCAGATGCTTTTGCATCCTTCTTCTGGGAACCTAAAAGAAGTGTGTAACTTTTTTTCCAAAGCAGTCTCTGTGTCAGCTCCTCTCTGGATATTGTTATAGTTAAGTCAGTGGTGGGTTCCTGTAGCAGCTCCTAGTCCTGCAGCTGGTGCAGAATGTGTCTGTTGAGTGTTTTCACTGCTCTGTTACTGTTTCAAGGCTCTGCTCCACTCCCTAATTCATTCCCCTGTTTGGGAGCTGGGGCTTGCTAGAGCAGCAACAAATGTCGTACAGTTTTGAATCCTAGCAACCTGAGATGCTGCCTGTTCTCTCGGTTCTTTGCAAAAGACTCAGTGGATCATCATTAAGAGGGCCCATGTGTGCCCCCTGATTGGTTGCTTCCCTGCAGGAATTCAGTGAGCTTTGTTTCTTGTGTCTCCCTCAAAACAGGACAAAGAAGAAAGTTATAGCCCCTACCAAGGTGAAAGTGAAGGTGAGTTCTTTGTTTTCTGGTCTTCAGGGTTGACTTGCACCAAGCTGAGCGAATGCCATCTTAAATCCTGTGCTTGAGCCTCATCTATACGTTAGGTATGATGAAGTTGTACTGTGAAACAGCTCTGGTCATTATTAGGCTTAAAACCTAAACCTAAAATTGATGTCAGCAGCAGTTGGGAGAGAGGCAGGGTGGGGGATAGCGGACACCGAACGTGCTTATTCTGCCCTTTATCCCCGAATCGGGAACCTTCCTAGCAGTAAGCCTTACCTCTGTCTGACTGTCCTCTCTTGTGATTTTGTTCCAGGAATCTTCCTGCAAGCCAGATAAAAAAATAGCAGTTTCTGTTCCTTTGATGCATTCAAGCAGCACCTTAAGTCTGTCTTCAGAGTCCCAGGGAGGAGCTCTGGGCATCAGTGCCCAAACCAGAGAACTCCTGTCCCTTGGGACAGCCCAAGCAGCCAGTAGCACTACTGCTCCTGCTACCTTCATGGATGACTCCTTGGACGAGGACTTAATTCATAATCCCACTTCTTCCCTTGAAGCAGTGTCTAAGGAACTGGCTGTGCTGAACAGCAGAGCTGGAGGGAGCCCTGACTTTACTCTTCCTGGAGCTCCAAAAGCTCCACCAGAGAAGACCCCAACTCTTACATCCTCAGAGGAGAAGAGGACATTTCCAAAGTCCAGCCCTTCCCCTACATCATCCTCTGGTTCCCTCCAGTCTCCTCTAAATTTCCTGGCTGAGCAGGCCCTTGCATTGGGCCAGTCTTCTCAAGACAAAAAGATGGAGAACTCTAATTACAAAGAGCTCTCCTGCCAAGCCTCTCCCAGCAAAATCCTTCCTGATGCGCATCAGGCTAAACAGAAACACCACAGCTTGGTCCGGCCAAGCCACGGGCCTCAGACCTCCACCACGGTGCCAGGTTCTCAGGTGAAGGTCTTTCACTCAGGCAGCCATCTACAGAAAACTTTCACCTCCCCAGCTCCGTTTGTCAAAATGCAGAATCCCAAGTCCTCCTCTCCACTGCCCCAACGCCTTCTCCAGCAGGTCAAGTCATCAACCAAAGCTCAGAGCTTCCATTCCTCGGCATCACCAGGCAGCACCCAAAACTCCAGCAGCTCCCACAAGAGCTCAGGCTCATCCTCATCATCTCTCAGCTACACAGGAAAGCATTCAAGTAGCTCTAGCTCTTCAGGACAATCTTACAAATCCCCTTTTGTTTCTGGTTCTCTTTCCAAGCATGGGGCCTCTTCCAGCAGCTCCTCACCTGGAGCTTCTGCAAACCAGGGCTGCTCCTCTGGGAGCTTGCTGCCTGGTGTGCAGACTCCTTCCTCGAACCCAGTATCCAGCCGCCCGTCCTCAAGCTCCTCGGTGAAGAAGACTCCTGTTTCACAGAAGCTGACTCTGGTGGCACCTCCTGGAGGTTCAAATGGAGATTCTAGTGGGGGCACTCAAGGAGTGGCCAAATTGCTGACCTCCTCCCTAAAGCCAGCTGTTGTTAGCAGCACTGCATCTTCTACCTCTGTGCCGGTAAGTAGGGGTGTGCTGGGCCGGCCTGAAGCCAGGAGGACACATGGCATTGTGTCGGGCAGTCCCCAGACTTGTTCGGGCCTGCTGTAAAGTGATGACTTGAAGAGAATTTCCTGAAATTCTTGAATGACTGTCTGGATCTTGGCTGCTTAGGCTAGGAAGTCTTGGCCCTTGCCATGGGCTTGCACTGCAAGATTTCATTTTCAGCTTCAAGTAACGACTAAGCAAAACACCATGGTACCTTCCTGATTGCATGCTTTGTGTAGGCTGTGTAGTGTTCTTGCCCTGACTTTGCAAGTTACAGGGACAGCAAGGCTCTGGTTTGGGTCAGGAGGATGTGCAGTGTGAGGCAGGTTCACAGAATCACAGAATGTTAGGAGTTGGACAGGACCTTGAAAAATCATCTAGTCCAACTGCCCTACCCAAGAGGTCCCCAGGAGGACTGACTGCTGTGTGGCAGCACAACCTTCTGGGGTGTCACCACCCCTCCCAGCTTCATGTCATCAGCAGACTTGCTGACTGCACTCTATTCCCTCATCCAGGTTATCAATGAATACATTGAGCAGTCTTGGTCCTAGTACTGACCCCTGAGGGACTCCACTAGTTACAGGCCTCCAGCCAGACTCTGTCCCATTGATCGCAACTCTCTGGCTTCTTCCCTTCAACCAGTTCTCAATCCACCTCACTACTGTACCCTCCAGGCCGCACTTCCTCAGTTTACCCACCAGGATGCTGTGGGAGACAGTGTCAAATAAATTACTGAGATACAGAAAAGCCACATCCACTGCCCTAACATCATCCATCAACCTAGTTATATCCTCATAAAAGGCTGTTAGATGACCTCCCCTTGCTAAAACCATGCTGACTACTCCTAACAACCTCCGTGTCCTTGATGTGCCTGGAGACAGCACCAATCACAAGACAGCATAAGGTTCTACCAAGAGCTAAAAATCTTTGCATAAACTAAAATGACAATGATCAGATTGTTGTTCGTTGAGTCTACAAACTTGGTAAAAGTGTTAACTTCCTTAAGTTATCACAACTAAGTTTATTGTTATTGCTGCTTTTTTCATGACTTACCTGCAAGATCAATAACCTGCAATCCTGGGCCATGAACTCAAATTGCCTGCCCAGCTTTCCTTGGTGGATGTCTTTGTCCGCTTCCTGTGGCTCCCTGGTTACTCCTTAAGCTACTGAAGTGATCTTTGGGATCAAACTCCATGGCACATGATGGAATTTGGGGTCTGATGGTTCATTGGGATATAATGATTATATCTTGCTGCTCCCACTTAATTTTAATCTGTAAACAAAAGTTATTGTTCCTACTACTGTTGTATTAATTTGTTGTTGGCTGCTCCTACCAGCCTTTTGTGATATGGAAAGAGCTGCCCAATTGAAGGAGTGTATTTAAATGGGTCTGAAGGACATGTGTACTGCTCAGCCTGTGTACCTTGTCTGTTACTGAGACAGAGACTTGAAGAGCACTTCCCAGGTGTGTGTGTCTCCATGGAAGACACCTCAGATAAGACTCTTGGCTGCACACTGAAGCTTGGTGCTGTGAGTTGTCAGCAGCGGTATGCTGCCAAAAGCGAGTAGGAAGCCCCCTCCTTGGAACTCCCAGGCACTGCATTAGCTTTTCCTCTGCCTGATGGGGGTACAGTTACAGAGTAAGGGAACAGCAGACTGAAATCCAGCAAGGTCATGTAACAGCATCCAGCAGCAGGATTGCCAGAGTCTTGTGTGTCTCCAGACAGCCTCAAAAGTTGGCAGCTGTTAGGTCCTGGCTGGGAGGGTGCTTCTTGCAAGCAGAAATCTTGACTGCTCCATGTTTTGCAGTTGTTCTTTAAGCATGCCTTGGTTTTCCCACTGCTTGCTGACCTTTTCTGTTGCTTTTCAGAAAGGAACTAGTGGAGCTGTGCTGCTAACGAGTTCTTCCTCCTTAAGTGTACTGGCTCCGTCGTACAAGTCCAGCAGTCCAAAGCTGCCAGCTGCCCTGAGCTCCACCCAATTAGGTATTATCTCTCCTATTCATTCCTTCCCTCTTCATGTCATCTCCTTCAGCTCAGAGTCCTCCCCAAAAACAGGAGTATCAAAGGATGCAATAGTTACGGGACCTGCTCCAGGAACCTTCCACCACGGCCTTGGCCACAGTCAGTATCCTCCCGGTCACGCGTGTGTGTGTTACTCGTGCCTGTGCTGTCACATAACAAGAAAGCCAATGCTCCGCTGTGTTAACCCATTGCAGAACATCCCATCTCTCTTGCTATTGCTTCATTCATTTACATCTCTGGCAGTTGCATTTGGAGAACCTTGGGTGCATCCCTGTAGCTAGCCCAGAATTCCCTTTAGCTGGAACATGAACTACTGGCTAGTGGTTGTAGCTCCTCCACTTATTTCTGTCTTTGATGTGTATTTGTTTGTTTTTTTGGTGTTTTTTTTTCCTCCTCCCCCTCCCCCCCTCCTTTCTTTGTTTTTCTCTCTAGGTCTTCTAGCTGGCTTGCACTCCAGCCCCCACAATGCAGCGCCACTCCCACATTCTGCTCTGTCCACTCATTTACCGCAGAGTTTGCCAGGTAACTTGTCAGCTGGTCGCGTTTGTTTTCTGCGTCGTGAGCCGTCTGTAGCTTGGCAGATACTTCCCCTCTAAGGGTAAAAGCAAAGCAGTTGTCCACACTGTCCAACCAGTGTGGTCCTTGCTAAACCCTGCAGCCTCCCTGAGGTACAAAGTGAGGCGTAGCCCCTTGTCTCCTCTCCCGCTGAGTCAGACGGAGCGAACTCGTGTGTTTCTGGGATGATGCTTTGAGCAGGTGCTGGTTCCTGGAGGTGCTCAGCTCTCCTGCGGTGATGGAGTCTCTCTCTAGGATTAAAGCTCTGCAAGTTTATGCACAGACAGTTTATGGGCAGCCCAGGAATGAATATTCTGGCTGTGTGGAGTTTTCTTGCTGGTGACCTATATAAAATGTGTCAGACCAGAGCGTCTTGCGGCTGTGCGCTGAGCTAATTGCGTGCATCTCCCCCACGACAGGTTTGTAGTGTAAATGGAGGCTGCTTTGCTTGGTGCTGACAATGTGATGACTTTGCAGTTCAGCCTGTTCCTGCCCCGCTTTGATGCCTGTAGAAGCGATGCATAAACCAAGAGAACACCTTCTCTGCTTGTAAATGGGGTCCTGCCTGGTGGGCTGGGAGCGTGTGTAAATACAGTTGTGCTCTGGAGGAGGGAAAGGGATCTGTGCAGTGTGCAGAAAATGGATATGCAGGGCCAGCAGGTCGGGCATATTGGGAGTCTGTTATCCCACTGGTAATTGGTGTTTTGGCTTTCTCGACCACTGGGTGCAGTTCAGTGCCAGTCACCCAGTACCTGCTCCTGTTGTGACTGTGTTATGGGGCAGTACAAGCATGATGTGGGAGCGGATGTGCCAGCCTCATGTAATGGCACCGAGGCTGTTGGGTGTGTGGGTGACCTGCTGGAGTTCAAGGGCCCTCCCATAGCAGCCGTGGAGTAAAATGCCCTTGACTGGTGAGCACGGGGCTTGTTTGGTGAAGGAGTCAGAGTGCAGTGCACTGGTGAAAATTCAAGGAGTTTTTTGTCTTGGCTTTTTGCTGACATTTGTCTGAGGTGGGTTGTTCTGCTGTTCCACTGTGGTGTAGAGCAGAAGCAGCAGCGACTGGAAGTAATCACTGGTGTGACTGACACTTCCTTCCTTGTTGTAAATTCACAGTTAACTGGGGAATGAGGTGATTGATTTCAGTCATGGGTTGTGAGATGTATTCTGTTGTGCTGAGAAGGAGTTCCCTGCCCTAATGGAACTTAGAGTAGTTACTGGACTGATACAAGTGTAAGTAAACAAGGAGTAAGTGAGGAAAACCTGACCACTGAGACAGCTTCAGCAGGGACCAGTGTTCTCACTTGGCGTTTTTACAGAGTTTGGAGACTGAGCTTAGTGCTGTCTGCTCTGGGAATGTTAGCAGTTGTGACACTGTAGAACACAGCAGATGATCTAAGCAGACATCACGGATTTAAAATGTATTGATTTGGTTTGTGGTGTGAGCTGGTTGAGCGGATGGCCACGCCGCGTTGCTGTGCCTGATGGCCTCGGGGCTGTAGGGAGGTTGCTGCAAATGCAAGGAAGTGCTCATGTCTTAAACATAAAAGCTCATACCAGCATTCATTAAAAGGCTTTTGAGCAAGAAGCATCTGGTGCTCCCTTGTCACTGCTGTGTTTGCTGGTGGAGGTGCCTGTGTGCTGACGCTGTGGGGATGTTTCCGACCGCTCGCCTTAGAAACGGGGTGCGCTGGGGAGGAGCTGTCCTTGTTCTGGAGAAGAGCTCTTGCTACGCTGCTTGGTGCTGCTGCTGCTTAACTGCACATCTTGGTACACCCATTTGTTCATCATAGTCCACTGATAGTTTTAATTGCTCCTGGAAAACTCCTGCTTCCTTAAACTTCTTCCATTTTCTCTCTTGAGTGCATTTTCTCTTGTCCCTCCTCCATGTCTGTTCCTTTCTGTTCCTTCAGTGGTTAGATCTCTGACTCCCCTTGCTCCCAGTGGGCACCTCAAGCCTCCCTTACAATGGCAAAGGCCGTTATTTAACACCACCTTCAGGTGCAAGACAGCAAGTACCATGTATTTCTAGTTTCCCTGATGGGGAGATGTGGTAGGGTGGCTTTTAATGAAGAGCCCAGGCTACCTTGGGTCACCAGCAATCTGAATCTATGCCATGGTGTTCTTGCTGGGAAACCACAGGAACTTCCCGTGTCCCTTCCTCAGAGGCAGGGCTGCTCCCAGTTGTAAGATGTCTCCAAACGCGTCCTCTTACCCCCCAATTCCTTGGTGCTGGAAGAGGAAAGTAGGCCTTTCTGTGAGGAGGGATCTGGCTGCCCCAGCTGCACGCAGCTCCATGGAGCTGATGCTGAACCCCCTTCCCACTTGGTTTTATTTTCTTTCAGATGCTTCTCAGCTTCACGGCAAAGGATCCAATGCACAGCAGCGCAAGTTGTGACGTCTGCAAGGAGGGGAGCTAGAGCACACATAGGATAAACCTAAGAGGAACAGGTCCTGAACTCTGGATACCAGATGTGTCTTCTTTTGTTTATTTGTTTTTTAAAATATTTTTGTTGGTTTTGTTTTTCTGTCTTGTTTTTACAACAACTGGAGAGATCGAGCCACGATGAGGAACTCATTGATGCGTTTGCTCAGAGGCTTTTGGAGCTAAGCCCCACACAAAGGGCCACTTTGAGCCATGCTCTAATGAGAGAAGGAATTTTGTAGCACTGTTTTATTGCTGCTGCTGCCCATCATGCATTCCCTGGCACTGGCAGGACCTAGAACTGCAGAGAGACTTGGGTGCCTTGGCTTTCTTGCAGTGGATTCCCACCTGCTTGGTACATCTGCCAAGTACCTCCAAGTCCAGTTACCTCCTTGGTCTCCCAGCGGAGCGTGTGAAAGGTGCTTCTTTCTTCTGCTTTGGGTTTACTTGGATAATTCTACAACTGCCAGTGCTGACTGAAGACATGTGACTGACTTTTCAACTGTACTAATAAAACTGTGCTACAGATAATTGGAGGATTTAAGATTTCCTGTGTGGTGAATCTAATGAGCCACCGATGTTCCCCTCTGGAGGAGAAGGAAGACTCCTTAGAGAGACATTTTTAGATGCAGTCACTGACTCTAAATATTCTAATTCTTTTGGTTTTGGGATTATTATTTTTTTTCCCTCCTACTCAGTTTTACCCTCATTACCATCGAATGCATTGGATTGAATGGGACACTTCTCGGCATGTCACATGTATAGGAAGACATAATTCCAGTGCCTTTTATGGTGGAGCAAGAATGGACTAGTGACACACATTTCATCCCTATTTTGTGTGCTCCTCAATCCTTTTTTAATCATTCTGTATTTAAAATGTATTCTGGTTTATTTAATAGAGCTTTTTATGGTTGCACATCAAAAAAAAAAGAAAAAAAAAGGAAAAAAGCTGCACTGTCTGGACTTCAGTGGTGTTTTGGTGACTGCAAATACAGTACCAAATCCAGCAAGGGCACCAGTTCTCACTGAGTTTGTGCAAGCAGGTTCCAGACCCTCCCCTAAAGCCATTCTTTCCTAGGGTCATCGGTCATGATCTCTTTGGTGGGCAGAGGGAATGATCTAGATTAACTGAGGTCACTACTATTCAAATGAATTTTGGAGAATAATATTGCTGTCCTCTGATTTCAGCACTAGGATCGTGTGCTTGTCGCAGCTGCAGGAACCATCTAGAATTGGGGTGTGTTTTTTAAAGTTTTTTTAAACTCCTAGACCTAAATACTTCTGAGCATGCCCAGGCTGTGGTTCTACCTGAGCTTCATGGATTTTGATGGTTTTTCCTGCTCTTCCCCCACTCTGCCTTTTCTCAGGCCCACACAGCCAGATCTGAATCACGGAAGTTTAGAGTTTACTGGTATTTCAAGCAAAAGTTTGCAGCCTTCCTTCTCAAGCTGTGGGGAAGGATGCTGACACTGAGTATACCAGCAAATACCAGCTTTGATTTTCCCCATTTTTGGTAAGACCCAAGATGGACACTTTTCAATTTGAGCTGATAAGTAATTGTATTTTAAAACAAAAAAAAAGAAAAAAGAAAAAGCAGCTCAAATGTAATATTTGTTTACAGAAGATATGTCGGTTGTAGCAGAAGAGCCAAAGACAGAACTTGTGTCACTAAAAGTAAGCACAGCAGTTACTGATGGACTCTGAGCAGTGGATGTCATGTGGTTCCTGTTGAAGGCCTGATCCTGTGAGGTACTTTGCACCTTCAACATCCCGTGGTAGCTGAAAGCATGTTCAGATACCTGGCAGGATAAGGACTCTCAGCCAGCGACTGAGGTACCGGTTCTACTCCCTCTCTTTGCTTTCACTTGAGTGCTCCTGCCGGGAAGCACCCGTGTGCTGGCCGGAGCAGAATGCCCTCCTTCTAGGAATTTAGCAAAGCCTCTTGCCTCAGGGAAACGTTTATTTGGTGGAAATTCTGTTGGATATTTTTTTTCTTTACATGCTATAATGAATGAGTGAATGGTGTGGAGCAGAGTTGCAGCAAGGCAGGACCACGCAGAGACCCAACAGCTGAGGGGGAGCTGAGTCTGGCGTATCTGCCTTGACCAGGCCACTTGCAAGGCTTTTGTGATGGTGTGGAGAGGGGGGGACGAGGCTCCCATGGCACTTACTTCGTATGGCAGTTCCTTTCGGGTGTAAGAGCTGCGGTTTGCTATTCTATAGAGGGGTTTTTAATTTTTTTTTTTTTTTTTTTGGTATGTGTTGGGACTGTCTTGCTGAAGATGGTAGGGGTATGAAAACTGTTAATCTTGTACAGAACAACTGAATAAATTGTTTCAAAGTTTCCAAAATGATATTTTTCTATCTCCTTACCTATAGTTTCATGACTTTGATTTCAAGAGTTTGCGTTTCAGCTTCAGATGATCATCTCTTGATCATCTATTTCTTCAGTAATGTGTTGTTTTTTGGGGATTTTTTTACTGTTTTAACTGAAGTTTCTTATGTAAAGAAGGTAAACTACAGTTGTTTCTAGCCATTGTGGTGGTGGAATGACATACTCCTGATGCTTGAAGTTGACATCTGCTGGAAAGAACATCTGGGGTTCAGTGCATCTGGAGCAAGTGTGGTCCTGTGTGATTCTTTCATTCACTGAGGTAAAATAACTGAGGGCTGCATAGGGGATGCTTGCAGCTGGTTTTGCTTGACAGCAGAGTTTACTGGGATTCAGTTATTAGCTAAAATTTGGGAAAAAGGACATGAGTGTGCTCTAGATGTAGGAGCCCCTGGTACCATCCCCAAGTAATTCCCAGTTTTCCTGCAGCTACAGTCCTTTTTGTTAATGCAGTTCACTCCCATCTAATGCTGCTCCAGCTGTTTCCCTCTTGGAAAAGAGTCAACAGCTAAAATGAACAGGCTTATTTCTAACTGACTCTGGCTTGACAGAGAGATGCCATTGCAAAGATGAAGAGACTGCCTCGGTGAAAGAAAACCCAGCAGCTGATTGGAACCACTGCATTTTTATTTTGTACTATAAATAGAATTCCCCTCTATTTCCCAATCCCTTACACAAGTAAATGAACCACGTAGCTGCAAGTAACTCCATCCAATAACGCGCCGGCAGGAATGGCTTTTAACCATGAGGTAAGCTAACTCCCTTTCGAGGCTCTCTGCGTTTGGTTACAGTTGCATGCTTTACACTACCCTCCTGTGTTCGGCCCACTGCCATCTCTTCCCCTTCCTGGTGACCTCTGTGGTGTATGACTGCTCCTCCTGGATCTATGGCTCATGCCATCAAGTTACATCTCCTTCACTCTTCCCAGCAGCATAGGCACGTAGGTGAACAAAACGATGGTGTTCAGGTGTTAATGTGGTGATGCTGAACTGTGTATCACACCTTTGGCTTTTCCAGAGCTGCTTTTCTCAGAGGATGAGCCCATTATTTAGCCAGTTGTCCTCAGTGACACTGTCCACCTTACCAATATGCAGCTGATGCAACCAGCTCCTGCTGGTCACCTCCAAGTCGTCTTCACCTTCAGCCTCTCTAGTAACTGCTGTGTGCAGCTTTTTATGCAACTATGTGAGTATATGTTGAGGAAACTGCAGGTTCTACTGACTCATTGGACTTCAGGTACTTCACCATCTTAAGGCTTTTTGGCTTGTTTTTTGGTTAGGTTGTGTGATCAGGTAGGGATGGCGAGGGGGGGGAAGGTTTTGCTGTAGTCCTGACAAATGTGCATTCCACTACTGGTGGTGCTTTTCTGCGGGTATGACAGCAAGCAGTGTGGCTTCATAGCGTGGCTGGGGCAGAGAGTAGCATTTTGGAAGATGCAGAGGAGGGCAGGGCTTTGCAGTGATCTGGTAGTCTAAACGAGTGGTGCAGCTCTGCCTAGCTGCTCTTAAGTTTCTAAAGTGGAGGGAGCGCTGTGTAATTACTTCCAGACACCAAGACTGCCAACTCCTGGATTGACATCTCCTTGTTGAGGTAACTGTGGTACTGAGCCATGGTTAGCCTTCCACTCTTCAAAGCATCCTCGATTGAGAACTCCCTACCAGATTTCCTGTCGAGGATCACAGATGATTCCCCGTTGGGACCCTTTATTGAGATCTCCTCCCAGTCACATTCCTGACTCTTCAGTTTGACAAAGAGGCTCCATTCAATGAGGCCAAACACATGAGCTTCCTCTGGAGACATTTCTTTTCCTGTATCAGGGTCGATGACCACAATGGAGCGCCTCAGGTGGTTCTCTCTTTGTTCCCTCTTGATAGCCACTGTCTTGAGGCGATTCTGGAGTTGCTCGATCTCTGCGTCTTTTTCTCTGGATAACTGCTTCAGATCATCCAACTCTCTTTCCAAAGCTTGGAATCTGGAGTCCAGGTTTATTCCACTGTCCACATGGGTCATGTTTCTCAAATCCCGAGCTTCTGTTGTGGTGAGTTCAATCTCTGATTGCAGTCGTCTTGTTTCCATCAGCAGGTTCTGTTTCTCAAGGTGTAGCTTGTGGTTTTCCTCCCTTAATAAGTCGAGCTCCTTTGATGACTTGGAGTTAGTGAATTCCACCTCGGACAGCCTAGTTTCAAGGCGGTTGATATCTGCATCTAGCTCCCTCTTACGCCTACTTTCCTCTTCCAGATTGCTCTTCAGCTTTTGAATCTCATACTCTGTGTCTCCTTTGTCCACTTGGATACTTTCTGAAAAGACCACTTTCTCTTTGACTTCCATCTTCTCCAAAGAAAGGAGCTTCTTTCTGAGTGCTTCTAGTTCAGTTTGCAAAACTTGTCTCCGATGCTTCTCTTCTTCTAGCTCCAGCTTGAGGAGGGAGTGCTCCTTCTCTTGCTGGGGATCTTGCTGAAGGATCACTTTTTGTTTCACAGTCACTCGTTCTGTTGTCTCCCTCTCCTGTTCTTCTAACTCATTCAACCTAATCTTCAGCCTCTGCACCTCTAGTTCAGCCTCCCTGCGGGCCTGTCTCTCTTTCTCAAGTTCTTCTAGCTGACGCTCCAGCTCCGACCGCCTCCTCTGCAGCTTGCGGAGTTCTTCACGGAGGCAATCCATCTGCTTCAGCTCGCTTTCAATGCTCTGAGAGAAGGAGTTGACTTCAGCTTTCAAGGCAGGATCTTGCTCATACTTCACTACTTCCTGTTGGACCACTTTCTCCTTCACCTGGGAAAGTTCTTCCTCCTTCTGTCTTACTTTCTCTTCTTGGAGTAGCCGTTCCCTCTCCAGGTCAACGTGTTTCATCTGTTCATCTGATAGCTGCACTCTCAGAGACTCTACCTCCTCTCTAGTCTTGGGGTCTTCCCGAAATTGCAGAATTTCTTGAACAACTTCCTTCATGTGCACTTGAGGTTTGGTGTCTTTCAAAGCTTGTATCTCTTGTTTCAGTTGGTAGATCTCAAGGTCAGCTCTTTCAATTGCTCCTGTCCTCTCAATGATTTCCTCCCGGAGTCGCTGTAGCTCCTTTTCAGTTTCTGGGTCATTCTTGTACTTAATGACCTCCTTAATGACTTCTTTGACTTCTACCAGTGGCCCTCTGTTCTTCAGAGCAGCCAGCTCATTCTGGCAGCTCTTCAGCTGTTCATCGCCACCTCGGTATCTCCTCTCCTGCTCCACCAGCTCCAAACGAAGGTTGGCTACTTCATTTTCAGCCTTGGGATCTGGGCGCACAATCTCACGTACTTTCTCCTGCACAACCACCTTGGAGTTTTCTTCCTCCAGCAGCTGGATCTTCCTGAGCAGCTCAGCCTTTTCCCGCTCATTGGAACGGCCCTTGGACTTCTCATCTTCGTACTGGCGCCGGAGCTCATTCACCTCTCTCTCAATGGCTAAGTCTTTCTCTACCTTCAGCACCTCCTTGACGGTAATTTTGCCCTCTGCAATGGCCCGTTCCTTCTCAAGACGTTTCAGCTTGTCCTGGAGGAAGCTGAGCTCTTCCTCATGCTTCTGCCGAAGGGCGCTCTCCCTCTGCTTGTTCTCTTGCAACATCCGGAATTCCATCTCCAGCTGGGGATCGTTCTGCAGCTTCAGCACCTCCTTCTCCGTTACCTTCTCCTGCTCTTTGTTCTTCTCGCTGGACAGCACAGCGATTTGTTGGCGTAAAAGAATGACTTCGTTCTCTCTGCTTCCTTCCTGCCTCCTGAGGTCTTCTAGCTCCTCTTTGAGCTTCAGGATTTCGTCAGCTTGAGCCTTATCTTGTTCAATACGCAGAACCTCTTTCACAATATACTCCTGGCCACCTTCCTTCTTCTCATGCTCCAAAACACGCAGCCTGATTTTGAGAGCCTCCAGCTCATCCTGGAGCACCTGGTTCTTGCGCTGCTCTTCTGCTAGGTTTTGCTGCAGCTTGTGGAAGCTCTCCTCCAGCTGAGGATCAGGCACTTTCTTCAGCAGTTCTTTCTTAATGACAGTTTCTTGGGGCTTCTGGTTTTGCAGGTGGACAATGTTGTTCTGAATGGCTTTGATCTCCGCTTCTAGCTCTTGCCGACGCTGAGTCTCATCCTCAAGCTCTTTCTTCAACTTCCAGACTTCTTCCACAGGCCTTACGGATTTTTTGTTCTGGATGGAGTCTTGTGTCACTTGACCCTCTGGTTGCTGTTGGGGAAAAAAAAAGAAATGTGTAGTCAACCCCCTGCAAATAATCATACTTCTGGTGTTCATCTTCAGTGCCTCCCATGACCAAACAATGTTGGTTAACGATGGCTGCCTGTTCCAAATGCTGGACAGCAAGTATGTGCAAACAGGCTTCCCCTGAATCTCTGTGGATTCCCAGCCTGAGAAATGCTTTCTGTGATGCCTGTGGCTGACAGAGCAAAGCTTTCCAGCCACAAGGGATGGGAATTCTGGGTTTGGCAAAGGAAGTGTTAAAAATAATGTGGAGCTTCCTAGGGTGAGTGGGAGAAGGGACTGGGAAGCAAAGAGGGGTTGTCTACTGACCTGCCGACTCGTGATTTTGGAGGCATGAAACACTAGCTGGACTTGTCTCCAGTCCAGCTTGTAACAGCAAAGGCACAAGTGTGTATCACTGACACAGCTGCCCTCCAGCAGTCACTTACCTGCCGCAGGAGGCTCTGGGCAAACTCCAGGTTCTGCAGCCTCTGTTTGTTCACGGCGTTTACTTCGGTGAACTTGGCTGCCAGAACAGCTTCCTACAGAGCAAAAATACCAGAGGATGGGTGGTGGAACCAGGGATGGGACTTCCTCAACAGAAACAAGCCCTAATGGAGTAACCCTTGGTGCTCTTCTAAAGACTTACAGCGGTGATCTGCTGAGCTTTGGGGTAGGAAAAGTGATTCTCATGTGCACACACACTCGTGGTCCTACTGTGCGTTTGCTACTCGGGATATGCAAAAAGAGAAGCGGCTGAGGAAGAACCAGGTGGGTGCTTCTGTCTGCCTTGATACACAGGGTGAGTTGGAGGCAGTTAGCAAACAGATCTTCCATAAATGAGCAGCTTGTGGCCTGCTCTTGCTGTGAGTACTTCTGTCTAGCATAGGGCCTTTGGTGGTGAAATCTCACTCCAAAATGTCTGGAGAGGGGAAAGGTTTTCAGGTTTGTGACTTTTCTCCCTGCTTTCCCCTTTTAGAAAGAAAGTGCCAAATACAGTATTTTCCCTCTCTCCTTCTAGCCAGCCTCACACCAAAGATGGATGGGTGAAGAATGGTGAAAAATCCCTTTCTGCCCGCCCCTATGGCCTCTCCAGGCCTGAGGCTGTTGACAGTAAAGCAATTGTGGGACCAACAGGGGTTTTGCAAATGAGCTGTTATCTGCTCACTGTAGGCCACCCCTTATTTACCTCCTCTTTCACTTTTGCAGCTGGAGACTGGAGCCTGGGTTTCTTGTTCATGTACCCATTCCGGCCATTTTCTAGGTCAAGGATGGACCGCAGCTTCTCCGCTTCCAACTCGTAGTCCTGTGGGAAGAAGTTCCCAGGAGAAAGTAAGATTTCCAGGTCCCTTTAATCACAGGTCCTCAGCTGCAGGTGCCTTTAACAACTCCTTCTCTTTACCTGACCTGTGTGTTAGGGGAGCTACTGAGAATGGTGGGATGTGGAGCACTGTTGGCAGGATCTCCCTGCAGATTCTCAGTACTGCATTAGGACCCATCAGCTGCAGGTGTCGACCTTCCAGGTGCCTTAGCAATGCCAGGCTTTTGGAGGAAGTCCTCCTTTCATGGATAATAAATCTGAGCCCATTGCCACACTAATGGCCACATGATGTCATTGTTGGAGCAGATATAACCTGATTTTAGCTCATGGGTTGACTGAGCAAGGGCATTAGGCTTTCTTCAGATGGGCCCTTGTAGGATGTAGGTGATTCTGCCTCTCTGCTCTGCTCTGGGGGACCCCCTGCAGTACTGTGTCTAGCTCAGGGGTCTCTGGGGCAAGAAGGACATGGAGCTGTTGAGGAGAGACCAGAGGAGGCCATGGAGATGATCTGAGGGCTGGGGCACCTCTGCTGTGGAGACAGTCTGGGAGAGTTGGGCTGGTTCAGCCTGGAGAAGAGAAGGCTTCTCCCTTCTAAGGAGAGCCCTTAGAAGCCCCTTCCAGTCCCTCGAGGGGCTCCAGAAAAGCTGGAGAGGGGCTGGTGCCAAGGGCAGGGAGGGATGGGACAAGGACAATGGCCTTCAGCTGCAGGGAGGCAGATGGAAATGAGATTCTAGAAGAAATTCTTCCCTGTGAGCATGAGGAGGCCCTGGCACAGGGTGCCCAGAGAGGTGGTAGCTCTTCCATCCCTGACAATTCCAGGTTGGAGTGGGCTCTGAGCAACCTGATCCAGTTGCAGATGTCCCTGCTCACTGCAGGGCAGTTGGACCAGATGAGCTTTAAAGGTCACTCCCAACCCATTCTCTGACTCTGTGTTGAAGTTCTCCCACTGGCAGAAAAACAGTCTTTACCTTCACCGCCTGCTGGTACTGCTGAGCTGTGGTGGACACCTTCTGCACCTCCTGTTCCTTGCTTGCAATGTCACTGAGGAGCGCCTGGCACGCAGAGAGACACATGTCAAAGGGACCACATAATCCAAAGTGCTTCATTCAGCCTTTCTGAGGGTGGCCATTAAAACTACACCGAGAACAACAACCTTCCCGAGCTGCCCTGCTACGTGTAAACAAGGCCCAAGCAGGACCCTGGGACCTTACTGTGTAAAAATAAACCAGGCTGATAATTTATATTTTTCTAGTTGGTGTTCAGGAGCTAAGTTCTATTCCATGTCTTCCCGTGCTCCTTCTCTGCCTGTGGAGCCCAGAAGGAGTTACCGCTTGGTTCTTCAGCTTCGTTTCCACTTGCTGGATGCTGTCGGTCTCCTGCGGCTCGTAGCTGGGTATGTTGCAGAGGAACTGGTGGACTCTGTCGTAGTGGGTACGGTAGTTGGAGTAGGCGCTTCTTGCTTTCTGCAGGGTCTGTGTTCTGCAGGGGAAACAACTCTGCTTCAGGAGTCACATCTCTTGTGTCACCTGCAAATGTCTCAACCTCTCCCCACGTCCCCTGCTCCCTAAAGACACAGGTTTGAGTCAGGGTTGTTCGCTGGCTGATTTTCTTCTCTCTGGGAGAATTGTCTTTGGGAATTGGTGCCACCTGGTTGGTGCAAATGTAAGCAGAAATTGGAGAAGGGTGTCATGGGGCAACTGGAGGGTGGTGGAAAGCAGAGCTAACCCTTCAGCGAGATAAGGAGGTGCAAGAGATGACACATTCAGGCAGAGGCAGATGATCCATGGCAGCCAGTGCAGTCGCTCTTGCCAAAGTCCCCATCTCTGTTGCAAGAGCACTTAATCCTAAAGGATCTACCAGCCAGTGCGCACCAGGAACCTCTCCCTTCCTGCTCAGACCTCCTTGGATGGTCCTCTGCAACTGCTCATTCCCACTACAGTGTTATGACTCTCCCAGATTCAGTGTACATCCAACTGCACCATAAATATCCCAGCTCTCCAGGCTGGTCCAATCCTAGCTAGATCTGCCCCGGAGTCTTACCTGTGGTCGATTTGCTTGCTGAGGTTGTTGAAGCGTTGGTTGAGTTTGTAGAGCTCAGCTTCCTGCCGCTCAATGTCAGGGCAGTGCTCCTGGAACTTGCTGGCCAAGGTGTTGGAGCACGTCTTGGTCCTTAGCAAGTTCTGCTCTGCTTCATTGAGCAGGAACCTCTTGGATTGGAGCTCGGTGCCCATGGCCTGTGGGGAAAAAAAAAACAGGAGAAGGATGTTCTAGGGTTGTACATATGCCAGACTTTGGTTACTGTTCCTCATCAAGTCCAGTGATGGCACTGGAGCTGCTGAGGATGCTAAGGAACGGCTGAGCTGCAGCAGTGCTGCAGGTTGTAGAGAAAAGCAAGTTAGAACCTTGCATCATGAGCAGACCCATCTGGTAAACTCCAGGGGGAGGAAAGTTAGCTCTCTGTCCCTTCTCTGCCTGTTAGTCTCCAAAAGCAGGTGTGCTGCCCACAAAATATTTGGTGCTCCTTGTCTGAGCCTTCAACCTTGTTCCTGCTAGTGCAGCAACTCCAGAAGGAGCTGTGAAAGCCTCTGCATGCTTCTCCGAACTTGGGGATTCAATGGAGAAGCTGATGGACAGAAAATTCTGTTGTAGGCCAGTTCTGTGCCTTTCCATGGCAGAAGGATTTCCAGTTTTGGTCAGTAACTTTTCCTAGCATTAACTGTTCTCAAAGCCTTGGTAGGACTGGCTCTTTCATTTCCCAAACCACTTTATCCTTCACTTCTTCATTAGTCCTCATATTAAATCACAAGTATTCAACTGGCATTTGCTTCCTGCTTTGGGGGTGGGAATGGCTTGTGTTTAAAGTAGGTGGAGATCCCTGCAGCTGACGTGAGGTTTCCTCTCTGGCTGGGGAAGGCCATCCCTTTTCCAACGGGTTCAAGCTTGAGTTGAGCAGCAATTATCCCAGCTTTTGGAAAACAGGTTTGTATGTGGAGTACATCAGTAAGGTGGGAAACTGGCTGGAGACAACACTTACCAGCAGCTCTTCTTTCTTACGGTCTACCACCCGCAAATCCTCTGGAACGGTGTCGTCTGTGACCAGTTTGTTCTCATAGGTAGAGAGCAGGTCTCGACCTTGTTGGAGGCTCCTCTCAAGGTGCGTGGCCACCTCAACTCTGTATGGATAGAAGAAGAAAGGTGTTTAAGCATGTCTACACCCATCTCCAATGTTATGCAGGGCTCAAGCCATGACTTACTTCTCTTGGGCAGCACTGAGCAGCTGGACCACGCGGTCGTACTTCCTGTTGGTATTCTCCACCTTGTTCTTTACCAAAGTCGCACTGCCAGTGTTCGGCACCGACTCGATGAAGACCTCACACTCCTGGATCTTCCTCGCTTTCTCTGGCTCGATGCGACGGACCTCATTGGTGATGTTCTGCAGTAAGAACAGAGCCTTCCAGTATCTGAACTAAGACCTCGTGGCTGTGTGAGTGAGAAGCTGGTCCTTGGCTGGCCAGTGTGAGAAGGCTCTGCAGAGGGATCTGGCCAGGCTGGATCCATGGGCAGAGGCCAACCTTCTGGGGGTCAAAAAGTCCAGGTGCCAGGTCCTGCATTTGGGTCACAATAACCCCAGGCAGTGCTACAGGTGGGGGGCAGAGTGGCTGGAGACCTCCCTGGAGGAGAAGGACCTGATGGGGTTGGTTGGCAGGTGGTTGAACATGAGCCAGCAGTGTGCCCAAGTGGCCAAGAAAGCCAACAGCATCTTGGCCAGTGTCAGGGATAGTGTGACCAGCAGGATTAGGGAAGGGATTGTCCCATTGTCCTCAGCTCTGGTGAGGCTGCACCTCAAGTGCTGGGTGCAGGTTTGGGCCCCTCACTCCAGGAAGGACGTTGAGATGCTGGAGCGTGTCCNTTTGTTTTGGGTGACAAGCTATAGGATGAGAGGAAATGGTCACAAACTGCCCCAGGGGAGACTGAGGTTGGATCCCCTGGGAGCACGATCCCTGTATGGCACCATCTTATCTGCTTCCACAGCCCTGTACCTTCAGGTCCTTGGAGCGCTCGGTGCTGTCCTGCACAGCCCGGCTCTGCTCCAGCGGCGGACGGAGATTTGCTGTTATTGCTTTCTCCTGCTTGTCCAGGTCACTGTTCACCTTCTCCAGCCCTGCCAGAAGCTGGCGTCCCCGAACCGATGCCGCATCTGGATAACAACAGGAGACCAGGTTAGAGCCAGCTGGAAAGTTGGGTCTAGGCTCTGTCCCGGGGGGCAAGTGCAAAACCCACACCCCCACACACACCCTGAGCCCTGTCTGCTGCAGCTTGGCTGCTCTGCCCACCCCACATCCCAACACAGTTGTCCCTGGGCCCCTTGGGAGATGTCACCAAGAGCTTCCCTTGAGATGGGCCACCAACATTCAAGGCTACAGCAGTCTTTTTGTCCCTGGGAAGGGGCAAGCCCCAAGCCCCCCTTCCAGAGCCGCACCTCCGATGCTGTCTGCCTTCAGCCCCTCGTAGCGCTGCTGGAGGGTGTTCTTGCAGTTGGCTGTCTTCTCCTTCACGTTCACGTAGTGCTCGGCAATTCTGCAAAGGAGAACAGCGTGGGCATGAGGGCAGTCAGACCCTCGGCTCCTCTGTTACCAACCATCTACCCTGGCACTGCTCCAAGGAATGATGGGCAGCACTGGCAGGGCCCACGGGACCTGCCCCTCGCAGCAGCCACAATGTGAGTAGGGCTCAAGCCCATTCTGGCAAGGTGTAGAGCAGTGTCCTCACTGGAGGGGGCAGAGGCAGATCCCACTGAGGGATGGGTGGGCAGCTCCCTCCACTGCAATGGCTCCCCAAAGGAGGGGGCCCTAGATGGCTCTGATCTAGCCCCACTCTCCCAGGTGGGGCTGCAGGAATCCATCCTGGAGGAAGCCCGAGGCTTGGAGCTGGCACAGCTTTGCTGTGGGATCTGGGGCAGGAGCCCCCCATCAGTGCCAGACAAGGGGGTGCAGCGCCGGTGCCATGGCCTGGGGCCGGTGAAGGCAAGGGCAAAGGCTGCCAGGCCTGGGGGTGCTCTGGCATAGCAGGTTGGGGGGCACGTACTGGTCTGCCAGCGCTATCGCTTCTGCGTCAGGCGGGGGGATCATGAAGCAGACCCCCGGGGCGCTGATCTTGTCTCCAGAGCTGTCTGCCACTTCCCAAACGTCTCCACTGTTCTTCTGCAGGGTGTAGTGGGCTCCTCGGCTTATCTGGCCCTGGGGGACGGAACCATTGACAGCAGCAGGTCAGAACTCTCCACCCACCCCGCCCCACACCGGCAGCTCCGGGGGAGCCGCGCTTGCGAGCAGGCAGGACGGGCGCAGACCCCATCCTTCCTCGGCTTCTCCGAGCGTCTGTGCCTGCTCCTCCCCGTACGAGGCCGTGCCTCCGCTCCAGCAGCCACAGCGAGCAAATTCCCACTGGGGCAGAGAGGAGAAGGCGTTCCCACCGCTCTGCCGTGCCTTTCCCCTGGGAGAGGCGGGCGGCTGAGTCAGCCGGGGCCGATCGCTCCCTCCCAGGCCCCGTCCGCTGCCTGTTGGCTTTGCTGCCCCATCCCCTCGGCCGACTGCTCGGCCCCGAGAAGGCCGATACCGTGATGGTGGCGATGGCGACGCGGCCGCTGGGGCTGCGGCGATGAGTTTCTTTGATCAGAGACGTGCCTGGACACCCCCACGGCCCCAGCGCAGGGAGCGTGGGAACGACAGAGCTGCGCTGTCGCAACCTCCCGAAGGGTGTCTGCGGGGCGGTGTCTCCCCCAGGCCACATCTCCCCCAGACCCTTCCTGAGCTGCTCCTCCCGAGCTGCAGAACCTGCTTTCATCAGGGCAAGCACCACCTTCGCCTTGGCCCCGCTGCGGGAGATCTCAAAGCTGCTCTGTCCTCAGGTGCCTCTGCCATGCCCGGTGCCCTTCCCCCGTCCCGAGGAGATGGGTGCCAGCAGCGCCTCTGTGTGCCCACGGGACAGAGGAGATGGTACCTGCTCGCCTTCATACTCGCAGAGAGCCTCCACGGGGACGGGCTGGAGCGGCGTCTCACGGCGGTACCGCAGCGGCAGGATGTGCTGGCTGCGCTCCTGCAGGGACTTCACCACTGCATCATACTTGTCCAAGGCCTTCTCCTGGTCCTGGCACAGGGCAACAACCAAAACCACTAAGGGAAATGTGGGAAGAAGAAGCTCCTGGTTGTATGTCACGGGGTAGAAAGCCTCTCCCCATAGAAAGCCTCTCCAGCAGTTGTGCTGTTTTGAGCTGTGCAGGTGGGTATCAAACAACGTTGGGTGGGTTGGAGCACGTAGGAGGAGAGGGACAGCTCTGGGGAAGAGCCATCAGCTGTCCCAGGGCATGTGCATCAGCTGAGCCTGCTGCAGCATGCTTGGGCTTGGCCTGGGCCAGTGGCCCAGCATGGCCCTTCCCAAGTGGGAGATCTCACAGCCCAGCGCAGCAAGTTCCACAACCTCCTCTGGCAGCAGGTCTAATTATGCTCCCGCCCTGAACGAGTGCTAACTCAATGAGAGAACAAATAAAAACCAGCCCAGTGAGCAATTATGTTGCTATGGGAGAGGTGATCTCTAGCTAGAGGGGAAGGAAGAGTGGGGTGAAGGCCAGGCAAAGGGAGGCGGCAGCAGCATGGTCCTGCTGCTCTCAGTGGAGAAATCTGGGCTAGATGCCTGCACCATCAAGGATGTCCCTCCATCAGCACCACAGGGACTCTGCCTCCTGCTGCTCCAGGACCCGGTGGTCCTTGCCTGCACCAATACTCACATCCAGCTCCCGGAGGAGAGACTCGAGCTGGTATCTGTCTTTGAACTCTGGGCTGAATTTTTGGTCCAGGTCTGTATCCACCTTCTTCAAGAGCTCCTGAGCATCCTTAGTGTCCTTCTGAAACTGCAGAAAGGTAAAGTCTCTCGTTAGAGAGTCCAACTGAAACATGGAGCAGACCTAACCTGGCACCCTGGTCCTTGTACTGCCTGGAAGAGGGACGGCCACCAGGAGCCATGATGGTCACCTGGACACCCAGAACCACATGGAAAAGCTGAAGAATCACTATTTTGCGTGCTCAGGACACCAGAGCTAGGGGAACAACAGCCAAGACCAGCTTATTCCAGAGTCTTCCTGCAGAGTTGCTAAATGCCACCTTTTCCACCCTCACTTTTGTTTCACTTGGACAGCATCACAGCAGTGTGTGATGTCTCCATGGCCAGCGCCAAGGAGAAGGCAGACCAAGCCCTTCCACACACAAACCACCCCCTGGGGCAGTTACTCCTGCAGATACCCACAAAAGGCACTGCCTGGGCTGGGCACCATGGATCAGCTTTGGCAACAGAGTCATCACGCCCTCACCCTCAACACGCCCAAGCAGGGGAAGAGGAATCCAGCCCGACCTGCTCCCCTGGAGAGCCTCCCTGGCTGTCAGATGCAATTTATCCAGCAGACATCTGTCTGCCGACTTCAGCTGGGGTGCTGAGTCCTTGCACTGGGCTCCAAGCAGTGGAGGAGGCGGGGGTGGGGAGGTGGGGGGGTGCAGCTCTGCTTTCTGCAGGTGTAATTTCCCCCCTCAGACCTGTTCTGCTTCTGAAATGACTATGCCAGGTGTCCCCACGCCTTGTTTTGGGAGTGAGGTCCCCCTGCAGACAAGGATGCTGATGTTGGGCTGTGACTCTTCAACCTTGGTGTTGGAGTAGATGCCTTCTGCAGGTTATGCTTTGGCCAAAAAAATGACTGTGTGTGGTGCTTAAGTAATTATGACTTGTGTTATCAGCTCAAAGTGGTCATCCTGGCCTTAAGAGCCCTGTAGACTAGAGGACTAAATCTCTTCTACCTTGTTTCCAGAGCAGCAGAAGCTTGTATGTCTGCTGGGATCTCCTGCAACCCAGCACCTACTCTGCTGTGCAGAGCAGTGCTGTGCTGCTCCTGGGGCTCTGGTACCTTGTGGAAGTCCTCCATGAACTTGAGGTGGCTCTCCTCACAGATCAGCAGGTTGAGGTACTCCTTCCAGTCGGCGTGCACCGCTTCAATGTGAGCCTGCAACACAGGGGTGGGAGGTGGATGTTGGTAGGATGCCCCATGCTAGGGGTGAGCCTGGGCTGCCCACCAGCAAGTGCCCATTTCCACCCTGGGAAAACAGCTCCTTGGCTGCCTCTGAAGCCACCCAGATGCTCAAAGCTGGGATGGGAATACTGGAAAGCTAGTGCAAAGCTGGGATGCTCCAATGGGAGCATGTGAATGGGTGGAAGGAGGTGTCCATCTACCAAAGTTAGAACTTGCCACCATAATTTATCTTTTGTAGGAAAGCAGAAGGCAATCACCACAGGAATGAGGAATTTGGGAAGAGCTACTCAGGCTTATCTCAGCTCCTCTGCTAGTATTTACACACTTGCAGGTGAAGGAGAATTTTTTTCCCCCTTGGCATCCCAGGAAGCAAAGTTAAGAGTCATGTTGGCACCATGTCCTGTGCTGGAGAAGGGCTGGGCAAGTTCCCCCAAGCTCCAGGGCAGATGGGGCACCTGGAGTCCATCCCTCACGCTCACCTCGATGGCGTTCTTCCCAGGGTGATTATGAGAGAGCAGCTGATCTCCATCCGCGTGCAGTTTGTTGATGGCCTCTTCCTTCTCCTCCAGCTTCCGATGGATGAAGTTCTAGATGGAAAGAGGCAAGGTACTGATCTCCACACAAGGAGAGGGGACACAGGCTGTGTCCAGTGACTGAACTACTCAGAAATGGCCTGAACAGCTCCACAGGACAGAAGCCATGATGGGTCCCCCATGAGAGGGGACTGCAGCTTTCTTTTTCCCTTCCCTTGCAGATGTTGCTGAAGATAAGACTCTTGCCAAGCACATGCTGAGATAAGGGAGAGGAGAACGAGGAAGCTGTTGAGATTCCTCATTGCTTTATTTCTGGCAGGAGGGAAGGATTGGCCTTACTGTCCATTTGCTAGCGTCTGCACATCTCAAAGTTCTTCATGATGGAATGGGGGAAAACTGAGGCACGGGGGAAGGGACATCTCCTGTCCCCATCCAACCCCCATCTTGCTCCCCAGCTCTGTGCCCACCACCCTCGCTGCAATGCACCCAGCTGGCACGAGGCCAGGCAGCACACAGACCTCGTACTGGCGGCGCCGGCTGGGGTAGTCGAGGTTGTGGTCGCTCCAGTCGTAATGGGTCCTGTCCTTGGCCTGCTGATCCAGCCAGTAGAGCTTGTTGGTGCAGCGCTGCATGTAGTCCTGCAGGGAATGCAGATCCTGCTGCCGCTGCTGGGAGCCAGCCTGGGAAGGGGCAGAGGGAGAGCTCAGCCCAAAACTCATTTTCATGGGGGCCCCAGGGGTGCCTGGCCACCCTGGGAAAGGACCCCTGTGGAAGGGCTCCATCCTCAGGATCATGAAGGTCTCTTACCAGCAGCTTCTGGTATTTGGCTTGGAACTCCTGGTATTCCTGGGACAGAGAAAAAGCAAGGCAAGGGTTAGGAGTGTGTCTCTGGAGAGATGGTGGGGTTTTGGGCTGGAGGGGGATGTGGGGTTTATGGGATTTGCCTTGTTGTAAAGCTAGAGCTGGTGTACGATGCCGAGATCTGAGGTTAGGTATGGATCTAGGCGACCACCCAACCTGGTCTGGACTGTGGCAGCTTGAATGGTGAGATGCTCTCACCATCACCAATGGCTCGGGACAGGGCTGGCCCTGTGGGGCAGTAGGGAGGGGGGCAGGAGAGCTGACCTTGTTGCCTTCCTTGGTGATGTGCGGGCCGATGGCCATGACCTCGTTGTGGAAGATGTTGTGCTCTTCTACTTGGCTGTTGACCAGCGGCAAGTCAGTGCCAAAGCCCTTGCTGCTCAAGGCGTCCTGCGTGCACAGGAGGTGGGTTAGCCACGGGCAACGGGAAGCGGCAGCTAAGGCCTGAAAACCCCTCCTGGAGTGGGACGTGGGGACGGTGAAGAGAGGGCTTGGACAGGCTCTGGCGTGGGCAGCGGGCACGTGGATGAGATCAGCCATCCAGAGGGCAGCCATAGGAAGGGCAGTTTGGGGGTTTTAACCCTTTTCTGGCTGGAAAAGTGTAAGGAGTGAGGGGGATAAAATAAAGACTAAGGGTCAGGGAGCAGAGCCCAAAGCTGGCAGTGACTGGAGATGCCATGGCAGGTACCCCAGTGGAGAGGCTGAGGTTCCTCCAGCCTGGGGAGAAGCTTTCTAACCTAACAGCATCCTTCCCATAAGGCTCTTGAGAGGACTCTGCAAGGTGGTGGGTGGCAGGAGGGCGAGAGGCACAAAGTGTAAATCAGGATGGGGGAATTGCAGACTCCCCCTTATTCCAGGTACAAGGAGAAGCTGTTTCAGTCTAAGGAGGGTGTTGGAGCATGTTGCCTGGAGAGGGCTTGTGGTCTCTGTCCTCGGATGGAGAGGGGCAGAGGTTTCCAAGCTCATCCAGGAGGGCAATGGGCTGGTGGAGCCTTAGGAGCCCATATCCTGAAGGCCAGGCTGGCACACGCCCCACAGCCCCCCAGTCCTCCAGAGCTTTTCCTTGCTCAGCCCAGCTGCCGCTTCAGGCACTGATTCCCGGGGCTGGAGCCACTGGCCTTGTCCCACCACCTCTGGACCTTCTCTTGCTGCCCAGCACCCCACCTCCTTCTGCTGTTCCCAGTACAAAGCAGCTGAGGAGGTTCCCAGGAGCCTGTTTCTCCATGGAGAGATGCACAGGTCCTGCAGGTGCAGCTGCCCAGGCAGGGGCACCCAGGATCCCATTGGTACCTGTTTCTCCTCGATCACTGTTGACCAGTTGACCTGGGGCTCGATATGTTGCAGGGGGAAGTTATAGATCTGGTCGTGTTTCACGCGTAGGTTTGCCACTCGTTCCTTCAGCTGCCGGATGCTGTGGGAAGGAGAAGATGAGGGTGGGATGCAGGATGTGGGCATTAGCAACAGGAGCTGTAGATGAACCTCTCTCAGCCCCCTATGGAGGAGGGAACTGTCCTTAGGGGACCTCAGTGAGCCCAGCGCTGCCACGAGGGCTGGCAACAGCCACGTTGTGCAATCACTTAGGGAGGGAGAGCAAAGGTTCCCTGTGCCCCTGCCCTCTGCCAAGAGCTGCTCAGCACATCCCTGGCCCAGTGTGGGCTGGTACTTGGGAAGAGCCAGGCAGGTCTCTCCCGGCCGTGCTTGGCACAGGGAGGCCATCGGCAGGTGTGTGGCCATTCCCATGAGGACAGCTGCACATCAGGCTGCAATGGAACCCGTAGCACTTCCCCCCCTGCTGCAAGCAGGAGCTGAAGACAGCCCCCAGATCATCCTCCTTGCCCCCAGCAACAGGTTTTCCCCAAGATACTCACTCTTCTGTGATCATGTCACCCTGGGGGTGCTTCATGTGCCGGGCGACCGCTGCATCCCCATCCAGCACGTAGAGCAGCTTGTCGGACTCGGTGAGTTTCTGGGCCGTCAGGTCCTTGTACTGCGCTAGCTGGCATGCCTTGATCTTGTGCAAGTCCTGGGTGGGCAGGGAGCGGGCAAGAAGGGTCATGGGGGGACAATAAATGATACCCAAGAGGGCTGAGGTCCTCCTAACCACACTGCCCTGGGCACCAGCTCTGCTGCCTCATGTCCTCCTAGGGATGTATTTTGCTTTCCCCTCGCCTGTGTGAGCCCCTTGGAAGGGCTGCGTCACCTCAGGATGCACTGTACCCTTTGGGAAGAGGAGGATGGGTCAGGCCCCTTCTCCCCAGGTGCCTGCTGGGATTCACACACCCAGGGGTGCATCCCTGCTCTGTATGGTGCTACCCTGCCCTGGGTGGGGAAGAAATTTAGGGTCCCATTACCTATTACACACACATCCCTCCCTCCCAACGCTCCCCCCTGCCCTGCCTTCAGCCCATGATCTGGAGGAGCCTGTGACTCCCTCCCTTACAGATGATCATTGTGGCACAGGTACCTGCCGCAGGGTACGGTGACCGCACTCAGGTGCCCTGAGCAGAGAGTCCGCAGGGAAGCGGGAAGGGGCTGCCCAGGAGGGCGCTGTGGGGGGCGGAGGAGGAGCTCGGAGGAGCTGGGGGAGGGCTGGAGGCTGCTCGGAAGAGCCCACGTACGCGAGGCCACGGCTCTCTTACGTTTTGCATTCGGGAGTCAGTCTCCACGAT